>CALYLW010001510.1:0-124991 GCA_944989445.1 Ampullaceana balthica | reverse complement strand
AGATTGAGCTACCGCATTGGGTGAAACCAACAATTGTGACGTCACTGATGGGAGGGGTGTACATCAACATCTAGTGACGTCAATGATGGGAGGGGTGTAGATCAACATCTAGTCAAGTCACTAATGGGAGGGGTGTAGATCAACATCTAGTGATGTCAATGATGGGATGGGTGTAGATCAACATCTAGTAACGTCACTGATGGGAGGGGTGTAGATCAACATCTAGTGACGTCACTGGTGGGAGGGGTGTATATCAACATCACTTACATCCAGAGGTGACACTAGGGTTGGTGTCACCCAGTGCGGTAGCTCATGTTTTCTATGTTCAAAGTAACCTCCGTCACTTCCATCCAGAGGCGACACTAGGGTTGGTGTCACCCAGTGCGGTAGCTCATGTTTTCTGTGTTCACAGTAACCTCCATCACTTCCATCCAGAGGCGACACTAGGGTTGGTGTCACCCAG
The DNA here is from genome assembly GCA_944989445.1 of Ampullaceana balthica. Lineage (NCBI taxonomy): Eukaryota > Metazoa > Mollusca > Gastropoda > Lymnaeidae > Ampullaceana > Ampullaceana balthica. The sequence continues at coordinate 124,528 of CALYLW010001510.1, read as the reverse complement.
TGCGGTAGCTCATGTTTTCTGTGTTCACAGTAACCTCCATCACTTCCATCCAGAGGCGACACTATGGTTGGTGTCAAATAACCTCCATCACTTCCTTCCAGAGGCGACACTAGGGTTGGTGTCACCCAGTGCGGTAGCTCATGTTTTCTGTGTTCACAGTAACCTCCATCACTTCCATCCAGAGGCGACACTAGGGTTGGTGTCAAGTAACCTCCATCACTTCCATCCAGAGGCGACACTAGGGTTGGTGTCAAGTATCCTCCATCACTTCCATCCAGAGGCGACACTAGGGTTGGTGTCACCCAGTGCGGTAGCTCATGTTTTCTGTGTTCACAGTAACCTCCATCACTTCAATCCAGAGGTGACACTATAGGGTTGGTGTAAGTAACCTCCATCACTTCCATCCAGAGGTGACACTAGGGTTGGTGTTAAGTAACCTCCATCACTTCCATCCAGAGGTGACACTAGGGTTGGTGTTAAGTAACCTCCATCACTTCCATCCAGAGGTGACACTAGGGTTGGTGTCAAGTAACATCCATCACTTCCATCCAGAGGTGACACTAGGGTTGGTGTCACCCAGTGCGGTAGCTCATGTTTTCTGTGTTCAAAGTAACCTCCATCACTTCCATCTAGAGGTGACACTAGGGTTGGTGTCAAGTAACATCCATCACTTCCATCCAGAGGCGACACTAGGGTTGGTGTCACCCAGTGCGGTAGCTCATGTTTTCTGTGTTCACAGTAACCTCCATCACTTCCATCCAGAGGCGACACTAGGGTTGGTGTCACCCAGTGCGGTAGCTCATGTTTTCTGTGTTCACAGTAACCTCCATCACTTCCATCCAGAGGCGACACTAGGGTTGGTGTCACCCAGTGCGGTAGCTCATGTTTTCTGTGTTCAAAGTAACCTCCATCACTTCCATCCAGAGGCGACACTAGGGTTGGTGTCACCCAGTGCGGTAGCTCATGTTTTCTGTGTTCACAGTAACCTCCATCACTTCCATCCAGAGGCGACACTAGGGTTGGTGTCACCCAGTGCGGTAGCTCATGTTTTCTGTGTTCACAGTAACCTCCATCACTTCCATCCAGAGGCGACACTAGGGTTGGTGTCACCCAGTGCGGTAGCTCATGTTTTCTGTGTTCACAGTAACCTCCATCACTTCCATCCAGAGGCGACACTAGGGTTGGTGTCACCCAGTGCGGTAGCTCATGTTTTCTGTGTTCACAGTAACCTCCATCACTTCCATCCAGAGGCGACACTAGGGTTGGTGTCACCCAGTGCGGTAGCTCATGTTTTCTGTGTTCACAGTAACCTCCATCACTTCCATCCAGAGGCGACACTAGGGTTGGTGTCAAGTAACATCCATCACTTTCCTTCCAGAGGCGACACTAGGGTTGGTGTCACCCAGTGCGGTAGCTCATGTTTTCTGTGTTCACAGTAACCTCCATCACTTCCATCCAGAGGCGACACTAGGGTTGGTGTTAAGTAACCTCCATCACTTCCATCCAGAGGCGACACTAGGGTTGGTGTCAAGTATCCTTCATCACTTCCATCCAGAGGTGACGATAGGGTTGGTGTCACCCGGTGCGGTAGCTTATGTTTTCGATGTTCAAAGTAACCTCCATCACTTCCATCCAGAGGTGACACTAGGGTTGGTGTCACCCAGTGCGATGGCTCATGTTTTCGATGTTCACAGTAACCTCCATCACTTCCATCCAGAGGTGACACTAGGGTTGGTGTCACCCAGTGCAGTAGCTAATGTTTTCTGTGTTCACAGTATCCTCCATCACTTCCATCCAGAGGTGACACTAGGGTTGGTGTAACCCAGTGCGGTAGCTCATGTTTTCTGTGTTCACAGTAACCTCCATCACTTCCATCCAGAGGTGACACTAGGGTTGGTGTCACCCAGTGCGGTAGCTCATGTTTTCTGTGTTCACAGTATCCTCCATCACTTCCATCCAGAGGCGACACTAGGGTTGGTGTCACCCAGTGCGGTAGCTCATGTTTTCTGTGTTCAAAGTAACCTCCATCACTTCCATCCAGAGGCGACACTAGGGTTGGTGTCACCCAGTGCGGTAGCTCATGTTTTCTGTGTTCACAGTAACCTCCATCACTTCCATCCGGAGGTGACACTAGGTTTGGTGTCACCCAGTGCGGTAGCTCATGTTTTCTGTGTTCACACTAACCTCCATCACTTCCATCCAGAGGCGACACTATGGTTGGTGTCAAGTAACATCCATCACTTCCTTCCAGAGGCGACACTAGGGTTGGTGTCACCCAGTGCGGTAGCTCATGTTTTCTGTGTTCACAGTAACCTCCATCACTTCCATCCAAAGGTGACACTAGGGTTGGTGTCACCAAGTGCGGTATTTCATGTTTTCTGTCTTCACAACACGCTTCCCGATGATGAGTTATTCCCATTCAAAAAACAAAGAAAATCTACTTGGACACCACCGCCTGGTCAATCCAAGGCTCTGGACTTATATATCAAAAGCACAGAGAATGATATTAAAAACCTTTTGTTTCCTCGACTCCGTAAATCCAACCTTTCTAAAGTTGAGTCGAAAGCCTTGTCTTTATTGCGCAGCCGTAAAGACATTGTCATCAAACCGGCCGACAAAGGCGGGGCCGTAGTTGTATGGGATAAGGAGTTGTATATTAAGGAAGCTCAGAGACAACTGGAGGACACCCAGTTCTACCAACAGAGAGCCACAGATCCCATCATGAAAAACAACACGGTGGTTAAAAAGACCATCGATGAGTTGATAACAGAATGCGCTCTACCTCAATCAGCGTCCAGGATGCACATTTTTGACAGTGACCTGGGCAAGCCATCCTTTTATCTCCTTCCTAAAATTCACAAGGATGGTAACCCTGGTAGACCTATTGTCTCTGCATGTTCTTGTCCAACAGAACACATTTCTGAATTCTTGGATAGTGTCTTCCAACCGATAGTGGCATCCCTCCCTACGTACATTAAGGACACCAACCATGCCTTACGGACATTCGACTCTCTGAGCATCAATCCAAACGTAAAGAACTATCTGTTCCTCCTTGATGTATGTTCCCTCTATACATCCATTCCCCACAACGATGGCCTTCTGGCTGTACAATACTTTTTGGACAGACAACCTCACCCCAATATACCTACACATGCCTTACTACGCTTGGCGGAATTGGTCTTAACCCTCAACTCGTTTGAGTTCAATGGCCAGTTCTTTGACCAAATCAGTGGGGTCGCCATGGGGACTAAAATGGGACCCAGCTATGCATGCTTGTTCATGGGCCATTTCGAGCACAGAGTGGAACAAGAATACACTGGTCGCCTCCCCGAATTTTATAAAAGATACATTGATGACGGCATTGGGGTCACTCATATGGAGAGGAGTGAACTTGACACGTTCATCAACTTTGTTGATTCTTTTCACCCCTCCATTAAGTTCACTCACACGATTTCCGAACTATCGGTTAATTTCCTGGACATTACTGTAACTCTCCAGAAGAACCGCCTCCTCACTTCGGCCTACTTCAAACCTACGGACAGTCACTCTTACCTACTCTATCCCTCGTCTCATCCCAAATCCTGTAAGGATTCTATTCCATTTTCACAACTCCTTCGCCTCCGTAGGCTGTGTCAATCTAATGAGGACTTTTTGGAAAAGGCGTTGGAAATGGTGGAGTTTTTTAGACAAAGGTCTTACCCTGAAGCTATACTTCAATCTGCACTTCAGCGAGTTAAAAACTTCACTCGTGCCGACGCTTTTGTATCACGCTCCAGTGATAGTAATGAAAGGAGCAAATTGGTGCTCACATACCATCCCCACAACATCAGAGCAAAGGAAATATTTGTGAAAAACCGCACCATTCTCCTCGCGGACCCTGAGACAAACAACATATTTTCCACCCCACCCCTCATTGTATTCAGGAGGGACAAAAATCTGCGAGACCTATTGGTTCGTAGCCGTCTGCTTATTCCGTCCTCCCATCTGGGCACTAAGCCATGTGGTCGTAATCGCTGCAAGACATGTCCCTTTGTTACCCAGACGGACCAGATTGTCTTCCCTAAGGGGACATTCAAGATTAGGAATGGCTATCTTTGTACTAGCCGCAATGTGGTCTACACCATTGTGTGTAAGCGCTGTCCTTTGAAGTACATTGGTGAAACGGGGAGGTTACTCTCTTGCCGTATCGCGGAACATGTACGTGCCATTAAACAAGACAAACAGTGTCCTGTCTCCCGACACTTCAATGGACGGGACCACATGGGCGTCGATGACATGTCTGTCACCGCCTTGGTTTCTTGTACAAACACACCCGGCCGGGTCAGTCTGGAGAATAGACTAATCCATGAATATGGGACTCTTACACCACATGGGATCAACGTTGTGTTCGCACTGACAAGCTGATTGATTGGCCACACCCACCCTTTCCTTTCCTATTTAAGCTCTTACTTTTCTCTCCTTGCTTTATCTCTACTGGACTACTTGGATTTCACCGCAGCTAAGTGTTTTTTTCTATTATTTCGTTTTATTCGTTTCATTTGTGTACTATTTGTCCGTTGAAGAAGGCTCTTTGCCGAAACGTTCGCTGTTGTGTTACGTCCTGTCAGGCCTACTAATACCCTGTTTTTATTTTATGCATTTACCTATATAGCCACACACCAGTTAAATTATTCGTTAGCTGACTATATACTACTATATAGCCACACAACAGTTAAATTATTCGTTAGCTGACTATATACTACTATATAGCCACACATCAGTTAAATTATTCGTTAGCTGACTATATACTACTATATAGCCACACACCAGTTAAATTATTCGTTAGCTGACTATATACTACTATATAGCCACACAACAGTTAAATTATTCGTTAGCTGACTATATACTACTATATAGCCATACAACAGTTAAATTATTCGTTAGCTGACTATATACTACTATATAGCCACACAACAGTTAAATTATTCGTTAGCTGACTATATACTACTATATAGCCACACACCAGTTAAATTATTCGTTAGCTGACTATATACTACTATATAGCCACACACCAGTTAACTTATTCGTTAGCTGACTATATACTACTATATAGCCACACACCAGTTAAATTATTCGTTAGCTGACTATATACTACTATATAGCCACACACCAGAGAAACTTGTGCTTGATAAAATATTATCAAGATGTAATAAAAATCAAATTACCAAAGCCTCCAATATCTTCGCTGATCTTAACGAATTTATTGTATATGGTTTCATTTTTTAAAAAGTGATTTGCGATCATTGCAAGCCTATTATTGTACATGCATTGATTGCTAACTATTATTGTTCTGTTTGTATATTGTATGCTATATCTGTATTGACACCATGAATGTGTCACCAAGTATGTTACCACAGAACGATATCTGACGATTAATGTAGTTTAATTTACTATGTTTTTTTCGTTATAAATCAATTGAAAATATATCTAATATTATTATCGAATCTTTCTAAATGTCCGTGAGATTTATCAATACATTTGTATACACTGAAAGAATAGCATGCAACGTTTATAAGTCATAAATATGTTTGATTGTATGTTATTGTTTGTTCAGAAAAAATGTTTGAAGTGATATGTTTTATTGAAGTCTTGAAGACTTTAGTAGTAGGAGTCCTAAAAATTTGTAATGGTAGAAAATCCAAATGTTTGGCATTGTTTGGTGGCATAAAAACATAAAGAGATTTCGACAAGTGTTTTAGTGCAGTGCTTCTTAAACATTTTAGTCTCACGGACCGGCAGGATTTTTTTCCATTGCGCCAGGGACCGGTGCACTATTTTCCCTGCACTGAAAATTTTGTATGTACTTTTTTTAAAAACTTATGTGGACCGGCGACGGATGGCACGCTGACCGGCACCGGTCCGTGGACCACCACTTTGAGAAGCACTGTTTTAGTGCATGTCTCTATGAACAGAAGTAATCCATGTTTAACAGAAGAGGTGTAGGGGTCTAGTCTAAGAACAGAAGTAATCCGTGAGTAAGTAGAAGAGATGTAGGGGTCCAGTCTAAGAACAGAAGTAATCGATGTGTAAACAGAAGAGATGTAGTGGTCTAGTCTAAAAAAAGAAGTAATTCATGTGTAGGTAGAAGATATGTAGGGTTCCAGTGATCAAACTTTGAACAGTGACGTTTCAAGGATGAGCTCTTATGATCTGATAGCTAGAAACCAGGCTCAGCAATAACCTCTAGTTTAAAACGAGGCGTTTAAAGAATGAGGACTGAGCATATATCATTTTTATATAGGATCATATCTTACGCCTAAGGAATCATATATAGCTACGATAGACACATGGTTTCAGGATAATATTTAATGTAATTTAAACATACAGTCCAAACAGTGACATCACCATCTATCGGTTCTTTTGATAGCATCCACTTTTATAAATTAAATGGTATAGATGTACAGATAGCCTCACTCGGCTGAACTCTGATAATAGTTATTAACTTTTATATTTCGATAAAATACAAGTGGCTCGCCACTTAGATAATGCACTCACATATTGTGAGGAGAACAAAATGCAGTAAGTCATTAGCTAAACACAAATATAACATATAGTAACATAATTGTATTTTCTCTTTAGTTTAAAAAAAAATTACTTTTAAATATATATTTCATTTTAATTTTATATTTTTATGTTCTACACTAATCAAGTGGTTTAACTAATACACGTGATAAGTCTCATGTTTATTGAAATTGCCTTGCGTTCCGCTTTCACACAGTGCAAAGATAAATGACCCAACGATATCGAAAGTCAAGTGTTTATTTCCCTGTACACAACTGGCCGTTCTTCATAAACCAGGCAAATATATCTTTATACAAATACTGTTTTAACAGTCACTCAACAATCATTCTATCTATCACAGGTCCAGTATAACGATTCATGTTCTCTTCACACTTTCGATCATAAGTCCAGTATAACAATTCACGTTCTCTACACAACTGTCTATCACAGGTCCCGTATAACGATTCACGTTCTCTACGCACTATCTATCACAGGTCACGTATAACGATTCACGTTCTCTACACACTGTCTATAACAAGTCATGTATAACGATTTACGTTCTCTACACACTGTCTTGTACAAGTCAACATTATATTCTATTTCAGATTTTAATAGCTCCTCGGTCCAAATCGACCATCTTGGGCTCAGCTCAAAACTCGTATCTTACAGATTGCAGTCACAACTGTCTCCATTGACCTCTCGAATGCCCTCTGACCACACACTCCCATGATCATAGATCACTAACTAAAAATCATTCCACGTGCACTCGTGTTCACTCATGTCAACATGCATTCAATTACAGTGATTCTCATAACTGACAATAATGTTTGAGATTGAATAGTAAAAGGGATTTGATATTTTGATTTATGTGAGAGAAAACATGTCGGGGGTCATCCGACTTGTTATAATTATTAAACATTCTTTTGTTAATTCCTGTATATCGCTTACAAATATGCTGTCTACTTTTGTTATTGTATATTATGAAGATGTCATTTTGTTGGAATTTCTTTTCAATTATAATCAAGAAATATTAGAATCAGTTGATGAATATAATTTATAATTATTGAAACAATTATATAGAATTATACACATGCAATACAAATATAGTATCAATATACATAATTCTCTTTGTCTGTATGTATGGATGTAACTAGGTGGCGCTGCGAAATTTGTAATGCTGTTAGGTGGCGCTGCGATCAACATAATAAAATAAAATTACTGCACCAAAAATAACACTTTTCGAATCGTTCCGCATAAAATTGTTCAATATGTTAATAAATTAATCAAATAATAAAAACAACCCGTAAAAAACCAAAGTTTTTGACTATAAATCCTTTACGTATGAGACGTAACTAAAAGAATGTTCATTATCAGTGGCGTCACTAGGGGGGGGGCGGGGGGGGGGCGGGCCGCCCCGGGTGACACCCATCAGGGGGTGACACCCGAGCCTAAAATTTTGCTGTGTACGATTTTATGTCAGAAAACAAAAGATGACACATTTTTTAATCTAGAAATAAATTAAGAAATACAATGAAATACGTGAAAATTCTTATTAAAAAATATCAGTTAACTTGCAATAATAAAACAGTCCCAACAAACGAACAACATTAAAACAAATTGGGAAAAAAAGAAAAGAAATAGTCGCAGCAGAGAGATCTTTAAAAAACGGCTGGAATGAAAGAGGCAGTGTCTTATGTTTTAAAAGATATAAAGCCATGAACGATTCCCACCTCACGAATCCCTCCACCACAGTGGGGTGGGGGGGGGGAATACGATTTTTATCACCACTCCCCCCCCCAAAGAAAAAAAATCAAATGATGGGTTTTCTTTGTTGATGTTTTTCTTGAGGAAAATTATGATTTCAATGTCTTTGAGTTAATATTTCATATATATATATATTTTTTTTATTAAAGGCGTGAAAGCATAGATATGCATGTTTATATACAGGTAGTCCTCCGGTTACGACGGTCCCATCCCGACTTACGCTGTTTAGTGCTTACGAACGCGCCCCCTTAAAGAATAGTATTACGCGTTATTCCACATTTTATTTTAAAAAAATTCATGAGGTAACGAATTCTTTTCTCTATTTGAAATAACAAAAATTATTGAAAAATATGGATGATTATTATTTCAACCAAAAACTTTCGTTTGCGAATTTTTCAAATGGCGAAGTTTTCAATCAAGTCAATAAAGCTGAGTAAGCTTATACGTTCCTTTTCAATGCTCATTAGAGAGAGCATATTCAGCCTTTTCGTCCCATGCAAATTCTCATTATATATTCATTTCTACTTTGAAAAGGATCGCTCTCAGCTGCAGTTTGATGTCATCATTGAAAGATAAATGCGAAGTGTGATGTGTACATTTGTAAAGGACTGTGTGAAATATAGCTCATTCAAAAGCAGCAAAATTTTAGCTCTGTGCAAGTTTTTTGAGTTTCGCTTTGTGCTAATTCCTTTTCCTAACCCTGAGCCTGGGGCTGGACAATAACTTTTTTAAGAGTTCTGAAAATTGGACTAATTCTGAAGGTAAGCAGTCTTCGAAATGACGCATGAACCTACATGTGGAAGAAAATTAGAAGCCCCGAGCCTAGTGCTCTTTATGGGTCTTCCCGGAAGACCCCCTTAGCTATCTGGCCACCAAAGGGACGTAACAGCTGAGGAACCCCCCCCCCAAAGCGGTCGCTTCTGAAGCGGCCACCTGGGCATCCATGACATACAGTCGAAGATGCCTCCCACTAAGTTGCCCTCACAAGGAGGTGGTGGAATTTCCTACTACGACCCGCTACCACTTTGGCGCCATCCCGGCAAAGCACACGGGTCTCCATGGTTAGGACCGCCGCAGACCGTGTGATCATCAAAGACCTACCTAGGGTGTAACCCCCACCGGAAGGTTTCCTCAGAGCCGGCGTCCAAAGCATTCTTCGCGGCACTTTTTGCTATTCCGTACAAGCGCTCCTGGCCCTAAACCGGCACCGCTCGATGGCGTTGCTAGTAAATTGAGGGGGGGGGCGAAACGGTTGCTTCGGATTTACCCGACCCCTTCTTCGAAATCACTTGAATGTTCTTCCATTAACTTGGCTGCTGCCCATCGGGTGGCGAAAGTGCTGAGCTCAGTTAGGTTTGTAAGAAAGCCAAATTTCTCATGGATGTATTTATATGCACCTAACCAATGTTGTAGGGCTTAAGAAAGTTTGTCAATGATTACCAGAAATATCTCAATCTTTATTTTTTTCTCCAGGAGAATGCTGTTTTGTTGATGTCCCTTTATCAAACTGACGCTTTCTGTTTTGTTTGATAGTATTGAAGATTGTTTACACTGTTTTTACCACGGACTTTTCCTTTCCTTTGTCTTCATTGGAATAAAATTAAGAATGATATTTTTTAACAAACTCAATGAGAGACTTCCTTTCTAAAATTGTTTCCCAAATTTCAAGTAAAATAGCGATTTCAATTTGTTCAATTTCCTTTAGAAATCCTTCTTCTTCAAGTCGGCAGTCACGTGGCTGATTTTCATTCGTTGCTAATTCTTCTAGTGCTGCGATATTCTCATTGTATGAGCTATTAACAGACCTTACAGGATAATGTCAGGCTGACCATCTTGTGTCAGACAAGGCTTTGTTAGCATGTATCAATTTCATATGTTTTTGAAGTACCTGTCACGATGAGTAGATGCAACAAGTCGGGTATAAAGATTTTGCAGAAGACAAAAAAATCTGACCGCAGTAGGACAACCTGCTGCTCTTTTCCCAACCAAATTAAAGGAATGAGCTCTGCACGTCACATAATGAGCTACAATGCACTTCTCACGAAGAATAGCCTGGTTTCCGTTATACTTCCTACTCATTTGCAGCATTACCGTATGACTGTCCAAGGCATTTTCAGGGATTCGTACAAACATAATGGCCTGCATCTTTATTATACACTATAATTCATAAAAAGTTTGGGGGCCCTTAAATTATTGGGGGCTTTAGCCCGTTCAGCACCCCCCCCCTTTTAATCCGCCATAGGGGTCCACGCATCTGTGACGATGTGGTACGAGGGGCGGGGTGTTTAAGAAATGTTACGTCACATCAAAAACGAGAAACTTTAAATAAAAGTTCCACTTAAATATTTGATTGCTTACCATTTATTTAATTACGTTTTCAATGACTTCACGCGTGTTACGATATTACAGTGCAGACTTACCCTAAATACATATTTAAAGGACAAAAAATAATTTGCAACATGCTAACTTTTATTGAGAAAATACGGCTTGGGGGAGGGGTGTCAAAGCTTTGTGACGTCATATCGTAAAAAATGGGTGGGGTCTAAGTTTTTGTGACAAAGTATGACCCTGGGGGAGGGTGGGGTAAAAATCGGCAACCTCGCGTGACGTCATTTATGGATGGCCCCTTCAGTCGTGAAGGGGTGACACCATGAGCTACCGCCCCGGGTGACACCAACCCTAGTGACGCCTCTGTTCATTATAACACGCAGCGCAAGACCATCCAAAAATACAAAATTGCAGTTGTGTCGTAAAACGTGTTTAATATAATGCGCACCGATCAGGAATAGGTTTATAAAAAGTGTTGTCAGTAAAATACGCACCTTATTGCGCGACAGAAAGGTTGTTCAATATAATACGCACCGCGACGCTCTATCTCAAAAAATAGCATGATACATAGGAATAAATAAAATAATCTAAAAAATCAATAATTTAATTACGGTACATGCGATCGATCTGAAAGTTTGATACATTGTTTTTATCATCTGTACGAAACTGCCTGCAAAATTTCAGCTCGCTATCTTGCGAGCAAGCGGGTTAAAAATCGATCAAAAGTTTTGGCGACAAGCAAGCAAGCAAGCAAGGTCGGTCGGTCGGCCGCAGACACCACGAGTTAATATAAAGGATTTAATAAGAAAAACCCGTAAAAAACCAAGTTTTTGACTATAAATCCTTTATGTACGAGAAGTAATTAAAAGAATGTTCATTATAATACGCAGCGCCAGACCATCCAGGAATACAAAATTGAAGTTGTGTCGTAAAACGTGTTTAATATAATACGCACCGATCAAGAATATGTTTATAAAAAAAGCTGTCAATAAAATACGCACCTTATTGCGCGACAGAAAGGTTGTTCAATATAATACGCACCGCGACGCTCTATCTCAAAAAATAGCATGATACATAGGAATAAAAAAAATAATCTAAAAAATCAATAATTTAATTACGGTACATGCGATTGATCTGAAATTTTGATACATTGTTTTTATTATCGGTACAAAACTGCCTGCAAAATTTCAGCTCGCTATCTTGCGAGCAAGTGGGTTAAAAATCGATCAAAAGTTTTGGCGACAAGCAAGCAAGCAAGCAAGCAAGCAAGCAAGGTCCGCCGCAGACACCACGAGTTAATATAAAGGATTTAAAAATAAATAAAAGTTCTGTATTAAATTATTTATTATTCTGATGTGTATTTTATCAAAATTAATAGATTTCAGCTGAAATGTATTCATTTTGAAAACTTCTCTCATTTATGATGAGTTGCACTAGTGTAAATATAATTACTATATATAACTATAACATTGAAGGAACGTGCTTATTTTTTTAGAGAAAACACAAAACAAAATTAATAAATATTATCTATATATATAATTCTCTTCGTGGTCGGACCCTGCGAGGCAACAAGAAGCTGCATGTGCAACAGATACTAATTTTAGAAAGCAGCGCACCAAATTACTGCACCAATGCATCAAAAGGTGTGCAAATTAAATATGCGCTGTAAAAAAAAAGTTATATGACGTCATTGTTTTAGCTGATATTTTAATTTTGTAAAAAGGGAACAATGTAAAAAGAGAATTAGATGATGGTTAATTATAACATCAAAAAAACATAGGCCCCCTACCACCCCTATTATAAAATACTTTGTGTGCATTTCAGAAAGTTTAATATTTCGTATTGATCAAACAAGGACAAGTTAGTTGGGCTTTTGAAAAAGGTCGGCGCCGTAGGCGCCCTAAAAAAGTGCATTAAAGGGGTAAAAGAACTCTCCATGATCAAGTCTGCGGCGAATGCTACGCCGCGGGGCGTCTAGTAGTATTTATTATCCGTGCAATAAAATAATGTCACTCCAATGACGCACCAGAAGGCACCAATTCTGTTGAATTTTATTGGAATCGTGTTTTGAAAATAAGTAAGATAAATAAACAGAACACAGTTTAAAAATAATAATTTGATGACTATGAAACTTACTATTAATAAATTGTGTTTTCTAAATGTTGCATATCCCGTTCTTTAAATACTGTTTAGAAAATAAAATTGTAAGACACAATTAGTTTTTAAACTTGTAATTATGTACAACATGGAAACTGTAAAATGTGTTTAGTGCGTGTAAAATATATGTAGGCCAATTTTTCAACTATCGCTGTCTATTTTTATACACCTTGATGACATTGTTTTATTTAAAGTGACAGGCCACTTGACTTGGATCCCTAAATTAAGGGATACAATGTCAATAAGTTGATATCATTCTTCTACTCATGGTTTACATATAAGTCTTTTAAGAAACTCATGACCCTAGTTTAGGCGATGTATAGATGAATTTGGCTCTTAAACTTTGTTCATTCGGATTGATAAAAAATGTGCACATTAGCCTTCTATTAAGATAAATAAAATATTTAAAACATCTTTTTTTTAAAAAGTACTCGCTTTTATTTAAATATAGAAAGTGCGCTAAAAAGAAGAAAATAAATGTTCTCTGATAACAGGTAAAATAGGTGAACCTATCCACTGCAAATAAAAGCGTGGGGTGCTCATCACAACTCTCTATCATGTACAAGGCTGCGAAACATATATACAAATTTGTATGAATATTAATAAGCATTAAAAGTTTCACAACTATGATCATGTACATGCTACTATCACATTAGATAGTGATAGTCAAATTAGAAATATTTATCTATATGTCAAAAATAGTTGCAAAGAGAAATGATTTGTGATGGGCGCTTCACGCTTTTATGTGCAGTGGATAGGTTCACCTATTTTAACCACGTTTTATTAACTCGCTTTCGTTCCTGTTTGTTTGTTGTTTTGTCCAAGATTTTTTCAAATCTGCCAACGTAAAATTGAACCACTTCTGATGGTCCCAGAGATCTGAAAACTTTACCACAAATAGATCTTGGATGACAATGCATTGTATCAAAATTTCAGATTGATCGAATATATTCTTATTAAAGTATTGAACTTTTTAGTTTATCTATAGTCTATATATAAGCATCTTGTCTGCTTTTGTTGACATCCGTGAGTTCACCCCGTGACCACATCACAATGTTTTTAAAACGTTGGGTGGGCGCTTGAGAGGTGTTTGGTAAAATAAATAGAGGTAAAAAAATATTTTAAAAAACCAGGTTGTTATAAGTGGACTAAAAAAATAAAATAAATAGAAGTAAAAAAAGATTATTTAAAAACCACGTTTTTATAAGCGGACTAAAAAAAGAAGAAAATAATTTAAAACTTTAATATGACTAAAAACGTGGGGCATGTGTTTGGTATAAACATTAAAGATGTCTAATTTAGAAGGCAATAGAGAGATCTATAAGTGAGAGTATGAGTGAGCTGTATATGTTAAACCTCATAAGCGCCCAACCCACGTTTTAGTCATATCAGATGGAAGTACTTCAACTTATAAGTTTTAAATTATTTTCTTCCTTTTATTCCGCTTATAAAAACGTGGTTTTTAAAACAATTTTTTTACTTCTATTTATTACCTGTTATCATAGAACATTTATTTTCTTCTTTATAAAAATATCACACACATGTAACAATTTGTCTGAAAATGAAAAATTTTCCTGAAAAAAGTTAATATAGTAAAATGTAGCATGGCATAAAGTGTGCTGGGTGGAGAAAGAGAGAGCAATTTATAAATAAACTTTTATTATTATATCGGATTTTCATTGAAAGTTCATTTCCCTTAACCACATCACTAAACACTGAACTGATATATTTAAAACAAAACTTTAATTGATATAACTTAGCAATATAAATGGCACAATTTTTATAAGCGAGCAAATCAATTAAACTTTCGAAAATAACGTATAAATGAAAATAAAATGTATTAATCATATATATAGTTATAATAAATATGTATATATAATTATATTTATCATGGGATAGAACTGGAAATAAAGATTTTAAAATATATCTTGGATGTATGCCTGTCTACTTTAGTTTGCGTAACTTAACAAAACAGAGCATATGTGTGTTTACGTGCGCGCCTTATTAGAATCGTTAGAAATGTGCACTGGAATAATCAGTATTTGACAAATAATACCAATTATTAAATGTGCATTATTTTTTTCTGTAAAGAACAGTTAAATCTCTTCTAATTAAAGAAATTTATTTTACAAAATCGTTCATGTATGAAATTGTACTTCCTAAGATACCTGAACCAAAAAGCACCGGTACAGTTTTATTTAAAATCCCATTGTTTTGGACAAAGCTTATCTGGCAGTATAAATGATTCGATTGTGGGATTCTTGAAAATTGTTTATCAAAATTTAGTATACTATTCTATGAGACATGGTGTTATTAACTTGTGTTACTTCAATGATTTTGAAAGTACTGCTCCTAAAATTATTAAAAGAAATTTAACATAGTATTTGTAATAAAATAGATGTTAAGAACAACGTGTATTCAAAATTACGTTAACCATAAATTTAAGTAATTTCATGTCATTTATGTCTTGTCTAATTTTGTAATCGGTGAGGTAGCATAGAAACTAACGCTTCTTATATATTTAAGTGGCATGCCACTTACCTTCGATCAATATATTTAGGGATGCCATGTCTATCAAATTCAAGTATTCTCCTACCGCGATCTATAACGCGAAATATTCTAATTCAAATGTAAACATTGTTTAACTAGGTTGTGCTGCGGCGCCCACTTTTTTTTCAAAAGCACAACTAACGTGTCCTTGTATGATTAATACGTAATATTAAACCTCCTTATATTTACACAAAGTATTTTATAATAGGGGTTGTAAGGCTCTCTTTTGCCTTCTAAATTAGAAATCTTTAATTTTTATACCAAACACCGACCCCACGTTTTTAGTCATATTAAATCGAAGTACTTGAACTAATAGGTTTTAAATTATTTTCTTCTTTTTAGTCCGCTTATAAAAACGTGGTTTTTAAAAATCTTTTTTTTACTTCTATTTATTTTATTCTTTTTAGTCCACTTATAACAACCTGGTTTTTAAAAATATTTTTTTACCTCTATTTATTTTACCAAACACCTCACAAGCGCCCGCCAAAAGTTTTAAAAACATTTTGATGTGGTCACGGGGCGAACTCCCAGATGTCAACAAAAGCCGACGGTACAGATGCTTTTATATAGACTATAGATAAACTTAAAAGTTCAATAATTTAATAACGGTACATTTGATCGATCTGAAATTTTGATACAATGCATTGTCATCCAAGATCTATCTGTGGTAAACTTTTCAGATCTCTAGGTCTTTCAGAAGTGGTTCAATTTTACGTTGGCAGATTTGAAAAAAATCTTGGACAATTCCCAACGAAAGGGAGATAATAAAAACGTGGTAATAAAGAGGTCGGCGAATAGGGGTAAATAACCTCATCTGGGGTCAAAAGGGAATTCCTGGGGGTAATTCAGACTCATTTGGGATATATAACATCCACTACAATCCACTAGATATATTAAAATAGGTCATGTGTACGTGAAGCTTTGAACATATTCCCATTAATGAACCGGTTCCTTCCAGAAATAGCATTTAAAAAAAAATTGACAACTATGTAGATTTCTTACCTACGTACTATACGAAGACATCTAAATCCACCCTACTTTCATTTATACTGACACGAGTGACAATAATTTTAATCCACATGCCTTGACTGTATCAAGTAACCTTTCTGTGATATTTAGAATTAATGCCTTAAAAACTGAGCTAAGAAGAAAAGTTGTTTTGTGCTCCTCTTGAATTGCTATGTCAAAAATTTGATGCATTAAATAAAGTTAATGAATACTTGAGAACTTTTAAATGGGCTCATTTATCATTATATCTAGAATGGCCAGGGGCGTTTGACCAAAAAACAAACCGAACAATTATATCAAACTTAAAACGTTTATAATTATATCAAATAGATTCCTGGCACTTTTTTAAAAGAAAAAGTATATTCCGTGTCGTTTTGACTTAAAATATCTACACATAATCCTATTCAAATCATTTTTAGACACTTGTCATGCTTGTAAAACTCACCATTAGCATTTTTTTGGAGGGGGTCAGGGCTAACAACGATCCCCCAAATCCCCGATTCATGTGAGTCTGGGGGTTGGGGGGGGGGTAACGCACACATAAATGTGTATATTTTGGGGTAACGGGCAAAAAAGTTCGACGACTTGAGAGAACCAAACGGAGCTGAGGTTACATCATAAATGCTTCGATGTGAACATCAAACGACGCAGTGTAACAATTTCATATGTTATTTTGTGAGTTCTCAAACTTAAGGATTATAATTAGATTTAATTTTCGTCTCTTGATAGCTTATGCCAACAAGCGTCTGATGGCCTACCGACCGGCACATTGAGAAGCCCTGATTTTAAAAAAAAATAGAAAAATAAGTAAAATGTAAAAAAATATTTTTTTAAAAAGGACACGCTTTTATTTACAAACATTTACATACTGAAAGGCGCTGATTTCCCCTGCCCTTGATGTAAACACGGGAATTTACGAGGGCTAGAGTGAAACCAGTGAGCCGTGGAGGTCAACTCTAGCAGACGACTATACATTCGAAATAGTGATAAATAGAGATAAACTAAAAATTGATTAATTTCATTACGGTACATTCGATCGATCTGAAATTTTGATACAATGCATTGTCATCCAAGATCTATCTGTGGTAAAATTTTGAGATCTCTAGGTCCATCAGAAGTGGTTAAATTTTACGTTTCAAGATTTGAAGGAAGGATGGATACAACATACAAACATTGTGACTTAAATAAAAGCGTGTAAAAAAAAGAAAGTCATTAAATAAATTGTAAGCCACCAAATATTTCTGTGGAAGTTTTTTAAAAAATTACACTTTTGATGTGACGTCACATTTCTTCAACCCCTCTCCCTCCCCCTCGTCACGCATCGTCAAAAAAGTGTGACCCCCTCCCCCCTAGGAGCGTGACGTCATTTATGGACGGCCCTTAACACAACATGACAAAACATAATAATATGGACGTTAGTATTGGGCTATCACACTTAATCTTTAACTTTACTTTTATTTAGATCAATTCCGATGTGGAATGGGTTGTTTGAGGAAATAAGGTAAAACAAAATTCTATCAACTTTGAAAACCCTATTAAAAATGCAAAGCCAGACGCCAACCGTAAATACGCGTAGTACGCAATAGTTTTCTGTATATAAAAATATCGTCTGTATCAGATAATGGAGTGTATACGTTCAAAGTTAAGTTCATAAAAATCTAAAGAAATGGTCTCTAAATTGTTTATAACGCGTTAATCAATGCAAATAAGAATGATATATGACGTCATTAACTCTGCAGTACACAACAAGTTTGTGTAGTTGTGATGTATTTATTGTGACGCTGTACTTCCTTACTTAGTGATCTTCTGTCTGTCTTTCCCAATCTCGTCAGTTACAATCAACTACACATATTCCTTCTGTCACTAAGATACGCACTAAAATAGTCGTTCAACTGTGCTCGTTCTTTGTTCTCATTCATATAACAGACTAAACAGACATGAAATGTAAGAGGCGATACGTTTAATCAATAACAAATGGTCCTGCAAAGATCAATAACTCCCCTAAAAACCACTCCAGAATTAGGGATCAATAATTACTGTCAATATCGTTTCCTATCAAAATTGATTAGCGTCAAAGAGGCATCATGTGCATTAAAAAAAATATAAATAAATAAAAACTAACGTTTTTTTGTTTTTTTTTAAAGTAATGTTATTTTTATCTCCTTAGAGAAACAACTTGAGGTCTGTGTACATGAAATTTTACATTTTAATTTGAATAAGAATTAATTTCTTCTAGATTTCACCTTTTCTATTGTAAATATAAGAGTTCAAGTTATTGGATCACCCGTGGAACAAGTTGATAAAGTAATGTCAAGGTTATATATGATCATGTCAAGGGTATATAACTAAACAATCGAACATAGTTATCAATTCCTATAAAAAAAGTTATACATGTATACTAAAGAAAATAATTTTCCAAGCACTAAAATATTTTGTGGTCCTTTAAAGAATATATCATCAAATGACAGAGCTTAAGAAAAAATTTAAAAAAACTATTTCTTTTACAATTATTAACGTTTTGTAGATAACGTACACATGTATATTTAAAAGATTGGACAATATAAATCGCTTACTTATTCCAATCGCTTGTCAAATAAACTAACGTCTTAATTCATAGAATACTGAAATCTAACAGTTATGTCTATATTGTTTGTCCTTAAGCATGGGGCACGCAGTACGTCTGCCTGCTTGTGTATGGGTCACGTGACGCCCCTGATGAGTAGACGTTGACCTCCAATCTATACAGCCTCTTGGTAAACTCCTATAAGTCCACGGGTGAAAGCCGTTAAGTTTCCTCGGACAGGGGAGCACTGAACTGAGCAGAGTGGACGGAAACACGTTGTATTTTCTAAATAGGTGAGCGCATGTCTCTCCCGTGTCACTGACGTATGCCACGTTGTCAAGGGTCTCAAATCTAGTGCGGTAACGTATCTTTGAAGCTGGGAGTTATTCTATCTTGGGTATTTCCTTAAAGTGCTCAACTGGAACTTGTATTTTGTTACAAGGTTAGTCATTTGAGTGACTAGAAAGTTGTTAATATATTGTGTTTTTTTTAAATAGCTTGATGGCTTATTTCTAGCCACTATTTCCCACACCTACCACAGCCAACACTGTAGGATACTGTCTTTTATTTAATGGCATCAATCGAGATTTTGAATCTCACTGTCATAATTCAGTTCCATGGACGTCTGTACAGTTATAAAAGCAACACGTTCTTTAATTGTTGTAAAATGAAACCTAATGTGAAATTTAAACTCCTTATTACTTTTTATATTGTTGGAAACAATATTGTTTTATAAGCCACAAACCAACTCACCTAACAACCAATGTCCATAAATAGAATAGTTTTGCTAGTGGAATAAGATGGACGATCTACAACTTCTAATTTCTGTGGCACAACACGTGTCATTATTAATAACTTAATTTAGCTTAATCTATTTTAAAATGGTTTATCATCTTTCTACATAGTAGATGGTCAACCATTGTCCCATATTAGATCATCTCCGCCTCTGTATATTAATCCCAGTAAATCGATCGGTTTCTTTTTTTTAAAAAGTTGTACAATTTAGTTACTTATTATGTACACTGATACATATCACGGTACCCAAGTCTACGGGACTACTTTTTATTAATTATATGCAATATTAGCTTACAATAAATACTAGATGGCGCCTGAGATTGTTACTTGTTATTAATTATATGCAATGATAGCTTGCAATAAATACTATATGGCGCACGATATTGTATCCAACCATATTTAAAGAGAGCGTCAAAATATAAACTTTACATTATGTTACTTTGGTCCATAGTGTAGATATTTTCAAACATTCCTTTAGTCATGTTTCATAAATTGTCAAATCAAGTGCACCTTAGAATTATTTGAAAACATCTAACCACCATTACAGCTACAAAAACTTCACTAAACTCATTGAGTCCAATATAAAACAATTTCATGGCCAGTGTTTACAGGACTGTGGGGTAGTGAGGTTAAATAGTTTTGTTGTTTTGCACACTTTACCCCTCTGTTAAAATTTAAATTACTGGCTAAATTAATGTAATTCTATTTAAATAGAACCTTATGTAACATAGTAGAGAACAATGTAATTAAAACTACCACAGAAATATATTAGCGATGGACTTAGCTTACATCTACTTACATCTACTTACATCTACTTACATCTACTGAACTTTGTTTAGGACATTTCACTAGGTATCGATCACTACAAAGGGGAGAAAAAAGTAAAAAAAAAGAAACACTTTCCCCTAGTGAATCTATTTAACTACTACAATGAAAGGAATCGTATAATGTCATTCTTCAAATTTAATATATTATACAGTCAGACCTCGCTAAGTCGAAAACCTCCCTGTAATGATTTAAACAAACTCAAGCCATGATGATTGTATTATTATTTACTTCCGGTCTGTATTCAAGAACAACAACTCATACAATAATCATTTCGTACAATAATGCATAAAGAGTTATTTATCCTTATTACACTCCCTATATCAAACTAATTGTTAGGTCCAGGCTAAATTCCATAAGAATAATGTATTTTAAATCTCATTAACTCGAAGAATTGCAAAGGTGTTTGGGTAAAAGTAAAAAATCTTACTCCCCTCACCCCACTGTGGAAGGAGTCAAGTGTGGGCGAGGGGCTATCTCAGTGATGTCGGTATTTCAAAGCTAAATCGGCTTCCTTTTATATGAAACATCAGACACCGCCT
The DNA here is from genome assembly GCA_944989445.1 of Ampullaceana balthica. Lineage (NCBI taxonomy): Eukaryota > Metazoa > Mollusca > Gastropoda > Lymnaeidae > Ampullaceana > Ampullaceana balthica. The sequence continues at coordinate 103,456 of CALYLW010001510.1, read as the reverse complement.
CTCCTTCCTGTCAAGCCTTCTCGCTGGTGTGTCTGTTCCCTTCCCTCATTCTCAATATCAACATTGTCCTTAATTAATCTGCGTCTTTTACGCCATTTTCTCTAACTCGAAAACTCCGTAAGTCGATTTTTTCGGGTCCCTTTGAGTTTGACTTAGAGAAATCCGACTGCATTAATAAATATATGACAGAAAAAGTTAAAATTAACATCAAATAAAATTAACAAATGCTGGTTCAATTTTAAATTTAAAAAGCTTTGCAAACAAAAAGAGAACTTATTTAAGAAATTTAAGGCTACCAATTCAAAAAGGATACACAAAAAGTACTTAAAGATTAAACACTTGACACAAAAACTTAGTCGAAACCTCCAAAATGAATATATAAACAATTTAATTTCTAAAGATAACAATAAAAACTTATGGTCCTTTATCAAATCTAAAAAAATGGAACCTACAGTAATAGCCACACTAAAAGGCTCAAATGATAAAACCTATAATGATAATGAGACTAAAGCTAACATCCTTAACACATACTTTGCATCATCATTCTCTGCCTCAGGCGACAAGGAAGTTTTAATAAATTTAAATAAAATGGAAGAAATAGACAACATAACTGTAGACGAGATAGGTATACATTCACTCCTAAAAAACTTAAAAATAAACAAAGCCACTGGCCCAGATGAATTGCCTGCAAGGTTATTAAAAGAACTAAACAATAAACTGTCCCCAATCCTTGTAGTTCTTTTTCAAGCCTCTCTAAACCAGGGTAAAGTGCCCCAGGATTGGAAATTAGCTAACGTAACTCCACTCTTTAAGAAAGGTGATAAATCAGACCCTGGTAATTACAGACCTGTATCACTTACTAGTATCACCTGTAAATTGCTAGAACACATAATATATAGTAAAATAATTAGCCACCTAGACAAATATAATGCCCTATGCCCACATCAACACGGCTTTAGAAAAAACAGATCATGTGAAACACAATTAATAGGTTTAATAGATGAATTATCAAAAGGCTTAGACAATAATGATCAAATAGACACAATTATACTTGACTTCTCAAAGCATTTAACAAAGTTCAACACCTTAGTTTACTTAAAAAACTTAACTACTTTGGAATATCAGGTCCCTTACATCACTGGATCCAAGACTTTCTTTTGGGCAGGGAGCAAACTGTAATAATTAATGGATCTAAATCTGCACCAATTAAGGTTAACTCAGGAGTTCCACAAGGAACTGTGCTAGGTCCCTTACTCTTTTTGATCTATATAAATAATTTACCCAACAACATCTCAACAGGTACAAAAGTTAGGTTATTTGCTGATGATTGTATAATCTATAGAACAATTAAATCAGAGCAAGATAGCAACATTTTACAAAAATGACTTAGATGAATTGATAAAATGGGAAACTAACTGGAGTATGTCTTTCCACCCAGAAAAGAGTCAACTGTTAAGAGTAACAAAGAAAAAGAAACAAATAAATTCAAAATATTACATTCATGGAAAAGAACTGACCCAAACTAAAGATGCAAAATACTTAGGAGTGTTAATAAATGAGAAACTATCATGGAATCCCCATGTCAATGAAGTTATTAAAAAATCAAACAAAACCTTAGGCTTTATAAAAAGAAACTTTAACAAATGTAATAGAGATATAAAACTAAAATGCTACCTCACTTTGGTGAGACCTGTACTAGAATATGCATCTTCTGTATGGGACCCATCCACCAAAGAAAACATTTGATAAACTAGAACAAATTCAAAAAAGAGCTGCCAGATTCATTACTGGAGAATATTCAAAACTGACAAGAATAACACCATTAGTTAAATCATTAAACCTTGAAACACTAGAGGATAGAAGAACCAAGAGCAAAGTAGAAATCATACATAAAGCAATTAATTCTAATTTAGAAATACAACACAAAGATAACTTAATACAACCCTCAGATAGACATAAGGATAAAAACACATTTCTTATTCCGTATGCAAGAACAAACACATACAAATTTTCATTCTTCCCGTCCGGAATTCGGGCGTGGATTGGGTTGCCTGAAGAATCCTGGAAAACCAACACTTTATCAACGTTTAAATCTCTAATAAAAATGCAGGACTAGACACAAACCATAGATAAGCGTAGGACGCAATAATCTTCTGTATAGAAGGAGCGTCTGTAAACAGATAAGATAAGATAAGTTGAAAACATGATGTAGATAAGTGCAGTAATTAATTTTAATTATAAAATAATATCAACATTGCCACGTATCAGCAACCCTTATAAATAGTTCATTAAAGCTAGAGAATCCTAAAATTAGCAGAAATCATGTAGCTATGTGAGAAAAGACCAAGTCAATATGCACATTGTGTTTTTACTCTGAATGGACGAGTTTTGTAAATAAACTAAGATCTATAAATAGCCTGAACTATGGACACGAGCGTGTTCTCAACAGACTCAGTGTATACACGGGGTAGGTGAATGTTAGTTAGTTTTTGGTAATTGTATCCCTAATTTTAGGGATCGAAGTCAAGTGGGGTGCCACTTGGATATAATAGAAGTCGTTCTATAATTTTGATGTGTAAATGATTAGAGATTCCTACTCAAACATTACCCATACAAATTACTCAGACTATTTAAATTAATTTAATCGTTTTCATATCTTGAAATAATTATCATTTTAAAAATCCACAATTTCTTTGAAATTTATTTTTGCATGAATTAATTCTAATTCACATACAATAAAACATTTCTAATACACAAGTGATTAATAGTATGTGTCGTAGAACTTAAAAACCGTTTCAATTAATTTTGTTTTAAGTAAAGATTTTCTTATGTAAAGATGCTAAGTTTTCTTAACACATTGTCATATTAAATACATCACACTCGGTGCTTTGTGGTGCGCCACCGATGGATTACAATTTAAATACACGTCAAATATAATTTTACTAAATTGATTGTATATTTAAAGGATATTTTCCATTGTATATGTATATACGGTATATTTATTTAATTTTTTCACCAGCGTTACAATGTATCCATCGTAAGTTTCTAATATTAAATAATGGTGTTTTTTAAGAACAATAACAAAAATACCATTCGAATAAGCTGGAGTAACAAAATCAAAATTTGATAGCTTACCTAGTCTTGATACATTAAAATATGCTAGTAAAATACCAAAATTATTGAAGATAATTTTAGTGAGTGCTTACTGTTGTATTTACAATGACAGTTTTTTTTTCTCACATAATTCATAAAATTAATTCCCAATTCTTCCTCAACATTATATATTATACCACGTTTCAGACGATTAAAACATGTGCTCCTTTTATTAAGCCAATATAAACAACGATCAAGTGTGACACTCTCCTGGACCTACTTTAATTATATTCTCTGTGACAGACGCTCCTTGTGTACATTTTACTCAGCGTTTTCTCAGAAACACACCTGAAACGTAGAGTAGATACATTATCCAATTCTTTATCAAATTATGGACACACTAACAGTACAAATAAGACAACAGTAACGTACCAGCCGGCACCAGGCAAATCATACACTAAGCAAAAAAAAATCATCGGTGGCAACAAAATCAACGCATTAAGCCGCTTTTCCAACCTTTGCACCACATTGTCTCATAGTGCCGGCATTGTGAGGTGGACGTGCGTATCTCGAAAGCCAGAGCACAAATTTGACAGAATATATCTGGAACAGAAGGGGAATTAGAACCCAACACAAACTAAAAGTATACAGATCTGTGTTGCTAACTACTTTCTTATACTCATGCGAACATAAACCGTGTACAAACGCAATGAGAGGTTGCTGAGTCACTTTCATAACAAAAGCTTGAGGACAATTCTAAACATCAAATGACAGGGAAAAATTACAAACACAGAAGTACTTGTCAGATCAGGACTAACCAGTATTTAAACATTACAAACACAGATGAACTTGTCAGGGCAGGACTACCTATTATTTAACATTACAAACACTGAAGTACTTGTCAGGACAGGACTACCCAGTATTTAAACATTACAAACACTGAGGTACTTGTCAGGGCAGTACTACCCAGTATTTAAACATTACAAACACTGAAGTACTTTTCATTTTCGACGGGTGATACACTAGTATATATATAATTCACTAGAACAAGCACAAGCCATGTGCAAAAAACATGACGAATTATCCTTGCTGCGTTCGAACAATCACAGTTTACGGTTGGTAAGCTAGGTTGGTGTAGGGGGGGGGAAGGGTAGGTAACAACAACCGCATTATGCATGTCATGAAACCATCAAGGTGTTGGCGGTAACCCCCCCCCCACCCCCCGACGTTCACTCAGTTTGTTTTCATTTCTTCGTGCTGTTGTTTGTGTCCGTTCTTCCACACCTTTCTTTGCACTATCTAAGATCAAGTCTGCATCGTATGCTACGCCACGGGTCGTATCTAGTTAGGATAACGTCTATAAATAAAACACTATCATAAAGCAACTGAACAGGTGCATGTTTAATTTTATAATCATAATATTATCTTAACTAATGGTAATTTATAAGATTAGTTCCCAATGTAATTAAAAATAACGATATACAAGGAGTTAAGGAATGTAGACTTAAATGAACAATACATAACGATATACTAGGATTTAAGGAATGTAGACTTAAATGAACAATAAATAACGATATACTAGGAGTTAAAGAATGTAGACTTAAATGAACAATAAATAACGATATACTAGGCGTTAAGGAATGCAGACTTAAATGAACAATAAATAACGATATACCAGGAGTTAAGAAATGTAGACTTAAATGATCAATAAATAACGATGTACCAGGTGTTTGGAAATGTAGACTTAAATGAACAATAAATAACGATATACCAGGAGTTAAGAAATGTAGACTTAAATGAACAATAAATAACGATATACAAGGAGTTAAGAAATGTAGACTTAAATGAACAATAAATAACGATATACCAGGAGTTAAGAAATGTAGACTTAAATGAACAATAAATAACGATATACCAGGAGTTAAGAAATGTAGACTTAAATGATCAATAAATAACGATGTACCAGGTGTTAGGAAATGTAGACTTAAATAAACAATAAATAACGATATACAAGGAGTTAAGAAATGTAGACTTAAATGAACAATAAATAACGATATACCAAGAGTTAAGAAATGTAGACTTAAATGATCAATAAATAACGATGTACCAGGTGTTAGGAAATGTAGACTTAAATGAACAATAAATAACGATATACCAGGAGTTAAAAAATGTAGACTTAAATGAACAATAAATAACGATATACCAGGAGTTAAGAAAAGTAGACTTAAATGAACAATAAATAACGATATACCAGGAGTTAAGAAAAGTAGACTTAAATGAACAATAAATAACGATATACCAGGAGTTAAGAAAAGTAGACTTAAATGAACAATAAATTCAAAACCTGCTGTCAAGTTTTCCATTGACACATTACAGGTTGGTGTCTAAGTTAGTAATGTCGAAACAAATTCAATTTTTTGTAAATACGGAAGTATAAAATGCAGTAATTTCTATGTTTCTTCTCTCTAAACATTTAAACAATAAACTGTATAACAGACTAAATCCTTCAGTTATATTGAGTATAACTGCTGATGTAAAGAATTTATTTTTATAAATTCAATTAAATTTACTTGAAAATATGTTTAAAAATGTAATAAACTTCTTAAACGGGGCATAAAGAGTAAGAGTTTAAAGAATAAATATTTAAAATTATGATTTTTGTTAGAAAAAAAAATTTCTTTAGGCGTTTACGAAACTGTCACAAAAAACTCGAGTATATCGCTTGTCTACTTGTAATTTATTCTGTCCGCTAATGTTAGTGTGGATAAGGAAATAAGAACCAGAATCGGCAAGGCCGCATCATTAATGTCTAGGCTGAATCAAAGAGTTTGGAACAATGCGCAGCTCACAGACGAAAATCACTGTGTACCAGGCCTGCGTGCTTAGCAGGAGTTCCAAGAATGCTAACAATTTATTGATATTGCTTCCCTAATTGTAGGGATCGAAGTCAAGTGGCATGCCACTTGGATGAAATAGAAGAAGTTCTGTTAATTATAATGAAATTATCAATGAATGTTTTAGTTATAGATCTAGTCATTGGACTGGGTTCTTTTTAAATACATTGTCTCATTTATGTAAGTCGTTTAAACATATAGACATGGTATTTCATAATAATTCAAATATAACTGAATTACTTGTGTAAGTACTATATGTTATTTGTCCTGACGAAGGCATTAGCAAAAACCTATACCTTTTTGTTTATTTTCAATATAATACGCACCACGCGACAGACTGTGACAGACCCTGTGACATCGAGGGCTGGGAGTGAACCAGTGAGCCATGGAGGTCAAATCTAGTAGACAATTATGATACAATGCACTGTTAAGTGACACAAGCCTATGTGAAAAATTTCAGCTCGATATGATCATAGGGAAGGGGGTCATTTTTTGACTTTTGTTGTTTTTTTTTCCGCTGGTGGACGCATGGGACCACGACAAGACGGTGAAGTTAATTTAAGGGATTTAATTAAACAACCCGTAAAAACAACGTATTCTATATATATAAAAATCAAAGTATGTATGTATGTATGCATGTCTGTTATAGCTGACTAAACCATTCATCCGATCGCCATGAAACTTTTGGAGACTTTTGAGTACGCTCCAGGGATGGAAATAGGCTACTTTTTTTTCAAAATTTAACACTCATGGGGCGCCGGGGGCCCATAATGAGAATTTTTTCTAATATGAGCTATATAAAAATTAATTTAGGGCTTAGCTGCTTGGAAAATGAATGGATCTTGACCAAACTTGGTACATAACAACTTGATAGCCTATATTAAAGTATCATATGGCATTGAAACCTAATGTCCGTTCCTTCGGGGCCGGGGGCCCAAAATCTTTATTTTTGTAAGCGTTAAATACTTTATTCCCGTTAGCTGACTATACCATTCATTCGGTCACCATGAAACTTTTGGAGACTTTCGAGTACGCTCCAGGGATTGAAATAGGCTACTATTTTTTCAAAATTTAACACTCATGGGGCGCCGGGGGCCCATAATGAGAATTTTTTCTAATATGAGCTATATAAAAATTAGTTTAGGGCTTAGCTGCTTGGAAAATGAATGGATCTTGACCAAACTTGGTACATAACAACTTGATAGCCTATATTAAAGTATCATATGGCATTGAACACCTAATGTCCGTTCCTTCGGGGCCGGGGGCCCAAAATCTTTATTTTTGTAAGCGTTAAATACTTTATTCCCGTTAGCTGACTATACCATTCATTCGGTCGCCATGAAACTTTTGGAGACTTTTGAGTACGCTCCAGGGATGGAAATAGGCTACTATTTTTTCAAAATTTAACACTCATGGGGCGCCGGGGGCCCATAATGAGAATTTTTTCTTATATGAGCTATATAAAAATTAGTTTAGGGCTTAGCTGCTTGGAAAATGAATGGATCTTGACCAAACTTGGTTCATAACAACTTGATAGCCAACATTAAAGTACCATATGGCATTGAACACCTAATGTCCGTTCCTTCGGGGCCGGGGGCCCAACATCTTTTTTTTTGGTAAGCGTTAAATACTTTATTCCCGGTATGATTTACACGATCTTGAAAAGCATTGACTAATATATCTATCATTATCCAGATTGAAATGAACAGGTATTTTAAAGTTAATTTCTTGCACCGATTGGGCCCGCGGGCCCTTAATGTTGTTTTTTTCTAATCTTATATCTATATATATAAAAATCAAAGTATGTATGTATGTATGTATGCATGTCTGTTATAGCTGACTAAACCATTCATCCGATCGCCATGAAACTTTTGGAGACTTTTGAGTACGCTCCAGGGATGGAAATAGGCTACTTTTTTTCAAAATTTAACCCTCATGGGGCGCCGGGGGCCTATAAAATGATTTATTTTCTTATATATGAGCTATATAAAAATTAGTTTAAGCGTTAGCTATTAGGTTAATTGATGGATCTTAACCAAACTTTGTATATAACAACTTGGTAGCCAATATAGAAATACTAAAGGGACTAATTTCCTAATGTCCATTTCTTCGGGACTGGGGGCCCAAAATGTATTATTTCATAAACGTTTAATATTTTATTCCCCATTCAATTATTAAAGATCTTGAAAAATATAGATAAATATATCCACAATGAAATTGATTGAAATAAACAGGCGTTTTGAACTTGACATATTGCACTAAATGGGCCCTGGGGCCCTTAATGTCGTTTTTTGCTTTTATTAGCTACATAAAAATGAGTTTATGCGTTAACTACTGAGTAAATGAATGGATTTTAACCAAACTTGGTATATAAAAACTTGGTAGCCCATATTAAAATAAAAAAGGGCACTGCACTTCTAATTTTTAATTGTTCAGGGCCGGGGGCCCCAAATGTAATTTTTCGTATGTGTTTGAGATATTATTTCCCATTCTATTTTAACGATCTTAAGAAATATATCAATGATGAGACTGAATTAAAATGAACAGCATTTTGAAATTTACATTTTACATCGAATGGGCCGGGGGCCCCAAATGTCTTTTTTTGTGTATACTCTAAGATAGTATTTCCCACTCAGTTTTTAACGATCTTGAGAAATATATCCATGATTAAAATGAATTTAAATGAACATGTTTTCAAAATGTACATCTTGAATTGAACGGGCCTGGGAGCCCCTTAATGTAGTTTTCCTTATATCTACATATATATAAAAATTAGTTTAGGTGTTAGATAATGAGAAAATAAATGGATTTTGACCAAACGCGGTATATAAAAACTTAAAAGCCTATATTAAATTTTGATAGGGCACTGATCTCATAATGTCCATTTCATCGGGGCTAGGGGCCCTAAATGTGTTTTTACTAAATTTTTAATATTGTATTCCCCATTCAATTTTACACGATATTGAGAAATATAGATACATATATTTATATTTTTGTTATGAAATTGATTGAAATGAACAGATTTTCGAACTTCATATTTTAAACTGATGGGCCTGGTGACCCTTAATGTAATTTATTTTTTATCTATATATATTCCTTTTTACTGAGATCGTTGCAACGCACGACGGGTCTGCTAGTTGTTTATAAATCCCTTATATATGAGACAATAAAAAGTATTGATTATGTTCAAACGCGACAAACATTTACAGACTGAAAATGCGTGAAATCACCTTGTGTGAAACATGAGATGTGGTCATCAATGAACTCGAGTGACACGTGAATGTAAACAAAAGAGACGGCTACAAAAAGTTATATGAAGATAAATTAAAGGTATTAATTTAATTACGGAACATTTGATTGTTGTGAAATTTTGACACAATGCATTGTTAGGTAACGTGAGTATATATGCAAAATTTCAGCCTGATAGAATCACGGGAAGTGGGTTATTTTGAATTTTTCCTGCCCTACTGACCGACCACGAGCCCAAAACAGAGAGAGACAAGACGGTGAAGCTAATATAAGGGATTTAAAAATCATTCATTGTGCACTCGTATTTACTGATGTCATCATGCATTCACCCTAGTGATTCTCATACCTGACAATAATGTTTGAGATGGAATAACAAAAGAGATTTGATATTTTGATTTATGTGAGAGAGAACCTGCCATGGGTCATCTGAATTTTGTATTTATGGAGACCTAAACAGTTTTATATCTCAGATAATACTCGTATAAGAGAATCATATTAAATCAAAAAGAAAGTATATAATGCAGTATTTATATGATTTCTTACTACGTCACCACTAAATACAATTTATTTTATCTACCATGGCTCAAAGTCAATGTCAGGTTAACTAACCGTTTCTCTAATCTCAAAATAAATATCAGAAACCTTCGTTTAAATTGGCCAAAATAAATGTAACACATGTCTTCATTGTATGATACGTGGTATAACATTTGAGATTGAAGAAGAATTGGGATATAATATTATGATTTGTGTGAGAAAGAAACCTACAATTGTACATGCCACCGATTACATTTTTAAAAACAATCGTTAATAGTTCGGGTATTACACAAGTATATATTAATTTATCAATTCTACGAATGCTGTACATTTTTTAACAGTTGATTGTTGAAATGATATTTGTAATAGTCCTTTGAGAATACAACAATTAAATTTTAGAAGCATATGATGGATACACTATAGCCTTAACTATAAAAGCAATATTATATTTTGTAAAATGATATTTGGCGTGCATTAGAATTATATTTCACATTAATGACGCACCACAAAGCACCGAGTCTGATGTATTTAATATGACATTGTGTTTAGAAAAATGAGCAAGTTAAATAAAAAATTGTAATGTTAAACAAAATCAATTGAAATGATATTTAAACTCTATATATAATGCATAATATTTATGACGTTTGTATTATAAATGTTTCATTGTAGGTTATTAAACAATTATTGAATAGAAAAATAAAATAAAATAAAGTTGAAATTTTTTTTAATCATAATTACTTTAAAAATATGAAAACTCTGAATTTTATTTATTTAGTCTGGTTAATATGTACTTTTTTTTTAAAAACCGTGCCCTACAGATGTTGTTCTCTTCGAAACAAAAGAACGACTTCTACTATTTTAAGTGGCAAGCCACTTGACTTCGATCCCTAAAATTAGGGATACTATGAATGTCAATAAATTACTAGCATGTTTTTACCCGTGTATACACTGTGCCTAATTAGAACATTCCCTTGTCTGTAGTTCAGACCATAAATAGTTTTTTTGGTGAATCATAAACTCGTCCATTAATAATAGAATCGCAAAATGCATATTGACTTTGTCTTTGATCAAATAACTACATAATTTCTGATAATTTTAGGATTCTCTAGTGTTTGTGTACTGTTCTCAATATTATATACTTTTAAGAACGAAATACACGATCTTTTCATTGTAGTAGTTGAACAGATTTACTAGAGGAAAGTTTATAGTATTTACATTTTTTCTTTTGTTGTACGGTTCAATATCTAGTGGAATATTATAACAACGTATTAACAGAGATAAGTAAAATACATCATAAAATATAAAACGTTGGTAGTTTTAATTACATTGTCAACTACCATATTAAATAATATTAAAATGTTAATAATTTTTAATTTATACTTTTAAAGAGATAGCACGTAATACGGGAATGCTATCGATGTAAGATAATGTCATAAAAATACACAAGGGAAAAAATATAACTTGAAAATACAACACAAAGATGATCAAATACAACCCTCAGAGAGACATAAGTATAAAAACACTTTTCTTGTTACGTACAGAAGTACAAACAGATAAATTTATTGTTCTTACCGTCTGAAATTCATATAAAAATTGGTTGCCTGGACCTAACCAGAGTAACCCTAAAATAATAAACATTTAAAACGCGAATAAAAATACAGTAAATAAATGTAAACCATGGACAAGTGTATGACGCAATAATCTGCTGCATTGAGGGAGTGTCTGTATTATATATATTATAAGATACGTTATGTTACAAAATGTCTAGTCCCCATTCTCCTTGTAAATAATACAGGTGTTCTATAATGTCTCCAGTGTCACTCTCCTTGTCATCAACAGAATGTACGGAATGTCTGCTGTCTGCATTCTCATTTTAAAGACAGTAATTACAAAACATATACAGTCTTTATTAAATTTGATTTTATAATATGTATAAAGAAATAACCAGATTACTTACTGTGTGATTGCAAAATGATGGATTGAGATTTTTATTTTAAAACATGATTTAGTTAAAATAACCTGCTTGAACATGTTGTAAAATTTCTGTGTAAAAAAAGAGTAGTTTTTTTTTAATTTGTTCATAGAATTAGCATCAGGGCTGGGCGTTTGCAAACATGACCAGATATGTTTACCAGTACATGCCGAGCCAGAGCAGAGGCGATCAGACGCTAATCACCAAGATAAGGACTGAGCGCTGTACCATATAGAGTTACTTGCTTGTTTGACACAAGAATGTATATTGCCGAGGAGATGGTTGAGTACCTGTTGGCCGATGGCTGGTCATTTATTTAGACGGGTCGGTACTAACAACTGTAGAGAGTTAAATGTATGGCGTTGTCACGGGTCGGTACTAACAACTGTAGAGAGTTAAATGTATGGCGATGTCACGGGTCGGTGCTAACAACTGTAGAGAGTGAAATGTATGGCGATGTCCGCTTGAGGATGTTTGCCAGTAAAACAATGAGCCGGTCACAACTAGTCCTCTTGATGATGTTTGCCAGTAAAACAATGAGCCGAGTCATAACAACTAGCCCCCTTGATGATGTTTGCCTGCCAGTAAAATAATGAGCCGGTCACAACTAGTCCTCTTGATGATGTTTGCCAACATAAAACAATGAGCCGGGTCGTAACAACTAGTCATCTTGATGATGTTTGCCAAAAAAACAATGAGCCGGGTCATAACATCTAGTCCACTTGATGATGTTTGCCAGTAAAACAATGAGCCGGGTCTTAAAAACTAGTCCTCTTGATGATGTTTGCCAGTAAAACAATGAGCCGGGTCATAACAACTAGTCCACTTGATGATGTTTGCCAGTAAAATAATGAGCCGGGTCATAACAACTAGTCCTCTTGATGATGTTTGCCAGTAAAACAATGAGTCGGGCTCAGTCGGGTCACAACAACTAGTCCTCTTGGTTATTCTGGAATATGTATCCCATCACAGTATACAACGAGCTTATACTTGTAAATATTTCCTATCCCAGTATTGTATCTTATTGGGCACATTTTTTTTTACCACAAACAGATCTCATATACAATCATAAAAAGGAAAGAAATAAGACTAAGAACAGTATCCCATTGTGTAAAGGGATCATACTGGGGGTGGGGGGGGGGTGGGGGGGTACAAAAACAAAATGTGATTCAAAATGCTAGCGGACTTGGTCACGGGTATGTTAGCTTGTATACACATTTAATTAATATGGATTAGGTCATCTACTTAAGGGTTGTACCTTATTCAAATTTAAAGTTTGTGTTTGTTATTTGTTACAATTGTTTAAAGCTAAACATGAAATATGCAGTATTCGAAGACAAAGAGCGTGCGTGATTATTTAAATAGTATCGAAAAATACACAAAAAGACAAATCTTCAGTTATTGGAAAGTAAAAATAAGTATCCTTTTGTCATTATCTAAACATAAAAGAATTATTTATATTATTAAATATTTTTTTTATGTTTCAGCACAGCACCACAAAGCACCACACTAACATATTTAATTTTGAGTAGTTTTTCAGAAAACCTGTATGGCAAAATGAAACTCTTTTAAATATTTTTTTTAAACTCTTAAAATGAAATTTAAAATTCTGTTGTGCATAGCATTATAAACTTGTGTTTCTTATTAGTTATAGCTACGGAATCATAAACGTATGCTAACAATTAGTTAATCATCAATAATGAATGGTTTGTAATGGTTTGTATTTAATATTAATGAAACTATGAGATTAAAATATTACATTTAAGATATATGTAACTCTTATTGCTTTCCATAAGGAGTGAAATTGTCGGGTCACTAGAATTTAATATTTTAATAAGTGACGCGCCACTTGACTTCGATCCCTAAAGTTAGGGAAATAATGCCAATTAATTGTTTGGATTTTCATACACTTGGGCTTACAGTGAAACTTAATAAAACAAGTTCATGTGTCAGTTTCCTGATATTATTTTGAATTTCATTTAAAAAAAATTTTTAAAATCAAAATCAACTTAGTCGTGTTGTTTGCCAACATGACTACACACTCATTGCTAATTTTATGATTAATAAAACACGTATCATTTAGTGAAAATATTACATCATCATTGTGTCGTAAATACAGAATAAGAGATTATGTTATTTTTTATTTTCATAATTGTCTAAATAACAAGGAGAAAGAAGAATGTATACATAATAGTATTACAACTACCTCCAGTATTTTTTTCCACAAATTGAGACACATTTTTTTTTGTTTAAACATTTTATTTTAAAACAGATGATTAGAAGGCACAGGCCATACTGGTCTGTTTGCAAGTGACGCGGCGTTCACGGGTTAAGCATAAGGGGCTTGTCCGGCACAAAGCCTAACCACCTTCGTATCCCTAAAGTGTATCAGGTACAACTTGGGAACTGGTGGACTTAAAGACACCCTTAGCCATATAGCCTCGTTGTGACAGGCCACATTAAACTCCTGGAAATACGCAAGAAAATTCTATCTATGGCATCCGTCCATCATCATGGGATTATGTTGTTTCCTCCTGCTCCTCCACCTCCCTTCCTCTTTCTACTGGCCCTTTCCTCTTCGCTCCTCGCTGTAAGGGAAGTTTCCGCGACTAGAATCCCCTCGCGCACTTTTGCCCGCCAGGAGGTGCGCTCCTCAGCAATGGTCTCCCACGTTTTATGGTCAATCTGCGCCAGAGTCATGTCTTTCTTGCAGACATTCTTGAAGCACAAGCAGGGGCGTCCTCTCTTCCGCATACCAGTTGCCAGCTCGCCGTAAAGCAGGGCTCCTGGAATGCGCTCCGAGCTCATCCTGCGGACATGTCCCAACCACCGCAGGAGCCTCTCGCTCAGGATTGAGTGCATGCTCAGCATATGACTCCTGCTGAGTACCTCGCCATTAGTGATCCTGTCCTGCCACTTTATGTGCAGAATCCTGCGCAAGCAACGTAAGTGGAAGCTGTTGAGTTGCTTTGTTTGTTTGGCATTGGTCGTCCAGCACTCGCTGCCATAGAGGAGTGTGCTGAGCCTGCAGGCCTGGTACACAGTGATTTTCGTCCTATCAGTGAGCTGCGCATTGTTCAACACTCTTTGATTCAGCCTAGCCATAAATGATGCAGTCGATTCTGGTTTCAATTTCCTTTTCCGGGAGAGTGTGCTTGTGATGTTACTGCAAAGGTAGGTAAAATTATCGACGACATCCAAGGTGTTTCCCTCAATGGAGATTGCTGGGAAGCAGTTTGTTCCTTGTCTCATAATGTTGGTATTTTTTAGAATTATCGTTTGACCAAAATTCAAGCATGCTTCTGAGAATTTATTGACCAAAAGTTGGAGACCTATCTCTGAATGTGAGGTAAAGGCTGCGACATCCACAAAGAGCAACTCTCTAATTAAAACCGTTTCCACTTTTCTCTTCGCACGGAGACGGCTGATGTTGTATAGATTTCCATCCATCATGGTATGGATGTTTACACCATCGAAGCAGTCCTTGAAAGCATGACGCAAGAATATTACTTTCTTGTTAAACTGGCCTAGGCGAATCGACCTCACACCCAGGTCAAAATATACCCATTTGATATCATGAGGACATAGTAATAAACTTTTCAATGATTTACGTCAGGTAATAAAAACCTTTTTAAGTGAAGGGATCTCAAACATAAATACATATGAGGAAATCTAAATATGTATAGATGCGAGAATTCCCCCAATTGATATTTGACTTATAAATGACTAACTTTTTTGACATTTTGTAGGTGTTTTAGCTTTGCCTGACAAGTTAAAAATTCTGATTAGATATTGCTATGTTATTATATAACAACGAGCACAATACCAGTGCTTAGTTACGGGGTATGCATTGTAAAAATGTAACAGTATTTTGTTTTTGGGGCTCATATTCCCCTTAAAACTTAGAGATGAGTATAAACGCAAGTCGAAAGCGGGAAAGCGTAACAGCAACCCTCTTATTCATAAACTACTGTATGGATACTCGACAAAATAAAAAGCATGATGCATTATAAGGATTTTTATCAATGCTGGCGTTTCTGGTATAATAACGCATACTTTTCTGTAACTGCTCTACCAGAATAACAAAGGTCTAATGCAAGGGTCTCAAAATTTTCTGCTGGAGGGCCGCATTAACTGTCAAACATCAGTTTACGGGCCGACTAAGCACAGTTTTGTGGTAAACTACAGGTAAAAATAGCATCTTTTTTTGGAGGTCAAAAGGTCTCCAGGGGCCGGATGAGAGGCCCGTAGTCAGTAGAGCCCTGCTTTAATGTATAAGGTCTCATTTTCTTTTCACATCACTAATAATATAAAAAACGATGTTTCCATACAAAAAAGGTTAGAAGCTGCTCCTCTAATTTAAAATTATGTTTGTCAGATTAAATGTTTTCCCGTGATCTTTCCTTACAGTATTGATGAAGCACCAAGTTGTCAGATACATAACTCACTTAAATAAACGTATTATTTGTTTTTATTTATATTGAATCTTATAATAATTTCCTTGTAGATTTTTAGCTTATAAAATGACTTTATTTTGTAAAGCCTTAATATATAATATGAACTAAGTAGGCATTTGATTTAAAATCAGAATGATTTAAGTTACATCCTCCTATATAATAAACGGCTAATTCTGTCCGGTCATCTATAGCGATTGGTCCCTCAAACACACATGTCTCCTACGGCCAATCATATTGAACACGTTTACGCGGACGTTCAAAACGAGTTATTTTTGGTGCAGTAGTTCTTCCAAGACTTTATTTAGAGTTATGCCCGTTGGAATTTATAGTCAAAAGCTCTGTTTTTACGAGTTATCTATTTTAACTATAATGAACTAGACGACCCGCGGCGTAGCATACACCTAAGATTTGCTCATAGAGAGTCCAAAGAAAGTGGAGAAAGAACGGACGCAAACTACAGCACGAAGAAATGAGAACAAAGAGTGGACGTAGTGGATGGTGGGGGGGGGGTAAGAGTGGACACAAACAGCAGCACGAAGAAATGGGAACAACGAGAGTGAATGTAGTGGATTGTGAATCGCCTACGCCTTGTCGTTTTCGACACAGGCCCACTGTGGTTGTAGTTACCTGCCCTCGCACCCTCACCATGTACTACCATCGCATGTTAAACATAAACTGTGATTGGTCGACACAAGCAAGGCCCATTCGTTATGCAAATTTGCACATGCCTTGTGCTTGTCCTGTTTAATTATATACATTGATGTTGTGTCCTAGTATTTAAACGAAGCTTTTATTTAAATGATGTTATCTATCAATAGGAGGTTATTACCGTTTTTTATTATACTAATTCTACCAATATTAACACATATATCAATTATGATCCAGATTAAAAGTTACGGGGTTTATAAAACTTTATTTTATGTAATAGCAACAGAGAGACACCTGTTCATTGTATATAAAACAAATTTTAGAAACCTAAATCCACACAAACACTACTTTTAAAAGCTTGAACAATTTATTAATTAAACACAGATAGAACAATCCCCTTAAACACAGATAGAACAATCGCCTTAAACACAATTCTTAAATCCTAAAACAAAACTTAACATAATGAGCATAAGAATGATGGCAAAATATAGACAAAACATTTGGCAGTAGCGAAGGAATGCGACATTTAACAATGACATGTGCATGGAATCTTTAACAAACATGATATAAAACCTCATATATCAAACTTAATATATGAAACACAAAACTCAATGTAAACAAAGTTTAAACTAAATTTCAACTGTAACTGAATTTGACAAGGATAAACTAAATACATATGATTAAAGTTTAATCTGCTGTAAATAAATGTAAATACTTGTAAATAATACGGCGCCCACTTTTTTCAAAAGCCCAAGTAACTTATCCTTGTTTGATAAATACGAAATATTAAACTTCCTGAAATGTACACAAAGTATTTTATAATTATAAATCCTCAAATCCTTTTTTTACATCGTTCCTTTTTCCAAAATTAAAATATAAGTTCAAACAATGACGTCATATAATATTTTACAGCGAGAAAGACCACATGCTTTTTCAACTGCTCTGGACTGTTGTACTATGTCCCTCATCGTTAAGGAGTCAGTGACTTTGGCTTTTATGTTGTTTATATATGCAATAAGGCACATAAGACTCCGGACAGTGTCTACGTTTATAAATTTGATATTTTCTTTCCGAGGGAATCAAGAAGACATACACACAAAAGTCTGCCTGAGAAACAACCATGACCTCATTTTTTAAAATATTTTATTTTTACTTTTCGTTTTACAGCATGCCATGTTTCTTCCCTTTGTGTCATTACACAATTAAATTATTATTAAAGGATACTTACAAAGACTTTTTTACGGGTGTGGATAATAGAATAGATACATTTTGGTCGGTAAAGAACAGTCACAATTCTTCTTACAATAAGATTTGGATTGTCATATCTGACGATTTATTATATACAGTAGAAGTCCGATAATCCGGCACGTTCGGGACCGGCTCGTGCCGGAATACCGAAAATTCAGGTGTATCGGGCGGTGCCCCTGCCCCTTCTTTTTAGTGTAGGCTTTGCTTTAAAACAAATGTACTTTGTTTTTTTTTAACTACATACATACATAAATCGTAATTATAAGAGCAATTAGGTTAATAATGAAACTACAAATACAGTATGCAAATACAACAAAGTTTATTTTACATTTCATATAAATGTACGTACACGTACTGTGAAACATATTTCACTTACATTAAAAAAAGTCACGAATATCTTTTTGTTTTCTTGAATTTTGGTGTTTAGTATAAAATTTATTTCTAATTATATGGAAATCAATAATTTCTGAAGCACTGTAGCTAGTACTAACCTCAGCAAAAGGGATAAACTTATTGAAAACATGGTCACTGTACAGTTAGAACGAAACTCATTTTGTTTATAAACAGTTTCAAAAGTTACGTACGTCACTACAGATGTACTGTATTACAGTAGAGAGTACCGAGACACAATTTACTGCAATGTGAAAGGACACAAATCAACTACGCACAAAAAAAATGCGAAGACGCTTCGTTATTGATAAACTGTGCTGCACTGAAACTGTATTTGTTAATTTTGTTGTTACAGCTGAGCCTAGTCGGCCGCTAATTGTTTCCGAACAATACCGAGCGGTTCCGGATGATCCCGAACTACCCCCGAAAACTTCCGAATAGCTCTCGAGAGTTTTTATTTGATTTAAAGACACACTTTTGGAGAAAACCAAAATGTGTTTACAATTTTCCGGAGCGATGCCGGACTATCGGGCATTCCCGACTGTTGGATGCCGGACTAATGGACTTCTACTGTATATTAAAATTGTATTTCCTGTTGCAGTGGCGTAGCAACGGGTTGGCATCGGGGCAGTTGCCAAGGGCGCCAGCTCAAAAGGGCGCCACTAAATCTGTAATTTTTATTTTAAAATGTATATTGTTTTGTGCTGAAAACAATTTAGCTTTTCGTGAACACGAACAAGATGGAGGTATATTTTTGAATCTGATATCAGTTTGATGTTGGTTTTAAAAATTCCCTTGAATCGAATATTAAAAATCACACTAGCTATTTGTCGCCAACAATCTAGAATGAATTTATTAATTTGTTATCAGCGAAACTACAAAGGAAAATAATAAAAGAAATTCAAGAAGCTAAATATTATAGTATAATATTTGATAGCACTCCGAATGTATCTCACAAAGAACAATTAACTGAAATATTCGGTATTTAAAATTGCCAGTAAAGAATATACCATTGAAGAGAGGTTCGTTGGTTTCATAAACAAAACTGAAAAAAACAAGAGAAGGAATTGCCTTGGAAATTAAAACAGCATAAATTCAAAATGGTTTATCACTTGAAGATGTACGTGGCAAAGATAATGGGGCCAACATGGCAGGGAAGTACAAGGGAGTTCAAGCCATACTTGAAAAAGAGAGTCCACTTGCTCGGTATATCCCATGTTCTGCACATAGTCTTAATTTGTTAGGTGTGCAAGCGGCCAGCATTGATGCAGATGTTGTGACATTTTTCGGAACTATACAGGAATTGTACAATATTTTTTCTCCTTGTCAACTAGTAGATAGGAAACAATATCCCCAGTCACTGAAATCATCCTAAAGAAGCATGCGGACACAACATGGTGTTCCAAGCAAATGCTGTAAGTGCTTTATATGAGCAACTGTCGCAAATTATTTTAGTATTAATTGAAATGAAAGATAATCAATTAATTGGTGACGCTTTATCTGTTGCTAAATCATTGCACCGTAAAATCAATAGTTACAAGTTCATTTCGTTTATAACTATTTAGAATTTGATATTGGAAAAAATAAACAAAGTCAATTTAGCACTACAAAACCAGCATATTTATCGATCATCGTTGTTAAAAAAAGGACTTTTAAATGCCTTTGAAAATCTAAGAACTAAAGAAATCTATAAAAAAAATTGCCAAAATTGAAGAAATGTTATGTATTAAAATTAAAATCGAGCGAGTTGAAAAAGGAAAGCAAAATGAAAACGACTGCCAAGAGAGCATGCTGAAGATGAAGGACCTAACTTGGATAAATTCAATTTTTAGTTGCAATCATTGATTCAATAATGATGCAGTTAAAATACAAATTTCTTTCTCTGACAAATATAGCAGAAGACTTTAACTTTCTGACTGGCAAAGCATTCCAATCTTTTGCAATGGCAGATTTAGAATCTAATGCTATTCTATTATCAGGCAAATATGATATAAATAAGAGCAATTTATAATTGAAATAAAATGCTTTAAACACCAAATGATTTAACTATTGCAAAACAAAAAAACCGATGACGTCATGTTTCATTTAGTCACTCTAAAAGTTCTCGCTACATGGGAATGCCGAGAATCGTAACCGAATATCGAACGAGCTCTAAAAACATTTCTTACAATGCCAACCACAGTAGACACTTCTGATAGGAGTTTCAGCAAACTAAAAATGATAAAGAATTACTTGAGATCGAAGTCAGGTCAACAACGCATATCATCTCTAGCTCTTCACATCATCTCTAGCTCTTCACATCATCTCTAGCTCTTCACATCATCTCTAGCTCTTCACATCATCTCAAGCTCTTCACATCATCTCTAGCTCTTCAAATCATCTCTAGCTCTTCACATCTTCTCTAGCTCTTCACATCATCTCTAGCTCTTCACGTCATCTCTAGCTCTTTACATCATCTCTATCTCTTTACATCATCTCTAGCTCTTCATATCATCTCTAGCTCTTCACATCATCTCTAGCTCTTCACAGCATCTCTAGCTCTTCACATTATCTCTAGCTCTTCACATCATCTCTAGCTCTTCACATCATCTCTAGCTCTTCAGATCATATCTAGCTCTTCACATCATATCTAGCTCTTCACATCATCTCTAGCTCTTCACATCATCTCTAGCTCTTCAGATCATATCTAGCTCTTCACATCATCTCTAGCTCTTCACAGCATCTCTAGCTCTTCACATTATCTCTAGCTCTTCACATCATCTCTAGCTCTTCACATCATCTCTAGCTCTTCACATCATCTCCAGCTCTTTACATCATATATTGCTCTTCTTTCAATCGAAGTGAAATTACCAGTCAAATTAACTTCGATGAAATAATCACCAATTTTGCAAACATTAAAGCAAGAAAAGTTAAGCTTTGAACATTTGATATAGGACATTTGAGTGGATCGATGGAGTGTTACTTAAATTTACTTTAATTTTGAGTTTCTAAATTCTATCGTTATGTATGAGATAATGAGTTTGACACATTGACACTAATGTTTTTATTTTTAATACATGATACTTCAAGTTTTGCAGTATCCTTTATTAACGCAACAATATCCCATTTTATCCTTCAATTTATTTGGTATTATTTAGTAAATAATAAACTGCAAATTAGTATTGTTCCTGTCTTATGCATTTTTTGATATTCACGTTGTATGACTGTCACTGTCAGACTACGTAATTATTGTCTAACAAATGAAAAATCGCAAAGCGCAAACTTGTCAATTTATCAAGGGCACCAAAAAAAATAAATTAGCCAAAGGCGCCAAAAACCTAGTTACGCCTCATCCTGTTGACATTGTACCAAAAAGCACCGGTATCTTAATTTAAAACGACGCTTTACTTAACAAAAGTTTTAGCCTCCGAATTTATGAAAAAATCGTGATATTTAAAAAAAAACTCCATAGGTAATTTACAATTCTTTGAAATATGGAACTATTAACTTGTATTGTTTTAGTTTTAATGTGGTTGTGTACAAAAACTAAATGAGGTATGCAAGTACTGCATTTCAATAGAATTTAGATTTAAACATTAGTTAGTTTTCCTTTGTTTTTTTAATTATTATTATTATTATTATTATTATTTTTAAACTACGGAAACAATTAAGCTATTTATTATACTTGCATGTAAATGCATGTCAAATTTTTTAACAAACATTAGGTTATTTTTAACGCAATTTTCTTAGGAAAAATTGCGTTTATATATTTGATATGTCTGTTCGGTCTGTTCGAGCTTTGAACAGCAACTCCTACTGAACAATATTTGTATACAGGGAGTAGGAGAATACAAGCAACTCATTGACATTGTATCCCTAAGTGTATACAGGAAGTAGGAGAATACAAGCAACTTATTGACATTGTATCTCTAAGTGTATACAGGAAGTAGGAGAATACAAGCAACTTATTGACATTGTATCTCTAAGTGTATACAGGAAGTAGGAGAATACAAGCAACTTATTGACATTGTATCTCTAAGTGTATACAGGAAGTAGGAGAATACAAGCAACTTATTGACATTGTATCTCTAAGTGTATACAGGAAGTAGGAGAATACAAGCAACTTATTGACATTGTATCACTAAGTGTATACAGGAAGTAGGAGAATACAAGCAACTTATTGACATTGTATCCCTAAGTGTATACAGGAAGTAGGAGAATACAAGCAACTTATTGACATTGTATCTCTAAGTGTATACAGAGAGTAGGAGAATACAAGCAACTCATTGACATTGTATCCCTAAGTGTATACAGGAAGTAGGAGAATACAAGCAACTCATTAACATTGTATCTCTAAGTGTATACAGGAAGTAGGAGAATACAAGCAACTCATTGACATTGTATCTCTAAGTGTATACAGGAAGTAGGAGAATACAAGCAACTTATTGACATTGTATCCCTAAGTGTATACAGGAAGTAGGAGAATACAAGCAACTTATTGACATTGTATCCCTAAGTGTATACAGGGAGTAGGAGAATACAAGCAACTCATTGACATTGTATCCCTAAGTGTATACAGGGAGTAGGAGAATACTAGCAACTCATTGACATTGTATCCCTAAGTGTATACAGGGAGTAGGAGAATACAAGCAACTCATTGACATTGTATCCCTAAGTGTATACAGGGAGTAGGAGAATACAAGCAAATCATAGGAGAATACAAGCAACTCATTGACATTGTATCCCTAAATGAAGGGATCGAAGTCAAATGGCGTGACACTTGAATAAGATATATTTTTTATCCTTAACATCTATAATATAGTAATGGCATTACTGTAACAATAAGTCATGCACATAATTTTTAAAAAAATATATTAATTTAATAGTTCTATATTTATTTGTATTTTTCTGATTTTAAAAATTTAACTTTAATTCCGATTTTACATTTATATACATAATATTTTGTTTAAAACACAAGGCATTTCTGTAACATATTTTTAAATAGTAAATATAGGATTATATACTTACATTTGAAAATGATTTTTTAAAAATTGTTACATATTTTTGTTTATCTCAGCACCTAGTTCATAATAATTATTTATGTCCCGGTGCTTTGTGGTGCGGCTTGTCTTGAAATACAATGTTTCTGCATATCATGTATTAATATATTAGAGTTTAGATACTAAATCGTGAGTTCCCATTACCTTAAGCTTTAATAAACTTTTATTGCTAACTTCAAAGTTATCTAAAATTTTAAAAAAATATAACAATTATATTTCATTTTTGTCGAAAGTCATTGAAAAACTAGTCTTAAAACAACTTTTTTCTTATCTAAATGACCACACTCTTCTAAGTCCTAATCAGTCGGCCTACAGACCTTCTCAAAGCACAGAGACCACTCTGTTGAAGGTAACAAATGACCTCCTGCTCTCACTGGACAGTGGGAAAATTTCTATATTGGTCCTCTTAGATCTTAGTGCAGCCTTTGACACTGTCGACAATCAAATACTGCTGAAAACCCTGCACAAATATTTTGGAATTTCTGGCTCAGTTCTGGCTTGGTTTCAATCATACTTATCTAACAGATCACAGGTAGTATCAGTAGATGGCTGTATCTCTCACAAAGCTGACTTGCTTTATGGTGTGCCTCAGGGCTATGTTTTGGGTCCGGTACTTTTTGTACTGTATACAAGACAACTACTTCTACTGCTCGAAAAGCATTCAGTTAAAAGCCAATCATTTGCAGATGATACTCAACTATATACTCACACTGATCCCTCTAATATGGACTCCGCTGTCCAATTGTTGCAGGAGTGAATTGGTGAAATAAAGTCTTGGATGACGTTAAGCAAACTCAAGCTGAATGATGACAAGACTGAAGCACTTCTATTTTGCAACAATAAATCACGCAGTACTTTGTCTCTTCCGAAGTCAATTCACGTAGCCAGTTCGGATATTCTGTTCACAACAATGACTAGGAATCTTGGCTACATTATTTCTGACAACATGTCTATTAACAACTTCATCAATCACATCTGTCGCTCTGCCTACACTGCCATTCGTCAGATCAGCTCAATCCGTCATTACTTAACAGTTAGTGCCACAAAAACTCTAGTCTGTGCTCTTGTACTAGCTTGTATGGATTACTGCAATTCTCTTCTGTCAGGTGCGCCAAAACAATGCATTGAAAGAATACAGAAAGTTCAAAATTCAGCTGCCAGACTGGTGCTCAAGGCAAAAAAACATGACCATGTTACTCCACTTCTTCGCTCACTTCATTGGCTGCCTATACAAGCCCGTATTGATTACAAACTGGCCGTTCTCTGTCACAACTTCTTTTCGGACTCATGCCCATCGTATCTTACTGAACTTTTGTCGGTCTACTCACCCACTCGCCAGCTACGATCTTCTGCAGACACACGCGTTCTCTCTGTTCCTACGACACGCACCAAAACATTTGGTGAAATGTCGTTCTCTTTTTGTGCAGCCAAACAATGGAATTCTCTACCATTACACATACGTAGTATTCAAACAACCAAGTCCTTCAAGACTGCACTTAAGACACATCTTTTCAAAATTTTATTTTCAAAATTAATGAAACAACATTTATTGTAAATGATTAACGTAGCTTATGTATAATGTACTGTAATTTTTTGTGTTTGTTGTGATATGAAAGTTAATTTAATACTTATAGGTATGTTATTTCTTTCATGTAAAGCGCTGTGAGCCCAGTTCCTTACTGGGATACAGCGCTATATAAATAATCAATTTATTATTATTATTATTAAATAAGCTACACAAACTAATTTAGATTACATTTGCAGACTGCAAGTTTATTTTATAAACATACCTTACTTTTCTACAACAGTTTTTTACATACCAACAGTAACGTATTCAATGGCAGGTTAACTTCTCACATAAATCATAATAATAAATCATTGTAATTTCTCAATCTCAAATTGTGTGACAGGTTGAAGACACTTTCTACGTTATTTATCTTATCTTCTTATCTTATCTTATCTTTTCTTATCTGTTTACAGACGCTCCTTCTATACAGAAGATTATTGCATCCTACGAGTATCTATGGTTTGTGTTTAGTCCTGCATTTTTATTAGATATTTAAATGTTGATAAAGTGTTGGTTTTCCTGGATTCTTCAGGCAACCCAATCCACGCCCGAATTCCGGACGGGAAGAATGAAAATTTGTGTGTTTGTTCTTGCATACGGAATAAGAAAGGTGTTTTTATCCTTATGTCTAACTGAGGGTTGTATTAAGTTATCTTTGTGTTGTATTTCTAAATTAGAATTAATTGCTTTATGTATGATTACTACTTTGCTCTTGGTTCTGCTATCCTCTAGTGTTTCAAGGTTTAATGATTTAACTAATGGTGTTATTCTTGTCAGTTTTGAATATATCTCCAGTAATGAATCTGGCAGCTCTTTTTTGAATTTGATCTAGTTTATCAATGCTTTCTTTGGTGGATGGGTCCCATACAGAAGATGCATATTCTAGTACAGGTCTCACCAAAGTGAGGTAGCATTTTAGATTTTAATATCTCTATTACATTTGTTAAAGTTTCTTTTTATAAAGCCTAATGTTTAGTTTGATTTTTTAATAACTTCATTGACATGGGGATTCCATGATAGTTTCTCATTTAAGACACTTTAAACAACGGTGCCTTAAAATTTTATACACCAACATATGACCTAACTTTCACACCAGAAATCGCGTTGATATTTTTGCCACTTATGATTATGTTTTGCTTAGTGTATGATTTTTCTGGTGCCAGCTGGTACGTTACTTTTGTCTTATTTGTACTGTTAGTTTGTCCATAATTTGAGCAAGAACTGGATAATGTATCTACTCTAAATTTCAGGTGTGTTTCTGAGACAACGCTGAGTAAAATGTACACAAGGAGCGTCTGTCACATAGAATATAATTAAAGTAGGTCCAGGTGAGTGTTACACTTTATCTTTGTTTATATTGGCTTAATTAAAGTAGCACATGTTTTAATCGTCTGAAACGTGGTATAATATATAATGTTGAGGAAGAATTGGGAATTAATTTTATGATTTATGTGAGGGAAAAAACGGCAATTGTATATACCACTGTAAGCATTTACAAAATTATCGTTTATAGTTTGGTTATTTCACTACTATATTTTAATGTATCGAGACTACGTATAAGCTATCAAATTTTGTTACTCCAGCGTATTCGAATGTTATTTTTGTTATTGTTCTTAGAAAACACCATCATTAAATATTATAAGCTTACGATGGTTATATTGTAGCGCTATTGAAAAAAATTAAATAAGTGTATATACATATGAATTGAAAAATATCCTTTAAATATACAATCAACATACATAATTCCCGTAATGGATGTAATGCTTCTTGTATGTAATGCTGATTTGTTCAATAGTGCGCACTAAAAATTACTGCACCAAATATAACTCTTTTCGAACGTTCAGCATAAAATTGTTCAATATGATAATAAATGAATTAAATTAAAATAAATAAAATAAATGAAAGTTCTGTATTACGTTATTTTTTAATCTTATGTGTATTTATTTTGAAAACTTCCGTCATTTTTGACGGGTGATACGCTAGTCAATTTAATAAAATTGTATTTGACGTGCATTGTATTTCATCAGTGGCGCACCACAAAGCACCGAGTGTGATTATTTAATATGACATTGTGGTAAGAAAACTGAGCATCATTACACAAGACAATCTTTACTTAAAACAAAATTAACTGAAACGGTATTTGAGTTCTACAACACATAACATTAATCACTTCTGTATTAGAAATGTTCTATTGCTGTATGTGAATTAGAATTAATTCATGTAAAAATAAAATTCAAAGAAATTTTGGATCTTTAAAATGATAATTATTTCAAGACATGAAAACGAAAAAATTTATTTAAATAGTCTGAATAATATGGATTTCTTTTTTTTGAGTCGGTAGTCGGTGATACTTTTCCACACTTAGTCGGAACTATAAAACGACGTCTATTTTATCCAAGTGGCACCCCACTTGACTTCGATCCCTAAAATTAAGGAAACAATTTCAAAAACTGGTAACATTCACCTACCCCGTGTATACACTAAGTCTGTTGAGAACACGGTCGTGTCCATAGTCTAGGCAATTTATAAATCTTTAATTGTTTTTAAAACTCTTCCATTCAGAGTAAAAACACAAAGTACATATTGACTTGCTGTCTTCTGACATAACTACATGATTTCTGCTAACTTTAGGATTTACAAGTTTAATGAACTATTTATTATGGTTGACACGTGACAATGTTGATATGATCTTAAAAAATTAGTTACTACACCTATCTGGATCATTTTTAAATTTTTTCTTTCATATCATTATCAATATAATATATTTTTTTTAAGAACGACATTATACGACTCCTTTCATAGTAGTTGTTAAATAGATTCACTAGGGGAAAGTGTTTCTTTGTTTACTTTTTTCATTTTTCCCTTGGTGTAGTGATCGATATGTAGCGTGTTATAATAATTTTCAGGCTTCGGTAGGTTAAGTTCATCGTTAATATATTTCCTTGGTAGTTTTAATTACGTAGTGTAATTAGTAGTACTTTACAAATAACAAATTCAAATATCTTCTCTAGATGATAAATACTTGCTGCCTCGGCTTCAGAAAAGCGGTTTAAATTATTTGCTTTTAACACCATGAATGTTTTATTATGAAATAATGTCGTTAATTCAACACAATAAAACTTTTTAACCTCACCACTCACCACCCCACAGTCCCGTAAACAGTGGCCATGAATTTGTTTTATATTGGACTCAATGAGTTTAGTGAAGTTTTTGTACCTGTAATGATGGTTAGATGTTTTCAAATAATTATAGGTTGCACTTGATTCAACAATTTATCAAAGACTACTTAAGGAATGTTTGAAAATATCTGCTCTGCGAACCAAATTAACTTACTGTAAAGTTTATATTTTGACGCCCTCTTTAAAAATTGTTGTAAACAATCTCAGGCGCCATTTAGTATTTATTGTAAGCTAACATTCCATATAATTAATAACAAGTAACAATCTCGGGCGCCATCTAGTATTTATTGTAAGCTACCATTTCATATAATTAATAACAAGTAACAATCTCAGTCGCCATCTAGTATTTATTGTAAGCTAACATTGCATATAATTAATAACAAGTAACAATCTCAGGCGCCATCTAGTATTTATTGTAAGCTACCATTGCATATAATTAATAACAAGTAACAATCTCAGTCGCCATCTAGTATTTATTGTAAGCTACCATTGCATATAATTAATAACAAGTAACAATCTCAGGCGCCATCAAGTATTTATTGTAATCTATCATTGCATATAATTAATAACACGTACATAATAAGTAAATAAATTGTACAACTTTTGTAGAAACAGAAACCGATTGATTTACTGGGATTAATATAGAGTGGGAGATGTTCTAATATGGGACAACTGTCAGGGAAATATTATAGCTAAGGGGGTCTAATATGTCACCTTGAAGGATGATCTAATATGGCATAACGGTTGACCATCTAATATGTCGCCTTGAAGGATGATCTATATATGGGACAATGGTTGACCATCTAATATTTATCCTTGAAGAATGATCTAATATGGGACAACGGTTGACCATCTACTATGTATCTTATCTTATCTTATCTATACAGACGGTCCTTCTATGTAGAAGTTGCATCCACAGACCATGACAGAGGATCTGTTGGCAAGTGATGCAGCGTTCACCCACGGCTTTGTGGGTTTCACGCATTACCCAGCCGCCTAACTACTGTAGTTAGGTACCCATTCAGAGCTGGGTGACTCAGGGACGCCCTAGGCCCCGGGAATAAACCATTGCCTTCACACGGATTCGAACCCATGACCATCGGTACGACAGTCCAGTGCGCTGCCACTCGACCACCGCGTCCCTATGGTGATGGTGATGATGATGTAGCCTTGAAGGATGATCTAATATGGGACAACGGTTGACCATCTACTATGTAGCCTGAAGGGATGATCTAATATGGGAACAACGGTTGACCATCTAATATTAAGCCTTGAAAGATGATCTAATATGGGACAACGTTGACCATCTAATATGTAGCCCTGAAGAATGATCTAATATGGGACAACGGTTGACCATCTACTATGTAGCCCTGAAGGATGATCTAATATGGGACAACGGTTGACCATCTACTATGTAACCTTGAAAGATGATCTAATATGGGACAACGGTTGACCATATAATATGTAGCCCTGAAGAATAATCTAATATGGGACAACGGTTGACCATCTACTATTTGGCCTTGAAGGATGATAAACAATTTAAAAACTTGCGTAGTCTAAATCAAATAATAATGAAAAAGTGTTGTGTAATTGGCATTGGAAGATGTTGTAAGTCAATCGTGATCAACTAAAATAACTATCTACATCTTATTTGTAGACCCTGGCTGTTAGGTCAGTTTGTTGGTCCCTTATAAAGCAATATTTTTTAATCAATGTGTAAAATAAAAAAATGAGTTAAAATGCCATATTGTTCGTTTTTTTTAAACACACTAAGATTACCTTTAGTATATATAGCGTTCACGAGTTGATGCTTAATACAAAATAATAATAGGTTTTCGACAAACTCCTGTGTATTTTCTTACATCTTATGTCAAATAACAGGAAACACAATTAGCTGACCACCAAAATATTTTCATTACGTAATAAAAGCAATACGGAAAAACCAGCTACGGCGACAAAAAAAAAGATTGGCTTGAAATGAAAGAAGGGCGCTGTCTTATGTTTCATATAAATGTGTGATAAATTTTCTTCTAAATACCGACACTATATAATAGATATCCGTTGAGACAAGCCAATACTGTTATTTACCCCCTCACTCCTCTGTCCACACCCATCCCCGCCTCAATTTGAAAAAATACCATCTCTAACAGAGTGAGTAGTGTATTTCAGCTGTGTACAAATGACTGACTTGGTTCACGTTTATTTTAATACACTTAAACAGACGCACATTCCAATTGAGAAATGAATAACACAATAAACGATATCCAACAATTGGCTGACAATTTAATCCTAAAAAACCATTTTTAGAGATCGCATTTA
Source organism: Ampullaceana balthica (assembly GCA_944989445.1). Taxonomy (NCBI): domain Eukaryota; kingdom Metazoa; phylum Mollusca; class Gastropoda; family Lymnaeidae; genus Ampullaceana; species Ampullaceana balthica. Next base: position 72,867 of record CALYLW010001510.1, on the reverse strand, counting down.
AAAAAAAATAATTAAAATATGCTAATGTTCCTGTATCCTTTACAATTATGTATCAAGTTTTTTCAAGTCATAGTCAATTTTTTAAAATATATTTGAAATAAAATAGCACATACATATATTTTTTTAATGAAATGACATGTACTTTAATAAACGTAGCTTGATTGAGAATGTGTAATTGTTTTTGTACTTTCCTTTTACACACTTAATGATTTTCACTGTATAACTTCTGATTGGAGAATGAAGTAACAAAAGAATAGTATTCCTTTGTTAAACAGAACCAAACACAATTTTTTAGTCCCATATTTTTTAAAATTTGAACTTGGTGAAACGAAGCGCAATAAAATGCATTTTATATTTTAAAAATTGTCTTAAATTATTTTTAATGGGATCTGTTTTGTTCTATCAAATTGCCTTTAACGAATAGAGAAACAGGTCAGTCATCATGTAAGAGACTATAAATATTTATACACATTGTTTTTCATTATCTGTTTTGTCTATAGGCTGTGAATTATTCTTCTATACAGGTTTTAAAATCACATTATTACAGCATGCGATTTTTTCTTTGTTCCACAGCTCTATAGAACTTAATTTGAAGTTTGTTCCTTGTCTGATATTTTTTGTATGTATTCTTACAGCCAACTGTAAGTTGCATCTTCAAGAGTAAGTTCAGTGTACAATTCAGTCATATTAGAACCAAATGGCTAACTGAAATGTTCGTATACAAAGAGACAGTTAACAAATAATGTTTGGCACATTTTCATCGATGCAATAAAACGTTTACATCAGTAAAATGCCGCTACGAAGTTTGGGTAAATATCTACTGACAAAGTCACATATGAATTTGTAAAGTAGCCTTAACTCATGAGGAAAAAAACTAACTTTCTACTGATCTTTTTTTCTACTCAAAATTGCTTTATACATTATATTCCCTTTGATTGCTAGGAATTCGCACTCTCTTTCTTTGACTGAAAGGTTCAATTAAAATTATACAATGTCACCACATAAAGTTATGGCTAATCTCAATGCATCTATTGAGTATTCCATGTGTTTCTCTGTGAGTAACCTTTGCAACTTGTTTTTAGAATTGCATTTGTAAATACTATAGATAAAGTTTTTCTAGGTCATAAAACAAATGGCGAGTGCAAAGTCAAGATGGATATCTTATCAAAATAATCAGTTTACTGATCGCGTGCCCTTAATAAACTGAATGAGAAGAAGAAAAATATAACTACTAGGAGTTATTTTGTTTGTTTTCAAAACAATTGTACATTATTTTTTTATTAATATACAATAAAAAAGTAGTGAAGGGAAAATGTAACTATATAATTAAACGACTTAACCTTCTTCAATGTAACAAATTGCAGTTGAAAAAAACAACTAAAGTGAGTGAGGTATTTTCATTCATTGTTAAGACGTCATTGTATTCTACTTCAAAGTCACTGTATTATTTTATAAATAACTAGCCGGGTTACCCGGCGTCGCACGATTAAAATAATAGTCAACAGATTTTTTAAAACAATTATTTCAATTCATTCATTGAAAAACAATTTAAAAAATAAATTGAAATGTAATTAAAAATAAGTCCATGTAATTTATATATTGCTTATATTAAGGCTTGTCGATAGACTATATTTTTGGTTTTTCCGTCTGGTGCAAAAATGAAAAGATTTGTTGGTGACCCAACTCTAGAACATGCCACATATAGCTGTCCGTGGGCAAAGCATGCTTCCTCAAGTACAATGCCTGCCACTTTTAAAGACTGTCCCTGTTGATAGACATGGCAAATGCAAGCCTGATTGGAAACTGGAGGCGCTTGAAATCAAAAGGCATATCTGTTGGTATGAGTGGAATTCTTGGGATGAAGACACCTTCTCCTTTGGCGCAGCCTGTCAAAATTGTGGCTTCTATTACATGAGGTAAGAGATGCTTGATGCTCAATCGTGTTCCATTGCATAGTTTAGGGGGATCCAAATTTCTCAGAAGTATGATAGGAGCTCCGATTTTAAGTTCCAAGTTATGTGATGGCATGCCAGGAGGATCTAATGAATTCAAAAATTCTGTTGGATAGTAAACAGCTTGGGCCGGATCTGTAACCGTATCAATAGATTTGTAGTTTTTTGAAATGCCTGGTAGAAAATTGTGAATTTGAGAATTGATGCTGTTGACACTTGAATTCTTTGGAGCAAGAATGGCCCTTTCGCACAACCACTCAGGATTTTTAAACTGGTCTTGGGTGTTTGGAAAAACGGCAAGTTTCAACACTTCAAGTGACTTTGCTACAGTGCAAAAATTTGATGGGAAAGAAACTGTTCCTGATGCTGGGTCTACCTGCCACTTTCCATCGCCAAGTTGAAGCAATTGATGTGAGAAGTAGCCTGCTGCATTATCTCCATGTAAATGGACTCTCATGTTGGTGGTCAGAGTCATTTTCTTGACCTGTTTCCACAGAGTTTAAGCTTTGAGGAAGGCATTCAACTCATCGCTTGGTGTTGACCTTGGAATGACAGGCAAAGATTGTCGAAAATCTCCAGCTAATACCACAACTGTTCCTCCTATTAGTTTTGTGTTTCCTTTTAAATCCTGAAGAGTGTTGTTCAAGGCTTCAAGAGCTCGCTTGTGTGACATTGTACACTCATCCCAGACAATGAGAGAACACTGTTCTAGTACCTTGGCCTTTCCTGATCCTTTTGATATGTTGCAGGTTACATTCTCAGAATGGTTCATGTTCAAAGGTAACTTGAAGGCAGAATGAGCTGTTCTACCCCCTGCAAGCAATGTTGATGCTATGCCAGAAGAAGCAACGGCTAGAGCAATACCTTTGTCTCGTCTGATTGTAGCCAAGAGCAAATTGATCAAAAATGTTTTACCTGTACCTCCTGGAGCATCAAGGAATATGATTCCACCTTTTTTTGAGGTAACCAGTTCTAAGATGTGAATGTAGGCAGCTCTTTGATCCTCAACTAAACGTGGTTGATTTTCTGAGACATAGGCCATCAATTCATTTGTGTTATAATTTTGTTCTCGTAGAATTTCACTATTCTGAAGATTGTTTTCATTTCTTTGAGGCGTTGGTAACCCAAACTGGTCAAGGTTCCTTCCTGACATTGATACACACAAATCCTCCAACAACATAAGAAACCTGTTGTAAATCTCATTAGAGAACTCAATTAGCAGTGTTTGATTCTCTCTCTTGGTTTGCAACATAATGTCCTCACTCAAATATGTTTTAAATGTATCCCAGAGAGCAAGTGGATTAGAAACAGAGCATGTTGTCAGCAAAATTGAAAACAGATGTCTCAAACGAGTAGGTGGTTGAGATGTACATGCCTCCTCCATGGTCAAGACCCAATGGTGATCGTTTTCTAGTAGCCCTTGCATTTGGCAAGCTTCCCTAAATGTAGCACACACATGACCATCAACAGTTTTTAAGTCAGTGTAGGATGTTGGTCCTCTAACAACATGAAGTAGCATCCTCAAAAAGAAGCATTCTGCATTAGATAGGTGAACGGTGTACACACGTCCCAATGCATCTGAAGATTTTATCCCTGGATGATATTCAACATCTGCTCCTTGTTTTCGGCGTTTAAATAATTTTTGAGAAGCATTCCAAGTATAGTACCTTGGAACCACACAATAGAGAATGGTTTTTGCAAAGTCGTCTTGTTGGCACAGTTGAAAAAAAGCTGTCAAAGTTGTTCTTGGTGGCTCCAGAATTTGATGATATATATTTTCTTGGTTGAAGTATACTCTTTGCCCATTTTCAAGATGAACACTCAAGTGAACAACTGTTGGATACCATTCATGAATTTGGAAATTCAAAATTCTCCAGACTGCTTCATTACTGCTGATGTAACGACCCATTAGAAATTTTTGCACCTCATCTGGATTCTCTTGGTTTCCTTCAAGACCAAAAACGGCCTGGTCACTTCCTTTATTGACGTACTTGCAGATGTATTTGATGGCCTTGACAGATTGGCAAGATTCGACATTTATGTGAGCTTGAAACATTTTTGTCAAAATTGGAGTGTAGGGAACCACCCATCTGTTGTCCATTTCTATTTCTTGATATGTTGAACCAACCTTCATTTTGATTTTTGCAGTAAAACCACCATCTCCTGGTTTACGGCGTCTGTACACAGGATAGCCATCTTCACCAGTTTTAGTTTCTTGTATCAAATTCCTTGGATATTTTTTTGAGCATTTCCCATCAACCATGCAAGCAGAGTTTCTGTTCAAGTTTCCACAGGGTCCATGCAGCATATTTTTCACAACAATTTCAAACAAAAAATTATCTTGTGTAGAGTTTGGTATTTCTGCTGAGATTACATTGTCAATTTGATTAGGTCGTAATTTTTTCATCAGCCAGATTAGGATGTGTGCATGGGGTAAGCCTCTCTTCTGCCATTCAATTGAGTACATCCAGCATCTCGTTTCACCATAGACATGACTTTTTGTAATGACTCCCATTAATTTTGATAGTTTTCGTTTGAAGACTCTAGCAACCAAATCATGTCGATCCACTGCTGATTGGCCAGGTAAAAGATGAGCCTGAATTTCTTGCCATAGTGGATTGCATGTAAAGGTGATAAACAAATCTGGCCTTCCATAATTTCTGACATAAGTCATAGCATCTTGAGTGTACTCATGCATGTGTCTTGGACTTCCTGTAAATGTTGCTGGCAAGATAACCATTTTCCCCAGATCATTTGGATTGGCATCATTTGCAATGGCATCTCTGAGGTGAATGTAGTCTTCAACTCTCAGCTTCTTTTGATTTAGATGGATGTAGAGCAAGCGTTCACTTTCAATTTTCGCGTACATATCTACGATGAATTGATGGAACAGCTGTCTAAATTTCAAGAGATGGTTATCTTCACCACTGCGAATCATGATTCGATATGCATAAAAGTCCATTGCTGTAACCTTTTTACCCAAAACATTGTTTCCCGTGTCTGGGTTTGTCTGAGGAATGCCAAAGGAGTACCCATCTTCACCTTGCCAAAACATTAGGGGGTATTGCAGAGCATCATAAGAGCGATGAGTTTCTGCAACTCTTTGGAGAAGGTTGTTTCGCTTTTGAAGGACAATGTCACGTCTGTCAAATTCATTTCCTACCATGACAATGGCCACTTCATCAAATGTTGGTACATTGAACCGCCTTTGGTGTTCATGTCTTGGTGCTTTGTCAGCTCGTATCACAACTTTGTATTCATCAGTTGGCATTCTTTCTAGAGCTGTCTTGAAAATTTGAAGGTAGGCATTGTTTGCATGTAGGAGTTCTTGCAACTCCAAAACAACATTTTGTTGCAAGTCTGGAAAGTTTGCACATCTTTGTTGGACTTCTCTAGCTTGGTCTCCCATGAAATAGATCTGCAGAAACTGAGGTTCGCCTTCAGCTGGCAGCAGAGATCCAGCCCTGTGATAAATTTGGCCTTGAACTTTAAATGTTGGCATGAATCCTTGTTCACGAATTTCTTTGCTGGCACCAAAAGATGTCATTTGAAAGCATGAGTTGTATTTTCTGATGTTGGCTAGGAAGCGTTTAGACGTTTGAGATACACCTTGAAGCAAATGATCAAGTGGCTCAGGTGGATGTTGCAGAGTCTCTAGTTTAACTTTGCCATTTGAACAGCACATTCCAGGGTGCTCATCTTTCCATTTAAATGCACTGCAATGCTTGCAGATCAAGTTCATCTCACCAATGTTGACCTTTTCATGTTGATGGTATGGAATATCTGGGTCATATTGATGAGCAGCACCTTTTAGGTCTTCGTGAATTTCATTTCTTCTTCTGTTTAAATTTCCATTTCTCTGGTCTGCAAGTCTTATTTGGGTTTGTTAATTTGTTTCATTTGCTCTTCTCATTGAAGATCTGACTCTTTTTTCATCAAGTCTTGCTTGTGTTTGTTTATTGGTTTCATTAGCTCTTCTGATTGAAACTCTTTCTCTCTCATCATCAAGTCTTGCCTGTGTTTGTTCACTGGTTTCATTAGCTCTTCTGATTGAAACTCTTTCTCTCTCATCATCAAGTCTTGCCTGTGTTTGTTCACTGGTTTTATTAGCTCTTCTGATTGAAACTCTTTCTCTCTCATCATCAAGTCTTGCCTGTGTTTGTTCACTGGTTTCATTAGCTCTTCTGATTGAAACTCTTTCTCTCTTATCATCAAGTCTTGCCTGTGTTTGTTCACTGGTTTCATTAGCTCTTCTTATGGAACCTCTTTCTCTCTCATCATCAAGTCTTGCCTGTGTTTGTTCACTGGTTTCATTAGCTCTTCTGATTGAAACTCTTTCTCTCTCAACAGCAAGTCTTGCCTGTGTTTGTTCATTGGTTTCATTTTCTCTATGTAAGGCTTGCTTCTTTGCCGTTTTAGAAACACGACCTAATTGAGTTTTTCTTTTTGGGGGCATGAGTTCTCTGAAGAAAGATAGGAACATAATAGCTTATATATTGTTTTAGTGTACAACTGCTTTTAAGTATTTCCCTTTGTTAAACTTTCTTCTTAAATACCATACTGAAGGTTCCCCCCCCCCTTTTAGCATCAATAAACTTATAAGTAACTTAGATAAATAAGTAACTTATAAGTAAATTATTAAATTAGTTTAAATGTTGCTACCCCATGACTATTTGTTTAATTCGGACACATCAATTGTGTTTGGACATTTGTAAAACAGGTGAAGTGTTAATTTAAGTTTTGGATATATAATTTGTTTAGTGATATTTTGTATTGATTATAAGATCCAAAAAAAATATTCAGAAGAGATTAATTTAATTTAACCTTCACCGGATCAATAAATATATGTATTTAATTCATCCTTCTTAACATCAATGAACAGATGAATTTAATGTATTCTATTAGCACCACTAAATGGCTGAAAGGTATTAGAAAGGCTAATATATAAACTTGTTTACTACTTCAAGTTTGGTTAGGTAAGGTTAGTTATTGTAAAATCTTAAAAAACACATTCTAAAGAGATTAATTTCATTTGTTCTTCTTAAGAATGTCAAGTTCTAATGATTTTTATGACTCACAAGGCTTCAACTCAATAAGTAAAAACACCATCAGAAGAATCAATATTTTAATTGAACAAAGAAATCCTTCAAGGCAAAATAATAACAACACTGTGCGTGCTCTCCGCTACAAAATCGTCCCTCTAGCATATCTCTCTATTGACGTCATCCCACACCAAACTACGTCACACCAAGCATGTGTCAAAATAGTGCTCACTGTGCAACAGTCAAACATTGACATTCCCAAAGCGGGAAAACCCCATCTAATATATAAAGATGAAAGTTTGTTTGTTTGTTTCTTTTGTTTGTTGTGTTACTCATAGAATGCCACACCGTTGGACCTAGGTGCTGAAATTTTGCATGGGACCCTCATTTGACCCGGGACAGGTCATAGGCTATGTAGTTTTTTTCTTATATAAAAAACTGACTCATCACTAATTGAATTCTCCAACTTCGCGTGTAGGTAGAAGCATGAAACTTTGGGAAGTTGTTGAGTAGCCTCTCACGACGATCATTTGCGTAAAAAAGTTGCAATTCAGTCATGGGGGCCGGGGGCACAAAGACGTTTTTTTCATTATATGGGCTATATGAAAATTGATATTTAAATATTTTTTTTGCTCGTTACCACCACGGAAGTGTACTTAACAACCACCCAGATTTTTATGCTTCTAACTACACGGAATTAGTGATCTTTAGGTTCACTTGTGTTAAGTTTAATGACTTTCTTAATAAGTTCGTTAGCTAAAGTTTAAATAGTTAATTTGTTTAGCTTATGTAAACATAAAATTATGTAAACATGAAATGACAACATAGGTCCTAGGCCTTTATATGCATGTCAAGATCATTGATTCTTAACTTTAATAAGTAAGTTTATAGTAATGAGCAAGTTTTATTATGTTGTTGAAAATATTCAAATAGTTATTTGTTAAGTATGTATGTGTATGCAACGATTTACTTTCTTCTTATTTTTTTGTATTTCTCTTGATTAACTTCATTTAGTGCCCTCCTCTTTTCTATACTAATAAAAGCCTAAGCCCCCTCTCACTAATGGTCCAACTTCCCATTTGACTAAAAGTCTGTAAAATTTACGAATCATACTAAAAACAATTAAGCACGACTGAACTCTGAACTAAAAGTAATGAGTAAAAATCTCCCTTTATCTAATTTCCAGAAACAAAAACAGGAATTTTTTTTTACAAAATATAATGTCTTATCTGAAAACGGGAATCAAAAAAGAATTGAATCCCTTGGTGAAACAGCAACATATAAGATTTTGGAATCCATCGCTAAATGGGACCGTTTTGTAGAAAGGGACAAAAGTGAAAAAATTATAGTCAATTTTTAGTCAATGAAAGTTAATTTAAAGGTGGGCGCTTAAAATGAAGTCTTATAATGCAGTACTGCTCCAAAAATAAATTTTATACTTGTTTATAGTTTTTATTAATTAGTGTTTTAATATGGAAATGATATATAATGCTTTTATATATTTGTCTCTATGTTTTACGTTTTAAATTTACGGCTTTTATGTAATAGGTATAATTTTAAAAAGGAATTCAAGTATGTTTTGGACCATGTTTCCCGATGGGTCATTTTACCTTTTTTCTTTTATGTTTTATCAGCGCATTAAAGACTACACGAGTTTCATTCCGAATGTAATCTCTTGATACGTTGAATCTATAGCAATGAAAAATGTTTGTTTGCAGGATTTTAAATTAAATTAATGCCCTTTTTAAGTCATTTTTTTTATTGCAAGCTTTTTAAATAAGACTGAGTTAGTTTCTTTAAATTCTTTTTGAAACTTCATTAGTAAATGTAATGAAGTTTCTAAAAGAGTTTGAAGAAACTAAATCAGTCTTATTTAAAAAGCTTGCAATAAAATTTTCGCACCGTTTTTAGTCAATTTAAAGGCGGGCGCTTAAAATGAAGTCTTGTAATGCAGTACTGCTCCAAAAATAAATTGTATACTTTTTGATAGTCTTTATTTATTAGTGTTTTAATATGGAAATGATATATAATGCTTTTTTATATTTGTCTCTATGTTATACGATTTAAATTTGCGGCTTTTATGTAATAGGTATAATTTTAAAAAGGAATTCAAGTATGTTTTGGACCATGTTTCCCGATGGGACATCATAGTTTGTAAATTATATTTCAAACACCAGATTTAGTTTCTGAAAAATAAATAAATTATTTACGAAATAGGAAAAAAAGATGCTATGTTTGACTAAACATCTATTTTTAAAATGGCTTTTGTTATTCCGCAACAGCGTAATGACCATGGCATATTCAATTCGCCGCCCAACTTAATTAATTGCTTATAGGTTCACTTGTATTGAGTTTAATATGCTTATGTTTATAAGTCCGGTAGAAAGGTTTAAATTGTAAATTTATAGAGCTTATGTAATAAAAAAAACTCAGCATTGGTCGTAGGCTTTTATATGCATGTAATATTCATTGATGATTAACTTTAATAATTAAATTTAAGGGATTGAGCAAGTAAAATAAGCAAGAAAAATTAATATAGAACACGCAACAAATTTTAAGAAAAACAAACGTATAGTTCCTCTAAATTACGATTAAGATTTTTTGACTTGGGCAATTTCTTTCCACATAAAATACCCTCACATAATTAGTATTTGTTTAAATTAAAATTTGAGTCATTAGAAACAACATAATAAAACTCTTAATTTAAAAATAAATACCATACATCGTGTGACAAATGTAATGAAATAGTGTTAACAGATCTATAATATCAAGAAAGTATTTGTATAAAAGGCCACTGTTTTGTACCGCAAGGCCAAAACAAATATGAATGTTATTATAATAAAATTACACTGCTCACTTTTAGATGCGTACACGAAAAGGTGCGCACCGTAATTTGAAAATAAAAGATTTTTGAAAGCGCACAGCTAAAAATAAAGTATTGTAAAAAATAACGCACCAAAATGAACTCGTTTTGAATGCCCGCATGAAGCTGTTCAATATCGAAATGAGAATTTATTTTGTCTTTATTTGGCTCTACATTTTCTGATTATGGGCCCCCTTACCCTAGGGGTGGTCACCTGGGGTTGAAACATAGCCTACGACCTGTCTAGGGTCGAATGAGAGCCCCATGCAAAATTTCAGCATCCTGGGTCCAACGGTGTGGATTTCCATTGGTAACAAACAAACACACAAACAAACAAACACACAAACTTTCATCTTTATATATTAGATTTGTCCGATTGTTTCCTGTTTAATAACTGTTTCCATTCGAAATTGCTGGACATTTTATCAGTTTTAGCAACTTTTTATTTCATGTTTTTTGGACGTCTTTATTTGACAAAATTGTAATTTAGTTGGTGGCACCTCTACATACGGGTCATTAGTTGGTGGCACCTCTACATACGGGTCATTAGTTGGTGGCACCTCTACATACGGGTCATTAGTTGGTGGCACCTCTACATACGGGCCATTAGTTGGTGGCACCTCTACATACGGGTCATTAGTTGGTGGCACCTCTACATACGGGTCATTATTTGGTGGCACCTCTACATACGGGTCATTAGTTGGTGGCACCTCTACATACGGGTCATTAGTTGGTGGCACCTCTACATACGGGTCATTAGTTGGTGGCACCTCTACATACGGGTCATTAGTTGGTGGCACCTCTACATACGGGTCATTAGTTGGTGGCACCTCTACATACGGGTCATTAGTTGGTGGCACTTCTACATACGGGTCATTAGTTGTGTCTTTATTCTGATTTGCTCGCACCTCTACATACAAGTCAAGAGTCATGGGAGACAAGATGTTTCTATGTTGTTCTGGTTTTATAGTTGTGCCTTTGTTCAGACTTGATCTCACCTCTACATACAAGTCATTAGCCATGGGAGACAATTTCTATATTTGTGTTTTGCTTGAAAAAGGGGTGTGTCCCAAGTATTTTGATTTAATCATCTATTCTCTGGTCGGTGTTATTAAGATAATATAATATTTAACTATTTAATGTTTGGAGTGACTTAGGTCAGTAAATATCTTGGAATGTTATTAAATCCATAGTTGTTTAATATTTAGTGAAAAAATAACGATAAACCCCGAAATACCAGAGAGGAGATTTATTAAAGAAGAACAGTTCAGAAAACAAATCATACCGTATACCAATATAATAATCTGCCCCGTCTCCTCATTCACAATAACGTGTTAGTAAATGATAGGAAAGTGGTTACATCAACAAACGTAAGATATAAAAATATATTGATGACAAAATCACGTTAAAATTTTATGTATTCATTATTGTTATAAAGCTCGTTTTAGTTTAATTATTATTTTTTTAAATATATAATTTCATTCTAAATAAAAAGTACGCTTTTTAAAAATTAAATAAAGCATAATAAGTACTGTTATACAATAGCCCAAGTTCTAGGTGTGGTTAGAGTTGGTAAACTAAATCAATACATATACAAACGTCCTGTGGTTAGAGTTGGGTAAACTATATAAACACATACACAAACGTATTTGGATTTCGGCAGTCTTTTTAGTTTTTGAAGCTTTTTCAAATGTATCTAAATTTGTGTACGAGTGTCTATTTATAATCGTTAGAGGTTCTCCATGAAATAAGCAGTAATCGATAAATGACAGCTTTGCGTTATTGCAGTACTATTATTCAAACAAATATAATACAAATAATCTTTCAACTATTTGGATGAAAAAAAACACCATCTTTGGCAAATCTGCTGTGATTGACATTATATATCCCATCAGCGCCGCACCACAAAGCACCAGTTCTTATTATTTAGTATCGCGTTTTTCTTGACAAAACATTTGTGTCAAGATGAGTTGTTAAATAATTTTATTCAACTTCTTTTAAAATCTAATTTACAATTATATGAGACAAAGAATTATATGAGAAAAAAAATTATATATTTGTGTCACTTCAAACTTTAATTATAGTACAGTAGGCTAATGTTTACAAATATTTATTTGGTTTGAAACATAGATTTTAAAATGTTATATGTTTGAAATTAAGGATGAAAACTATCAAATACATACGATAAGTGTTGTTTATACATATCTCTAATTGTTTCACATAGTTAATGGTTTACAGTTTGTGGTTGATTTCTTAATTTATCCAAGTGGCACGCCACTTGACCTCGATCCCTATATTTAGGGACACAATGTCAATAATTGCAATATTTCCCTACCAAGTGGTTAACACTGAATCCAATAACCACAAAATCACGTCTTTATTTCATGATATATTGCTGATGTTTTATGAGATTAATAACTTGAACTTAGAAAAAAAAAGTCAACACAATTGCATACCCCTAATTTAACATATAAATTTTTCTGAAACGATTATAACGATTTTTCTGAAAATATTACTTTTTATAAGGAGCTTGGAGGAGGCTATAGACATTTTATAGCAACTGTGTTAACAACATGGAGCATTGGAGAATGTAAACATTTCATAAAATCTTTCATTGTTAGAATATCGTGTTATTTAATGTATTGATGTTTTTGATAATGTAAAGTAATTTCAACAATATTTTTCTACGCATTGCGGGCTTACGGCTCATTCAAATATTACTAGAGAGGAACTGCTAATGGGACAACATGTTAAATAAGGAATTGTTTGATAGCAGTTAGAATAACGAGTATTAAAGAATAAATAGGACAGTTAATATGAGCTCAGAAAAAACGATTTCATAGGATGGGATAACTAAGATGAACTCTGCAAGTTTTAGAGGTGACACGCATACGATTTAAAGAATGGAAAACTATTAACATTAAGTTTGATGTGTTTCTGGATTGTGTTTGGTAAATATTTAAAGCAGTTTTATATGTATTTACGTTTCTTTTTTTCTTTTATAAGTGACATAGTTACAGGTACTTATTCATTAGTGTCATTTAAATAGATATTGAAACCATATTTATTTTCAATGGCTTGTTTAAAAATTCTTATTTAATTAAAAAAATTAAAAATATGCTTATAAACATCATGTGTATTAGCATTTAAATAAAAAGCAAAAATTTTGCATTTTTAAATAATAATTTTGATAATGTGTTTTTATTGAAAGCCTTTTTTAAAAAAAACAAATATGAGATGGAATATTAAAGACAAGGAAACTGTATACAAATAGTCCCCTAAATATTATATCTGTATTACATCATCAGTTGTAGCGATTAAAGCAAATTAGGGAATCAAACACATCGGAACATTGAACATTCATTATTATTGTAACACTTCATCCTACTAATTTTAAACCTAGCGCTACATTTATTTACCTAGTATTTGAGAGTTATGTAACCAATATAACATGTATTGTATACATATAGATTGAATATGTGATTTTTGTACCATACAAAGAGTATCATTATTAGTTTATATTCACCAATGCATTCTAAATTAGGAAATTCTCTATAATTTTCTACAAATATTTTAGGAAAAACGTCTGGTCATATTTTAAGTTACAGTCAATAAAATGAACGTTGAATGTTAAGTGAAGGTTTTATGTGACAAATAAATAATGCAATTTTGTGATACAGTTTATCGATTATTTTATCATAAAATTTTCGCTGCAAAAAGTAAATCTGTTTCTCTGGATTATTTTGTCTTAATAAGCGTACATAATAGAGGTCAGTCAATGGAAAATGTGATGATCGTATGGAACAAAAAGACCAAACAAGTATTTATTTCTTATGTACTTAAAAACAAAGTTGCATCTGAATAAGATTAGAAAATTCCGATAATTAAAACACATTTAATATGCATATTTAAAGATCTAAGAGAATTATTCTTTGCTTAAAATCTGTCAATATACATGTCCATATTTTCAAGGGGTTTGAATTCATGTATAAAGGCATCCATTTCTCATACATACTTAAAACAAGATTTTTGAACGATATAAAAAAGTCATATAACATTAAAGGTAATTTTAATGAAATAATACTAACGGAAAAAACTGCATTATTATTTTGAGATTTTTTTCTCTATCAACTTTCATTGTATATATGTGTCTCAATTGTTTGTTGACCATTCAGTCAAGCTCTCATCAAATAGTTTTATGTAATTGACCATTCATCCAGGGTCTCATCAAATAGTTTTATGGAATTGACCATTCAGCCAGGCCTCGTGAAATAGTTTTATGGGATTGAACATTCAGCCAAGCCTCGTCAAATAGTTTTATGGAATTCACTTTAAAAAACAAGATACGTTAGTGTATTTTATTTTCATTCATTACCATATTTATATTTTTAAAACTCAAACTGCATTTCCTTTACACATATGTTGAAAATTACACTATTTTGTTTTAATAACCAAATGTCATTGACTATTTAATAGATTGCTACTAAATTAATTGTAGCAGAAACGAGAAATACAAAAAATAGTAAATCAAAGGTGCCTCCTACCATAAGCTAATCTACTGGTCACCTAACGGAAGGTGGAATACCGCTTATATATACAAAATCGAACTGGGTTACGTGACATCATGAAGTCATATGAAGGATAGTGAAGTAGTGAACAGCTGTGAAGTATCTCAGGAACTGGTCATCACATTAACTGTGATATATTTTGGGAACTGGTCATCAAAGCAACATTGAATTAGTTCAGGAACTGGTCACTCTATCAACATTGAAGTATCTCATGAACTGGTCATCGCATAAACTGTGAAGTATCTAAGTAATTGGTCATCATATCAACTGTGAAGTATCTTAGGAACTGGTCATCGCATCAACTGTGAAGTATCTCAGGAACTGGTCATCACATCAACAGTCAAGTATCTCAGGAATGAGTCATCACATAACTAGGAAATATTACAGGAACTGATCAACATTGATGTATCTCAGTAAATGGTTATCACATTACTAGTGAAGTATTTCAGGAACTTGTCATCACATCAATGTAAAGTATTTTAGAAAATGCGATTCAAATTTAAAGTTCTAAGCAAACGATTACCGTAGCCGAAATTCCCCGACTAATATACCAGTTTGGTGCTTTAAATGTTTTTACTTAGTTTATCTAGTATTAATTGAATTATTTGTTTCATGGTTAATGTTATTTTTTTAAAATGTATAAAGATAATGTCTATAAATAACATTTTATCATAAAGTAACTTGACACCTAAGTGTTCAGTTATATAATCAAACAAATGTTAGAGAAAAAAAAATTAAAATAGTATCACATGTAATCAAAAAGAAAGGTAAAGCTTAGTTGAGAAATGAGATCCGTGTTTCTAATTTGTCTTTTTCAAAAGATCAAGTCTTAACTGATAAACAATCGAGGACAAGATGAAATTACTTTTATATTGACACCTAAACAGGTGTTTCGGATAATAATGTCATTTTGTAATCTAAATTTTTAAATAAGGATGTATAAAATGAAGTAATTTCTATGATTTCTTACCATGACACCATTAAACAAAATCTTTTTAACGGCTTAAGTCCACAATAAAGGTGAGGTTAACGGTTTCTGTAAATAAATTTTAGAAACTTTCATCTAAAGTGGCTTAAATAAATGAAACAAATGTCTTAATCGTCTTATCCTTGGTATAATATTTGAGACTTAGGAAATATGGAGATTTAATATTATGATTATGTTAGTAACTAACCTGTATGGTACATGCCACTGTAAGCATTTACTAAACTATCATCACATGCCACTGTAAGAATTTACTAAACTATCATCACATGCCACTGTAAACATTTACTAAACTATCATCACATGCCACTGTAAGCATTTACTAAACTATCATCAATAATTCAGATATTTCTCTAGTATAGTTTTAATTTATCCAGTCTACATGTTCTGTTAAATGCTATTTTTGTTTTAAGTGTTAGGAAATATAGCCAATAAATATTAGAAGCGTACGATGGTTATAATATATCGTTATATCTATATATATAATTCACCAACACAAGTATGTGCTAATGAGCATGACGAACGATGGTTATAATATAGCGTTATATCTATATATATATATATATATATAATTAACCAACACAAGTACGTGCTAATGAGCATGACGAACGATGGTTATAATATATCGATATATCTATATATATAATTAACCAACACAAGTATGTGCTAATGAGCATGACGAATGACCCTCGCTGGGGTCAACTATTCACAGTTAACGGTTGGCAAGCGAAGGTCGTGGAGGGGTGGGGAATGTCTTGAGACCAGCAATTTTTTTTTACTAGTCTTATATGAATGCGCTTTGTAAGTTTAGGCGATCGGACTATCCGAACATTTGTTTATGATTCTTTCACATGCCAAGTTCACGCGCTGACGACGACCGTGTATATTCACACACCTTACCGTCCGTATGCCCGGTTGTAAAACCAGGGGAGATAATTGTGTTTCAGTCTGTAAATGTCGTGTCGATATATAATTACTACTTTTAGTTATGTCTCATATATATAAGGGATTTATAGTCAAAAGGTAAGCTGGCTTTGCACTTACTGTAAAATGCGTAGACTAAAAAGTAGAAAATAAAAATATATAAAAAACACTTTTTAAAAACTAGTCTTATATTCGAAATGCACTAACAAGGAGAGAATACATTTTAGATTTTAAATGTACAGTCAGATGAGACCTTTTATACCAAATTACCTATGTTGTAATGGTTTAAAATGAGACAGGAACGTTAAATCGTAGGTGAAACCGATTATCTCGTTTTTCGCCATGACTATAAGACTAGGGTTCTCAGGTGAATATCTTTGCATAACTTAATCATAATAACTATATTTTAATAAAATATACAGGGCACAGAATAATCTTTGGTATTCATTAGCATTGTATCCCTAATTATAGGGATCGAAGACAAGTGGCGTGCCACTTAGATAAAAATAATGTCTTTCTATTTCGACAAAACGGAACCATGTATTATGAATTTCGGTTTACAAATTGAACATGCATATAAATGTCATTACACCAAGTATTTTCATAGGTTCTGTTTTTTTAAAATAAAAAAATAATTTTTAAATCAATTGTTTATTGTAGTTCAATATTTATATTTACAATTTTAATTTACATTGTCGTATTGAATAAATAATTACCGGTGCAATTTGGTGCGGCGCAAATTATTTTTAGAGCCGTCATATATAAAGAGTTCAAAATTATTTTGCAAGAAGACTGTTGACTTCTTTACCGACTAAAAAGTAGCTATTCTATTAGCCATACGCTTGTACGTGTCATCGAATGATAATTGTGCAATGAGCCTAAATCATAAGAAATTTGAAGGTGTATAATACAAAATAACATAAGTAATGGATGTTCATCCAGTAGACTTTTCCATGTCTGTCTTATTGATTTCCCGATTCTTCTCTGAAAAGTAAATAGTGGATTTTCCAGCATACACAATTTCCGAGTTATTCGTTCCTTATTTTAAAATTAATATTTAAAGAAAAAATAGGGCTTAATATTATACACAGGATATTTAATCTTGAACATATATAACTTGTTTTTAGTTTATAATTTTAAAATTTAGTTAATTCCATTACTTAAAACTGCCCAGTCAGGACGTCAAGCCAGGAAGGATTGTGTTCAACCCCCCCCCCTGATAGCATCCCGCCAGGAAGGATTGTGTTCACCCCCCCCGATAGCATCCCGCCTGGAAGAATTATGTTCACCCCCCCCCCTGATAGCAATCCCGCATGAAAGGATCGTGTTCAACCCCCCCCTCCTGATAGCATTCCGCCAGGAAGGATCGAGTTCAAACCCCTCCTGATAGCATTCCGCCAGGAGGGATCGACCTAAAACCCCTCCTGATAGCATCCCGCTAGGAAGGATAGTGTTCAAGCCCCCCCCCCTGATAGCATCTCACCAGGAAGGATGTAAATATGTTAAAATAAAACTAGTTCATGCTTAGAATAAAAATTACGGTGTATCCAGCAGAGAGAAAAGGGACAGGACAGTGTTAAGAAGTGGGTCAGATGGCTGGAAAGTTTTAAGAAAAGTGTGTGTAGAATAAAATGTCATAAATTTCTCGTTCTTTTTTTTTGGTGAGATTACCAGAATCATTCAATTCTCTCGTACACTAATTTATTTGACATAAATAACGAAAGCCTACAATCAGACATGAAAGACTTGTGTGACAAAGGATCGTGTACTAAACCCTGCTGATGGCATCCCAATCATGCGGACTAACGTTTCGTGCAAGAATATGGCTTATAAGCCACAAAAGGACATTCGTTGCTGCCCAGCTATTTGTGCAGCTTTACCAGCTTCATAAATTGTGCGGACATTCCAATTAAAGCTTCAATGAAGGTGGTGGTCCTGGTTGTCGGCCTAATAGCTTTCAGATTTTTGCTTTCACGATGCTTCCGTCGTCTAGGAAGCCATCCTCTCCCTGGACTGAAATGTCTTTTGTTGCTCACTTTGGCGTTGTTGTAACATACACTTTTACGTGGCAGGGTTATCAGCAAAATATAAACAAACGTGGGTGCCTAAGCACATGAAAAGCATAAATATGATGAGAGTGGCCCTCGTCGATCACGATGGACAAACAACGAGCAGGTAAAGCTAAAATGTAATTTAAACATATTTTATATTAAATTTATTTTGGATATATTTGTTGTTGCATTTTTGTCTGTTAAAGATTCAGTGTACATGTGTTTGTTGAGTATTACATTACTTCTTCACTGCTAATAAACCTACATTTGGAAGAAAATCAGCAGCCCTGAGCCTAGTACTCTTCATGTGTCTTACAAGCAAACCCTACAGGCAACTATGTACCCCCCTCCAAGGAAACCTAACAGCTGGGAACCCCACCCCCAGAAGGTTCTTCTGAAGCGGCCGCCTGGGTATCCAGGACATGGTCGCAGATGCCTCCCACTAAAAGTAACCTCACAAGTAGGGGTGGAATTCTCTACTTCGACTCGCTACAACCTCGGTGAGACCCCGGGTCAGCATACGAGTCTTAATGGGTAAGGACTGCCGCTGGGAGGGGGGAGTCATCATAGGGCCAACATGAGGGTATTTCCCTCATTTGAAGTTTTCCTAAGAGCTTGCGTACGCTAAATTTATCACGGTACCTTTTGTAATCCGTTCTGGCACTCCGGTCCTAAACCGGTACGGCTCACTAGTGAACATAATGGGGTATTTCGGATTTCACCGCAGCTAAGTTTTTATTTTTATATTCTTATTTTTTTATATTCTTTTTATTTGTGTACCTTGTTTGTTCATTGAGAAAGGCTCTTTGCCGAAACGTTCGCTGTTTTGTTACGTCCTGTCAGGATAACTCATACCTGTTTACATGTTATACATTCATTAATACCGCTCACTAGCGGTTTGATAGTGAGGGGGATGAAACGGTCTCCTTGGATAACCCGACCCTCAAAGGGTACTTTGGTTTTCATCCTCGACATTGCATCTGACGCTCTGTCTAAGATCCGTGCAGCGACAGTAATCATATTACACTAGCACCAAACACCTAACCGGACTAAGAAATTGGTTAAGTCTTGGTAATTTCACTGGCTCCCAAATTTTGTTATGTAGCACAGCAAATGCAATGAGCTATGCAAGAAATAAGGAAGAAAAACATTTTTACATATGCACGTCTAAATATATAATACTGGTAGACCCGTCGTGCGTTGCAACGATCAAAGTAAAAAGGAAAAAATTTAAAGAAACCAATGAGTGGTATGTTTAAAAATAATTCTGAAGAAATCTTCGTGGAAGTGTGAAAAGAAAATCCAAGTTTCATAGCAAACGGATAAATAAATAAATAATTAAATAGCGTACAAAAGAAGAAACGATATTAAGGGCCCTGGCCCCAAAATGAGTGATATTATAGTTTTTTTTATTGCCATTGTACTCATTTCTTAAACGTTTAAGATTTTATTCACTATTCAGTCATTAACAATCTTGACAAATAATGACACATGTATCCATTATTATACAAATTGAAATTAACAGGTGTTTTGAACTTTATATTTTGCTCAGAATGGGCCCTGGGGCCTTTATGTTGTTTTTATCTATTGTACTCAATATATATTCCTCAATATCGTGTAAAATTGAATAGGGAATACAATGATTAAAGTTCAGTAAAAAGACTTTTTCGAAGGAATGGAAATTAAGAGTTCAGTCCCCTATAGTAATATAGGCTCTTAAGTTTTTATATTCTAAGTTTTGTCAAAATCCAGTTTTTTTCTCAATATCTAACTCTTAAACTACATTTTATATACCTACAATAGGGGGGAAATAGCATTAAGGGGCCCTGGCCCATTTGGTGCAAGAGGTCAATTTCAAAAACCTGTTCATTTTAGTTCATTTTTATTGTGGCTATATTTCTCAAGCTCTTTAAAAAGTAAATAGGAGAAATATCTTTAACATATACGAAAAAAGATATTTGGGGCCCCGGCCACGAAGATATTGGCATTAGAAGTGCAGTGTCTATAGTATTTTAATATAGGCTACCAAGTTTTTGTGTGCAAAGTTTGGTGAAGGGGCTGTCCATAAATTACGTCAACAATTTTTTGGCGATTTTTACCTCCCCCCCTCCCCCTTGTCAACAACTTGTCAAACTTCCAGAGACCCCCCTATAAAATTACGTCAACATTTGATAACCCCCCCCCAAAAAAAATACATAACTAAATAAATAATAAAAAGAAAAATGTTTAGAAAAACAAAGTTTAATAAACTTTTAACTTATGACATATTTCCAATTCATAACTACAAAGGCTTACACTAAACAGAAAAGAGATTACAGGGTTTACAAAAATTGTTTACACATTAGGGTAAAGCAGGGTAAAAGGCCCCGTGGGGCAATAGGCTCCACTTACTGGGGTCATTGAGTAAAATGCTTGACGCCATTTTTTAAGGGAAGAAAGGCATTAAGGTCTACATGGTGGAAAGAAACAAAATAATCTGGGAATCATTTAAAACAAAACTTGGGTTTCTAGCCTATGGCATTGACTGTAACTTTGCATTATATTTGTATGAGTGAATGTTTTCTGCAGTTTCCTGTTTTATTCAAACATGTCTTAAAATTTTTGCTCAGTTGGGACATCTTTGTTTTGGTAATAAAAGAATATTTTTAAGCTGAGATTTTCAAATTTCTCTCAGTTACAAGTACATCTATACTAATTAAGCACATTTTTTCACCTTTAACAATCTGGGTATGTCATTTTTTAAAGTAAAATTACTGATATTTGTATACCAAGTGCTGCTACAAAGGAAGCAATGTTTAAAAAATAATAAAACTTAAAACTGGTCTTAGGTGAAGGATTTTTCCTGTACTATTTTGAATGGAGAGCATTTTAAGAGGAATTTGGTCACACTTTTTAGTATATTTTTGCTATTTTGCTTCATAATTATGTTGAATAAAAATTTTCCCTTATAGAAATATAGGTTGCCTATGACTTAAAAGCATTAGTTGTTTGAATGTAATAATATTTTTTGATTTCAAAGGAAAAAAAGAAAACATGTTGAAAACCTGAGGCTTATTACCTCTCTTTACCCAACATCTTTAAATTATGAACATATTTCAAATTAATATAACATTTTAAATTTTTAAGACAATTAAAATATTTACAAAGACTTGTTCTAACTTCAAGCAGAAATGAGATTAAAAATTTAAACTCTAAATACACCTTTAATGTATATATTAAACATATTTTTTTACAAACAAATCCAAATCCTATATCTTAGCCTCTATATCTTCCCATGGAGATGTCAAATGTTCCTCAATTGTTATTATTGGCATAGGTTCTGGCTGAATTCTTTCTTGTGGAACCGAAACACCAGACAAGTCAACATTTTCTTCATCTAGCCATTCTGCACTGAACATCTCTCCATAAGCAATAATTGCCATGAGCTCTCTCTGTCTTTTGGCTGCCACTCGCATTGGACGAATTATTTGCTGTTGGGGTGCATGTAGTATTTGACTGGGCCCAGGCATACAGCGTTGGTGCTGTTGAACGTGCTTCTTTAACATGGCTTGCGAAGCAACATAAAGGTGACATATTTTACAGATCCGTTCAAACATTAGCAACTGAATAGATGGACAATATATATCATATGGAAGAATTTTGAATGCTTTTGCTGATCTAGGTAGTATGTTTTCAACTTTCACAGACTGATTGAAGAAAAGAGATGGAAATCTATGTGAGTTTATATCAGATACTTCTGGTGCTTTAAGGCCCTCATTAGTTTGGCAGATTGGAATTGGCGGGGGGATAAATCGATCAGCAATAATATCAAAGTATGAGCTTCTAATCGGTTGGCAACAAGTTAAATCACAACATTTGACAATTTGTAGAAAGTACTGACTTGTCCTTACATGTTTTTGGTACCAAACTTGATCTTTGATTATTACATTTTCAACTTCAAGCTCAGACTTTTCAGGCACAATATATTCTGCCACTGTTGGAAAATTGTCTATGCTTACTTGCTTCCATATTTCTGACAATGTTTCGCCAGCATATTTGAAGTTTAATTTTTCCAACTCTTCATCAATTGTTCGACCTTGTGTGTCGAGGTGGCTTCCGAAATGTTCATGTGGCAAAATTAGTCCCGACAGTTCTCGACTAAGAGGAGCCATTCGCCTTTCTACTCGATTATACGCACTTCTACCAGGCGCATTAGTTGCTACAAACATTGCATCAATGTTCTGCTTCACAAAATGATGGATGGCCACATCAATAACTTTTTGATACCTTGGATTTTCATCAGGTCCACCATCCACAGACATAATAAGAATCGGTTTGATCATCTTGTTGCTTGGATCCTTTGTAACAATGTCAAACTCTTCCAATTCAAGCAGCCTTTCATAGTCCAGTCCATGGCTATAAGCTGATGATGAGCAATGCTTGCCTGATCTGATGGCTATGTAAGTTGGGCCTGCATATGTTACAGCTTCGGGTTTACCTAAACCGTCTTTTTGGATTTCAATGCCAGCATAAACAGATGGTATGAGTTTGTGTCTAGATGCTACTACCCAGTCGTGATCAGGCAATGTAACGCGGTATTCGACATGCATTAAAAGTGGAGCTTGCTTGTTAGCTGCTGTCAATCCAATGGGGACTCTGGCTTTGTCATCTTGACTGATGAAGCATACTTCTTTAGGACCTAACAAAGAAGCCACTTCTTCTAGGTGATTCAAAGTAGCTGTACAAAACCTACCATCAATGTGTTTTGAGTGTAAATCATTTTGCGCTCGAATTAACTTCACTGGCACAGTTGTTACATGGCGTTTGCCTTCTGATGATAAACTTCGTTTTGGCAAAAGGCGAGTATAAACAGCGCTTCTACTTATTTGTAAACCTTGAATCTTTAATTGTTCTGTCAAATCATCGAGATTTCTAACACTACGATAAATTTCACTCTGTCTTTTGTCGTGAGCAGCAGACCCATACAATGCAATGTCAACAATGGTTTTTAAAAGGAGCGGCTGATCTTCTTCAATTGTTGGTCGACCAGCTTTCTGTCGGATCTTTAATTTGCTGCTGACGTCAGGATTTTCAGCACAAATTTGCGCTAAAGTTTCTTTTTTCTTTTTTCGGTATATCTTCTGTTTTTCTTGTTCATATTTCTTTCTTTTCAGTTTTTTTTCTAGCTCATCAACCTTAATTTTTTTCCTTTTAGTTCCTTTTCCTGATCTGAACTTAAAACACCACTTTCTTTTCGTTTATACAAGCCAATCAAATCGGTCTTGAAGATGCTTATCTGACTCAGTAATTCACCTTGTACTTTTGCTTTGTATTTTACAGATTTTTCATCACAAGTAGTACTTAATGGACAAGCTTCTAAATCGATTTCTATGTGGTCTTGTTGAATGGTTTGTGTTTGATGTTTCACAACTTCTTTTTCAATTTTTACATGTGTGGCTGCTTTTTTAGGAAGAACATTTACACTCTTCATAGACTGGTCTGCCCAGAAGCTCATTAATGTTGCCTTATTTTTCTGTGCTAAGGCGGCATAACTATTCAATAACGAATCTACTTTTGTTGGCAAATCATCCTCTTTTTTCAATTTATTCCAAATTTCAGTTACTTCTCTTTGAGAGTCTTGCTTGCGCTTGTTGGGAAATGCCTTCAAATATCCTTCATACAACAACTTGTGAAAGTTTGGTTTCTCCATTGTACATCTAAAAAAACAAAAATTAAGTTATTAATTCAATTGTTAATAAATTTGTTATTTAAAACAAAAACAAAAAACACAAAACCAGGGAAGAAAAATAATTAGGCCTAGGCCTATTTAACAAAATTTCATAATTAATGATAATTCTAAACATTCTAGACATGTACTGTATTTTTAAGACTTCAAATAAGGGCCGGGATAAGCCTGCAGTTTTGGCACGTATATTATTTCGCTGCTAATTTTCTTTTCTCCTGAGAACTTTCATTTTTAATTATTAAATGCATTAATATATGTTATATTTTAACTATTACAGCGCTAATTTTTTAGTTTTTAAAATTTCTTAGGCATTTTTTTGGCTCTTGTAAATACATTCATTTTGTTTATCTAGCACCTTGCTAGCCAGATTTGTTACCCATGCTAAAATTAATTTACTTACTGAAGAAGTTTTTTTTAAAATTATCCAGGAACCATTCATCTACTTTATTGTTCTAAGAAGATCAATATATATTTTATTGTTCTTACAAGATCAATAAAGATTTTACCTGATATTTAATTTTTTATTTCGTTACTAGACGTTTGATTCTTATTTTGTTTGTTTGTACTTGAGAATATTTTATTTGGCATCTTACTGTGACAACTCGGCAAGTAGGGCGATACAAAAAAATAGTTGTATAGTTTATCGTTCGTATCGAGTTCGGACTATGACTATGTTAACTATGTATTGTTTAGAGCCGAAAAATGCCTTAGAAGTTAAAAAAAAACTAAAAAATTAGTACTGTAATAGCAAAAATATAATATATATTAATCATTAATTCGCTGCAAAATAATATAGGTGCCAAAACTGCAGGATTACCCTTTAACTTTAATCATTTAATCTTTAACTTTAGACTTAGACCGTTAGACCTAATCTAATTTCACAGTGAAAGCCAATGATTTCTAATACAGTCTAGTATAACCAATAGTGCATTTTATAATTTATATATAGACATTCAAATAGTATAATGTAGACTGTCTACTTACTTATTTTTTTTTGCACAGCAGACCAACAAACAACAACTTTGAAAAAATAAGTGTTACCAGTAAACATCTCGTGTGTCTATATTGAATTAAGTCGGGTCTCTAAAAGCACAGCACGGTTTTTAAAAACTAGGAATATGGTTAGATCAATTAAAATACTGAAGGTTGGGCGAGTGTGTAAC
Organism: Ampullaceana balthica; assembly: GCA_944989445.1. NCBI lineage: Eukaryota > Metazoa > Mollusca > Gastropoda > Lymnaeidae > Ampullaceana > Ampullaceana balthica. The sequence continues at coordinate 47,594 of CALYLW010001510.1, read as the reverse complement.
ACAGGACTACAAACGCTGTCTAACTTTCATTTGTTAAGTGAACTTAAGTTAAGTATTATTTTTTTTTAAAGTAACATTGTTGACGTCAACTTTTCTTGACCTCCCCCCCTCCCCCTTGTCAACAATTGTCAAAAATTTTCAGACCCCCTCCCCCCCCTATTTTGTTGACGTAATTTATGGACAGCCCCAGAGCAGTTATTGAACCTTATGTTCATAAAATCTTCATAAACGAATAAATGCTCTCGTATCATGAATGTGAAATTATTTTTTAATTTTTAAAGTGAATTATTTTCTTTGTGAGAGTAATTGGTACTTTGATGTAGCAATGTTGTATGGCCAACATTTCTAAAATATTAGTCAGATTCAGGAGATAATAAACAGATGAACACAAGAAGATATCACAACTTAAAGTTAATAATTTCTTTTTAGTAGGTATAAAATACTATGAGGATAAGAATAAAGTCATCGGGATTATTGTGAGAAGGAAAATCTTTTTAAAAACATCAACATTCTCATTACAATAACTATTATTGCAGGATTTATCTATAAAATCTAATACAAAAAGAAATATTAAACATACATACATTCATTCATATACAAACACACACATATACATACATATACAGATAAATAAAACATAAATACAAACATACATACATATGCATACATACAAAGACAAACATACACAAACACACACACATACAAAAATACATACATACACACATACACACATATATTCATACATGCATACATATACACATACACAAATACATACATACATACATACATACATACATACATACATACATACATACATACATACATACATACATACATACATGCATACATATACACATACATACATACATAAATACATACATACATAAATACATACAGACATACATACATACATACATACATACATTATACATACATACATGCATACATATACAGATACATACATACATACATACATACATACATACATACATACATACATACATACATACATACATGCATACATACATATATACATACATGCATACATATACACATATATACATGTATGTAGAACAAAATGTATTGTATGTCATAAACATCAATAAAACATTTATAATTTCAAATAATTAAGTTGAGGACTTATTTTCACCCCGGAGACTTTATTTTGGGGAGATTTTATTTTTGGGGAGACTTTATTTTGGGTGAGATTTTATTTTGGGGGAGATTTTATTTTGGGACACCGGCCCTTTCGTCACATTGTATCAGTCTGCGTTTAGCACTTGTCTGTTAGCGTATTGTTATGATTAACCGCTTCTAAAAATTGTGTATATAGACAGTATTCGTATTGTTGTATAGGCAAAGTGTAAGACCCTGTGCTAAAATGTCTTGGAAAAAAACAACAACACAAGAAGACAATCATACGAGAAAGAAAAAAATAACTGTTAAAAGGAAATTTTAAACCATTGAAAAGCGTGGACTATGTGTTAGCGTGGCTAATCTAGCGCGCACTTACAATTTGCCAACATGAACGATCTGCATTATTCTCATGAACAAAATTAAGGAGATGAATGCTTCAAAGGGAGTGTCAAGAATGTCGACGTAACGATTACGACACATTTTCGTCAAACTTTGAAGCGTCGAAAAATACAAATATCTTTAGACAGTTTTCTATATTTAGATAAAAAGGAATAATTATTTGTATTTTTTTTACGTTTTGTGTTTCAAATCTAAATTTTACTGCACGTTTTTACACTCTTTAACAATTTATAATTCATTTTATTTGAATAAATGCTAATAATGTTTTTTTTAATGATTTTTTTTAGCATGGAACGAATTATCGTATTTAACATAGATAGATTTGTATGGGGAAAATTGTTTCGCTTCAAAGAGTGTTTCGCTTAACTAGTAAGACTCAGGAAATAATTAAGCTCGATATGAGAGGTTCCACTGTTGTTGTTTTTTAAATTTTAAGCTTAATCAATCGTCTGCCTTTAAATGGCTTTTAAATTAATTCCCTTAGTTCAAGGAAAAACGCTCTCCAAAACAACTATTCTATTTATAGTCTCTGCATGATATTAGTTTAGTACAAATATGATATTTTTTTTATTTATCTTGCCATATAATATTTATGTGCATGTTAATGCCCAGGGAAGGGGGAAAGTAGGGTTGTTAGTTTTACAGACACACGTTGAAACGTAAGGTTTAGGCTTAAAATTAACCCTGCAGGTTTAGCTTACGTTAGTCGAAAAGCATATTAACAGTGGCTAAGCTATAGTGTTAACACCACCCAGGGTTGGACGAAATTATTGGTCTTGTACCTAGTCCCTACCAATGAAAAGTACCTTTTAAAAAGTCACAAAGTTGCCCTTCTATACAAAATAACTGTTTTGTTCATTAGCCTCAATGTTACGCTCGTGCCGTGTATGTAACTCCTATACATCATATCATCAATTTTATTATTAGCCTCACTCTTACGTTTGTGGCGTGTATGTAACTCCTATACATCATCAATTTTATCATTAGCTTCACTCTTACGCTCGTGCCGTGCATGTAACTCTGATAAATCATCAATTTTCTTCATTAAATGCCTCGATCATTTCTTTTAATTACATCTTTTCCTTTTGGGCAGTTTATGGAGAAATCATTCCAAAATAATCACATGTACTATGTAAGCACCTAAGGTAAACAATTTTTTTAAATCACCGATTACTTGCTTCCTTCAAAAAATGCGGATCCGTGTGCAATTTTCTTTTTATCAATTTAATTTTGTGCAAATTTTAAAAGTATCTGATTTATCAAGAATTGTAACAGCTTGTCATAATGTTGAGTGTTAGAATGTTTATAACACCAGACACTGTTTTCTAAAGATAGATAAAAAAAATATACGTTGTCATACACATTCTTATATTAAAATATAAGTTGGACATTTCGTCTGCCTTTAAATTGCGTTTAATATATTCCTATAGGTCAGTTACTTGACTTGATTGAAACAAAAATTTTATCTTAGCATAAGTTATACTTAAAAGATTATTAACACTGATTAAATTAGAGTTAGTGCTACCCAGGATTGGGTGAGGTTTTTTCTACATCTATGAAAGCAATCGTTAAAACATGACCGCATTTACTTTTTAAAAACAGTCTTCTGTACTGATTGATAACATAGCATACACCCTTGATATCCGCCAGAATATTGTGTCTTATGTACTGATTGATTACATAGCATACTACCTTGATACCCACCAGAACATTGTGTCTTATGTACTGATTGATTACATAGCATACACCCTTGATACCCACCAGAACATTGTGTCTTATGTACTGATTGATTACATACACCCTTGATACCCACCAGAACATTGTGTCTTATGTACTGATTGATTACATACACCCTTGATACCCATCAAAACATTGTGTCTTATGTACTGATTGATTACATACACCCTTGATACCCACCAGAACATTGTGTCTTATGTACTGATTGATTACATACACCCTTGATTCCCTCCAGAACATTGTGTCTTATGTACTGATTGATTACATACACCCTTGATACCCACCAGAACATTGTGTCTTATGTACTGATTGATTACATACACCCTTGATACCCACCAGAACATTGTGTCTTATGTACTGATTGATTACATACACCCTTGATACCCACCAGAACATTGTGTCTTATGTACTGATTGATTACATAGCATACACCTTTGATACCCACCAGAACATTGTGTCTTATGTACTGATTGATTACATACACCCTTGATACACACCAGAACATTGTGTCTTATGTACTGATTGATTTACATACACCCTTGATACCCACCAGAACATTGTGTCTTATGTACTGATTGATTACATACACCCTTGATACCCACCAGAACATTGTGTCTTATGTACTGATTGATTACATACAACCTTGATACCCACCAGAACATTGTGTCTTATGTAGTGATTGATTACATACAACCTTGATACACACCAGAACATTGCGTCTTATGTACTGATTGATTACATACACCCTTGATACTCACCAGAACATTGTGTCTTATGTACTGATTGATTACATAGCATACACCTTTGATACCCACCAGAACATTGTGTCTTATGTACTGATTGATTACATACACCCTTGATACACACCAGAACATTGAGTCTTATGTACTGATTGATTTACATACACCCTTGATACCCACAAGAACATTGTGTCTTATGTACTGATTGATTACACACACCCTTGATACCCACCAGAACATTGTGTCTTATCTACTGATTGATTACATACAACCTTGATACACACCAGAACATTGTGTCTTATGTACTGATTGATTTACATACACCCTTGATACCCACCAGAACATTGTGTCTTATGTAGTGATTGATTACATACAACCTTGATACACACCAGAACATTGTGTCTTATGTACTGATTGATTACATGTCATACAACCTTGATACACACCAGAACATTGTGTCTTATGTACTGATTGATTACATAGCATACACCCTTGATACCCACCAGAACATTGTGTCTTATGTACTGATTGATTACATATCATACACCATTGATACCCACCAGAACATTGTGTCTTATGTACTGATTGATTACATACACCTTTGATACCCACCAGAACATTGTGTCTTATGTACTGATTGATTACATACACCCTTGATACCCACCAGAACATTGTGTCTTATGTACTGATTGATTATATACACCCTTGATACCCTCCAGAACATTGTGTCTTATGTACTGATTGATTACATACACCCTTGATACCCACCAGAACATTGTGTCTTATGTACTGATTGACTACATGTCATACAACCTTGATACATACCAGAACATTGTGTCTTATGTACTGATTGATTACATAGCATACACCCTTGATACCCACCAGAACATTGTGTCTTATGTACTGATTGATTACATATCATACACCATTGATACCCACCAGAACATTGTGTCTTATGTACTGATTGATTACATACACCTTTGATACCCACCAGAACATTGTGTCTTATGTACTGATTGATTACATACACCGTTGATACTCACCAGAACATTGTGTCTTATGTACTGATTCATTACATGTCATACAACCTTGATACACACCAGAACATTGTGTCTTATGTACTGATTGATTACATAGCATACACCCTTGATACCCACCAGAACATTGTGTCTTATGTACTGATTGATTACATAGCATACACCATTGATACCCACCAGAACATTGTGTCTTATTTACTGATTGATTACATACACCTTTGATACCCACCAGAACATTGTGTCTTATGTACTGATTGATTACATACACCCTTGATACTCACCAGAACATTGTGTCTTATGTACTGATTCATTACATGTCATACAACCTTGATACACACCAGAACATTGTGTCTTATGTACTGATTGATTACATAGCATACACCCTTTATACCCACCTGAACATTGTGTCTTATGTACTGATTGATTACATACACCCTTGATACCCACCAGAACATTGTGTCTTATGTACTGATGATTACATAGCATACACCCTTGATACCCACCAGAACATTGTGTCTTATGTACTGATTGATATCATACATCCTTGATACACACCAGAACATTGAGTCTTATGTACTGATTGATTACATACACACTTGATACACACCAGAACATTGTGTCTTATGTACTGATTGATTACATACACCCTTGATACCCACCAGAACATTGTGTCTTATGTACTGATTGATTACATACACCCTTGATACCCATCAAAACATTGTGTCTTATGTACTGATTGATTACATACACCCTTGATACCCACCAGAACATTGTGTCTTATGTACTGATTGATTATATACACCCTTGATACCCTCCAGAACATTGTGTCTTATGTACTGATTGATTACATACACCCTTGATACCCACCAGAACATTGTGTCTTATGTACTGATTGATTACATACACCCGTGATACCCACCAGAACATTGTGTCTTATGTACTGATTAATTACATACACCCTTGATACCCACCAGAACATTGTGTCTTATGTACTGATTGATTACATAGCATACACCTTTGATACCCACCAGAACATTGTGTCTTATGTACTGATTGATTACATACACCTTTGATACACACCAGAACATTGTGTCTTATGTACTGATTGATTTACATACACCCTTGATACCCACCAGAACATTGTGTCTTATGTACTGATTGATTACATACACCCTTGATACCCACCAGAACATTGTATCTTATGTACTGATTGATTACATACAACCTTGATACCCACCAGAACATTGTGTCTTATGTAGTGATTGATTACATACAACCTTGATACACACCAGAACATTGTGTCTTATGTACTGATTGATTACATACACCCTTGATACTCACCAGAACATTGTGTCTTATGTACTGATTGATTACATAGCATACACCTTTGATACCCACCAGAACATTGTGTCTTATGTACTGATTGATTTACATACACCCTTGATACCCACCAGAACATTGTGTCTTATGTAGTGATTGATTACATACAATCTTGATACACACCAGAACATTGTGTCTTATGTACTGATTGATTACATACACCCTTGATACTCACCAGAACATTGTGTCTTATGTACTGATTGATTACATGTCATACAACCTTGATACACACCAGAACATTGTGTTTTATGTACTGATTGATTACATAGCATACACCCTTGATACCCACCAGAACATTGTGTCTTATGTACTGATTGATTACATACACCCTTGATACCCACCAGAACATTGTGTCTTATGTACTGATTGATTACATACACCTTTGATACCCACCAGAACATTGTGTCTTATGTACTGATTGATTACATACACCCTTGATACTCACCAGAACATTGTGTCTTATGTACAGATTCATTACATGTCATACAACCTTGATACACACCAGAACATTGTGTCTTATGTACTGATTGATTACATAGCATACACCCTTGATACCCTCCAGAACATTGTGTCTTATGTACTGATTGATTACATACACCCTTGATACCCACCAGAACATTGTGTCTTATGTACTGATTGATTACATAGCATACACCCTTGATACCCACCAGAACATTGTGTCTTATGTACTGATTGATTACATACACCCTTGATACACACCAGAACATTGAGTCTTATGTACTGATTGATTACAAACACACTTGATACACACCAGAACATTGTGTCTTATGTACTGATTGATTACATACACCCTTGATACACACCAGAACATTGAGTCTTATGTACTGATTGATTACATACACCGTTGATACCCACAAGAACATTGTGTCTTATGTACTGATTGATTATATAGCATACACTCTTGATACCCACCAGAACATTGTGTCTTATGTACTGATTGATTACATAGCATACACCCTTGATACCCACCAGAACATTGTGTCTTATGTACTGATTGATTACATACACCCTTGATACACACCAGAACATTGTGTCTTATGTACTGATTGATTACATACACACTTGATACACACCAGAACATTGTGTCTTATGTACTGATTGATTACATAGCATACACCCTTGATACCCACCAGAACATTGTGTCTTATGTACTGATTGATTACACACACCCTTGATACCCACCAGAACATTGTGTCTTATGTACTGATTGATTACATACACCCTTGATACCCACCAGAACATGGTGTCTTATGTACTGATTGATTACATACACACTTGATACCCACCAGAACATTGTGTCTTATGTACTGATTGATTACATACACTCTTGATACCCACCAGAACATTGTGTCTTATGTACTGATTGATTACATAGCATACACCCTTGATACCCACCAGAACATTGTGTCGTATGTACTGATTGATTACATACACCCTTGATACCCACCAGAACATTGTGTCTTATGTACTGATTGATTACATACACCCTTGATACCCACCAGAACATTGTGTATTTTGTACTGATTGATTACATAGCATACACTCTTGATACCCACCAAAACATTGTGTCGTATGTACTGATTGATTACATAGCATACACCCTTGATACCCACCAGAACATTGTGTCTTATGTACTGATTGATTACATACACCCTTGATACCCACCAGAACATTGTGTCTTATGTACTGATTGATTTACATACATCCTTGATACCCACCAGAACATTGTGTCTTATGTACTGATTGATTACATACACCCTTGATACCCACCAGAACATTGTGTCTTATGTACTGATTGATTACATACAACCTTGATACCCACCAGAACATTGTGTCTTATGTAGTGATTGATTACATACAACCTTGATACACACCAGAACATTGTGTCTTATGTACTGATTGATTACATACACCCTTGATACTCACCAGAACATTGTGGCGTATGTACTGATTGATTACATGTCATACAACCTTGATACACACCAGAACATTGTGTCTTATGTAGTGATTGATTACATAGCATACACCCTTGATACCCACCAGAACATTGTGTCTTATGTACTGATTGATTACATACACCCTTGAAACCCACCAGAACATCGTGTCTTATGTACTGATTGATTACATAGCATACACCCTTGATACCCACCAGAACATTGAGTCTTATGTACTGATTGATTACATAGCATACACCTTTGATACCCACCAGAACATTGTGTCTTATGTACTGATTGATTACATACACCCTTGATACACACCAGAACATTAAGTCTTAGTACTGATTGATTTACATACACCCTTGATACCCACCAGAACATTGTGTCTTATGTACTGATTGATTACACACACCCTTGATACCCACCAGAACATTGTGTCTTATGTACTGATTGATTACATACAACCTTGATACACACCAGAACATTGTGTCTTATGTACTGATTGATTACATACACCCTTGATACTCACCAGAACATTGTGTCTTATGTACTGATTGATTACATGTCATACAACCTTGATACACACCAGAACATTGTCTCTTATGTACTGATTGATTACATAGCATACACCCTTGATACCCACCAGAACATTGTGTCTTATGTACTGATTGATTACATAGCATACACCCTTGATACCCACGAGAACATTGTGTCTTATGTACTGATTGATTACATACACCTTTGATACCCACCAGAACATTGTGTCTTATGTACTGATTGATTACATACACCCTTGATACTCACCAGAACATTGTGTCTTATGTACTGATTCATTACATGTCATACAACCTTGATACACACCAGAACATTGTGTCTTATGTACTGATTGATTACACACACCCTTGATACCCACCAGAACATTGTGTCTTATGTACTGATTGATTACATACAACCTTGATACACACCAGAACATTGTGTCTTATGTACTGATTGATTACATACACCCTTGATACTCACCAGAACATTGTGTCTTATGTACTGATTGATTACATGTCATACAACCTTGATACACACCAGAACATTGTCTCTTATGTACTGATTGATTACATAGCATACACCCTTGATACCCACCAGAACATTGTGTCTTATGTACTGATTGATTACATAGCATACACCCTTGATACCCACGAGAACATTGTGTCTTATGTACTGATTGATTACATACACCTTTGATACCCACCAGAACATTGTGTCTTATGTACTGATTGATTACATACACCCTTGATACTCACCAGAACATTGTGTCTTATGTACTGATTCATTACATGTCATACAACCTTGATACACACCAGAACATTGTGTCTTATGTACTGATTGATTACATAGCATACACCCTTGATACCCACCAGAACATTGTGTCTTATGTACTGATTGATTACATACACCCTTGATACCCACCAGAACATTGTGTCTTATGTACTGATTGATTACATAGCATACACCCTTGATACCCACCAGAACATTGTGTCTTATGTACTGATTGATTACATACACCCTTGATACACACCAGAACATTGTGTCTTATGTACTGATTGATTACATACACACTTGATACACACCAGAACATTGTGTCTTATGTACTGATTGATTACATACACCCTTGATACCCACCAGAACATTGTGTCTTATGTACTGATTGATTACATACACCCTTGATACACACGAGAACATTGTGTCTTATGTACTGATTGATTACATACACACTTGATACACACCAGAACATTGTGTCTTATGTACTGATTGATTACATAACATACACCCTTGATACCCACCAGAACATTGTGTCTTATGTACTGATTGATTACATACACCATTGATACCCACCAGAACATTGTGTCTTATGTACTGATTGATTACATACACCCTTGATACCCACCAGAACATGGTGTCTTATGTACTGATTGATTACATACACACTTGATACCCACCAGAACATTGTGTCTTATGTACTGATTGATTACATACACCCTTGATACCCACCAGAACATTGTGTCGTATGTACTGATTGATTACATACACCGTTGATACCCACCAGAACATTGTGTCTTATGTACTGATTGATTATATAGCATACACTCTTGATACCCACCAGAACATTGTGTCTTATGTACTGATTGATTACATAGCATACACCCTTAATACCCACCAGAACATTGTGTCTTATGTACTGATTGATTACATACACCCTTGATACCCACCAGAACATTGTGTCTTATGTACTGATTGATTACATACACACTTGATACACACCAGAACATTGTGTCTTATGTACTGATTGACTACATACACCCTTGATACACACCCGAACATTGTGTCTTATGTACTGATTGATTACATACACCCTTGATACACACCAGAACATTGTGTCTTATGTACTGATTGATTACATACACCCTTGATACCCACCAGAACATTGTGTCTTATGTACTGATTGATTACATACACCCTTTATACCCACCAGAACATGGTGTCTTATGTACTGATTGATTACATACACACTTGATACCCACCAGAACATTGTGACTTATGTACTGATTGATTACATACACCCTTGATACCCACCAGAACATTGTGTCTTATGTACTGATTGATTACATACACCCTTGATACCCACGAGAACATTGTGTCTTATGTACTGATTGATTACATAGCATACACCCTTGATACCCACCAGAACATTGTGTCTTATGTACTGATTGATTACATACACCCTTGATACCCACCAGAACATTGTGTCTTATGTACTGATTGATTACATACACCCTTGATACCCACCAGAACATTGTGTCTTATGTACTGATTGATTACATACACCCTTGATACCCACCAGAACATTGTGTCTTATGTACTGATTGATTACATACACCCTTGATACCCACCAGAACATTGTGTCTTATGTACTGGACAAAAAAGTCGTATTCGATCTGATTAAAAAAGAAAACTAACGTATGAAAAATGAAGAAATGCTTGTCTGATTGACCTTTTAAGAAGTCGCTAGTAGTAAATGAATGACAACGCCACAGTTATAACATTTTAATCGAACAAAGATCTTCTAAAGTACTAAAGTATCTATCAAAGATCTTCTAAAGTACTAAAGTATCTAACAAAGATCTTCTAAAGTACTAAAGTATTGTAGAAATTGTGTATTCGTGCAGCCTCCTTTAGCATCATCTATTTTTGGTTCTATGTGAACATCATTTATACATGATGTAGTATATCATACACCTCTTATTTGATAACTTTCATAATTTAAATTTCACTGATTTTTTCTTATAGTAACCTACGTAAAACAATAAGAACTACCATTTCATACAAGTCAAATAAAAACTTCACATAAAGTTCAGTGACGTTTTAAAATTTTTAAAAAATTTAATTTAGCTTGAGCTTGAGTCTTGGTCTGAAATCTTTGTAGTAAAATATAGAGAAATTAATCATTTAATGTGCAGCGATAATCACATTGACAATGTGACTCTATGTAAGGTTATATTTCAAATTAAATGACTCAAACGCACTATATATTTATGACATAAATCTTCTAGACCAGAGGGTAAAAAAGTTTAACGAGCTTCTCAGGCCACGTTCTCCACACTCCTCGCTATAAACACAATTGTTTTAAAAATTTCTACATTCTCCACTCTCCTCGCTATTAACACAGTTGCTATAAATATCTACATTCTTCACTCTCTGCTATTAACACAGTTGCTATAAAATGTCTTCATTCTCCACTCTCCTAGCTATTAACACAGTTATTATAACATGTCTACATTCTCTACTCACCGTGTTATTAAGACGGATGTTATAAAATAATTATTTCTACAGTCTTCAAATATGTTTAAACACCCAGATATTATAAAATGTTTAAAGTCTACTCTTCAACATTGAAAGTTAGACTTACTGGATCTAAGCAACAAGCTCCATTTCCCGTTATATTCAACGCTAAAGGCACGATACTAAATTGTCTCTTGACACTATGGAGCCAAAGAAGTATGTGTCATGTGAGCAATGGATAAAATGTTATTATTGAATTTTTCTTCAACCCTTGTATACCGTACTTTATCAATCCTTAGAAGTAGTAATATCACATGAAATAGAGACATTACAATGTTTTATTTGCAATAAGAGATACTAGGGGATATATGTGCGATTTAATTGTATCCCTAATAATTGGGATCGAAGACAAGTGACGTGGCACTTATATAAATAACCTGATGAGAAACGTAAATAGGTCCAGCTTATAAAATGAGACAGGTACATATGTAACAGTAATTTAATTAAATTTAAATGTTTGGTTTCAATAGTTTTAAATACAAGCCAAATGTAAAATCTACATTCATATACAATTTTACATTTATTTTTGTTTTTGTAAGTTGTATACAAAGAAACATTTAGATAATACATAAAAAAATATGTCTATATGAATTATAAACATGTTTTGATTTCATCTTGTGTTAAAGAAAGAAAAAAAAATATCTTCATATTAGTTGCCAGCAAAGATTTCACAAGTACAAAGTTATATTAAATAAATCAGTTCCGGTGTTTTTTGGTGCTGTGCTGACTTATAATGCACATAAAATATGGCGATACAAATTTCTTTAATACGATTGTGTTCATTGTACTTTACCGACCAAACATATTGCACTTTTCATCATGTGTATTCTATATGGTTAAAAATGATTGTATATTGTATGTATAAATATGCACTCTAATTATTTTATTGTTTTGATGAAATTTATTACTTTTATTTAAGTGGCACGCCACTTGTCTTCGATCTCTCTACTTAGGTATACAATGCTAATGAATTGCAAAGATTCACATGCGCGCTTGATATCTTAATTAATTTATTAATCAAGTTTAATTTAAAAAAGGTAATAAGTTCTTGCTATATTAAATATATTCAAGATTATTTATAAAACTAGTGTATCACCCGTCAAAAATGACGGAAGTTTTCAAAATAAATACACATCAGATTAAAAAATAACGTAAGACAGAACTTTCATTTACTTTATTTATTTTTATATTTATTTATTCATTTATTATCATATTGAATAATTTTATGCGGAACGTTCAAAAAGTGTTATTTTTGGTGCAGTAATTTGGTGCGCTGTTTTCTAAAATTAGTTATATTACATTACAACCATACATACAGACGACGGGAATTATGTATATTGATATGAGAGTAGAAGCAAAATTCACATAATTTCATTGTTTTTATTGTTCACATGGAATAAAGACGCCATTATCTACTGTATAGAAGGAGCGAGCGTCTGTAATAAATACCACATTACTACATACTTATAAAACTTTCATCTTATTTTATGACTAATTATAAAACACTAAGCAAATTCGACTCATAAAACTGCACGTTATCTATGTTTTTAAAAATTTATTTCATATTTAACAGTTAATTATTAAAACAAATTAAGTAATAGGCGTTCGTTTTTGTTTTTTTAATAAATATTTTATTAACAAACAGATAGTTGAGATCGAAGACGCCTTGAATTCACTGTGTTTATAATATTGAGAGTGGAGTCAGTAGACACAGTTGTGTTAATAACAAGGAGAGTAGAGACAACAGACAAATGTCATAGTATTATACCGTATGATTAAAGCATTTATGTTTTTTGTTTATGAGAATACATTTAATTTTAGAACTTTGACTTGAAAATATCAATAATTTAAATTGAAGAATCCTTATAATTACTCTCGACTACAACTAACAAAAATCAGATCACGTGACTAAAGTCTCATGTCCTGGTGTGTTTAATTTCTGCTGTAAAGATATTTCAAGGAAATCATTTTAAACTGGCTTAAATAAATTATGTAATCAATTCCTGAACCAAGTCTAAGTATATTAGATTTAAAATATATTTGATCACCCGTGGAACAAGTTGGTGAAGTAATGTCAAGGTTATATATGATAATATAAAGGTTACATGACTAAACAATCGAACATTGATATCACTTCTTATACCAAAGTTATTTATGTATTTGTATACTAAAGAAATTAATTTTCCAAGCACTAAAATATTTTGTGGTCCTTTGAGGGATATATCATCAGATGACAAATCTTAACAAACAAAAAAAAACAAGAAAAAAGGATTTCATTTATAATTATTAACGTTTTGTAGATAACGTACACATGTAAATTTTAAAGATATCTACTATATTAAATCGCTTACTTATTCCAATCGCTTGTCAAATAAACTAACGTCTTAATTCATAGAATACTGAAATCTAACATTGATGTCTATATTGTTTGCCCCTAAGCATGGGGCACGCAGTACGTCGGCCTACTTATGTATGGATCACATGACGCCCCTGATGTGTAGACGTTGACCTCCAATCTGTACAGCCTCTTGGTAAACTCCTCTGAGTAAGTCCACGTGTGAAAGCCGTTAAGCTTCCTCGGACAGGGGAGCTCTGAACTGAGCAGAGTGGAAGGAAACACGTGGTATTTTCTAAATGGGTGGGCGCATAACTCTCCCTTGTCATTGACGTATGTCACATGGTCAAGGGCCTCAACTCTATGAGGTAACGTTTCTTTTACCCTGGGAGTTATTCTATCTTGGGTATTTCCTTAAATTGCTCAACTGGAATTCATATTTTGTTACAAGGTTTGAGTGACTAGAAAGTTGTTAATATATTGTAGTTTTTTTTTAATAGCTTGATGGATTATTTCTAGCCACTATTTGCCACACCTACCACAGCCAACACTGTAGGATACTTTCTTTTATTTAATGGCATCAATCCAGATCTGAATCTCACTTGTAACAGAAGTTCCCTGGACGTCTGTACAGTTATATTAACAACACGTTCTTTAATTGTTGTAAAATGAAACCTAATGTGACATTTAAACTCCTTAATACTTTATATATTGTTGGAAACAATATTGTTTTATAAGCCACAAACAAACTCACCTAACAACCAAGGTCAATAAATAGGATACTTTTTTTAGTGGAATAAGATGGACGAGCAACAACTTCTAATTTCTGTGGCACAACACGTGTCATTATTAATAACTTAATTTAGCGTAATCTATTTTAAAATGGTTTATCATCCTTCTACATAGTAGATGGTCGACCATTGTCCCATATTAGAACATCTCCCACTCTGTATATTAATCCCATTAAATCAATCGGTTTCTGGTTCTACAAAAGATGTACAATTTATTAACTTATTATGTACACTGATAAATATCACGGTACTCAAGTCTACGGGGTTACTTGTTATTATTTATATGCAATGTTACCTTACAATAAATACTAGATGGCACTCGATATTGTTTCCAACCATAGTTAAAGAGAGAGTCAAAATATAAACTTTACCGTATGTTACTTTGGTCCGTAGTGTAGATATTTTCAAACATTCCTTTAGTCATGTTTCATAAATTGTCAAATCAAGTGCACCTTAGAATTATTTTAAAAAATCTAACCACCATTACAGCTACAAAAACTTCACTAAACTCATAGAGTCCAATATAAAACAAATTCATGGCCACTGTTTACAGGACTGTGGTGTGGTGAGGTTAAATAGTTTTGTTGTGTGTGCACACTTTACCCCTCTGTTAAAATTGAAATTACTTGCTAGATTAATGTAATTCTATTAAAATAGCGCCTTATGTAACATTGCAGAGAACAATGTAATTAAAAATACCACGGAAATATATTAGCGATGGACTTAACTTACATCTACTTACATCTATGTTATTTCACTAGGTATTGATCACTACAACAAGGAGAAGAATGTAAAAAAACACTTTCCCCTTGTGAATCTTTTTAACTACTACAATGAAAGGAATCGTATAATGTCGTTCTTCAAATTTAATATATTATACAGTAGGACCTCGCTAAGTCAAACTACGTTAAGTCGAAAACCTCCCTTTCTCAAACTAATTGTTAGGTCCAGGCCAAATTCCATAAGACTAATGTATTTTAAATCTCCTTAACTCGAAGATTTTTGGCTTCCAACCTCCATAAGTCGAATTTTCCAAGGTGTTTGGGTAAAAGGAAAAAATCTTTCTCCCTCACCCCACTGTGGAGGGGGTCAAGAGTGGGCGAGGGGCTATCTCAGTGATGTCGGTATTGCAAAGCTAAATCGGCTTCCTTTTATATGAAACATCAGACACCGCCTCTCCTTCCTGTCAAGCCTTCTCGCTGGTGTGTCTGTTCCCCGTCGCTCATTCTCAATATCAACATTGTCCTTAATTAATCTGCGCCTATTACGCCATTTTCTCTAACTCGAAAACTCCGTAAGTCGATTTTTTCGGGTCCCTTTGAGTTCGACTGTATTAATATAATATATGTGACAGAAGAAAATGAAAACATGATCTACATAGGTGCAGTAACAAATTTTATAAAATCATATCAACATTGACACGTATCAGCAACCATAATAAATAGTTCAATATGTGGCCATGTCCGCCACTTTTTCAGCCCACAACGCATTGCCCCTCACCAGGAACAGTGATAGGATTGCGGAAATTCACAGGGGGTGGGGAGAGTTGTCCTTTGAGTGACCCAGGGTCTCAGTCGGGGTAGAAACAAATATTGTATTTCAGCGACCTAAATAACTTAGTGGGAAAGTTTGTACATTAGCATAAACTAAGAGCATTTTGACCAATCAGAAACTGGCGTGGTCAGTGATCACTTCGTGGGAAGGCATGTCTTGGGCCAGCCAGAAATGTTAGGGTTAAGTACAGGGTAAGCAACGTGGACAATATAAGGACAGGAAAAACCAATGAGAAGAGTGTCACCCAGCGCCTGGTTAGGATAGACTTAGGACAGTAGTAGAGCATAGGCTGTAGCATAACTTATAACTGTAAACTGTGTTTCCTGTGTCCAAATACTTAGACGTCAGTTACTGTGTCAACCTTAGAACTTAGTACAATAAACAGTTAGTAAATTCTCACGACCTGCATTTAGTTAGATGTATTATTAGCAATTCAGTTAGTGTGTGTGCACTGCAATATTATAAACAACAGTAATACAACCATCATAGCCACCACTCGGCTACAAATAAAACTAGAGAATCCTAAAATTAGCAGAAATCATGTAGCTATGTGAGAAAACATCAAGTCAATTTGCACTTTGTGTTTTTACTCTGAATAGACGAGTTTTGTAAATAAAATAAGATCTATAAATAGCCTGAACTATGGACACGAGCGTGTTCTCAACAGTCTCAGTGTATACACGGGGTAGGTGAATGTTAGCAGTTTTTAGACATTGTATCCCTAATTTTAGGGATCGAAGTCAAGTGGGGTGCCACTTGGATAAAATAGAAGTCGTTCTATAATATTGACAGGTATACGAACGCACATACCTACTCAAACATTACCCATACAAATTACTCATACCATTTAAATAAATTTAATCATTTTCATATCTTGAAATAGTTATCATTTTAAAAATCCACAATTTCTTTGAATTTTATTTTTACATGAATTAATTCTAATTCACATACAATGAAACATTTCTAATACACAAATCATTAATAGTATGTGTTGTAGAACTTAAAAACCGTTTCAATTAATATTGTTTTAAGTAAAGATTTTCTTATGTAAAGATGCTCAGTTTTCTTAACACATTGTCATAAAATACATCACATTCGATGCTTTGTGGTGCGCCACCGATGGATTACATTTTAAATGCACGTCAAATATAATTTTACTAAATTTATTGTATATTTAAAGGATATTTTTCATTGCATATGTATAGATCTATATAATATATATTATATATTTTGTATTTAATTTTTTCACTAGCGCTACAATGTATCCATCGTATGTTTCTAATATTACATTGTGGTGTTTTCTAGGAACAATAACAAAAATAACATTCGAATAAGCTGGAGTAACAAAATCAAAATTTGATAGCTTACGTAGTCTTGTTACATTAAAATATACTTGTGAAATACCCAAATTATTGTAGATAATTTAGTGAATGCTTACTGTGGTATGTACAATGGCAAGGTTTTTTTTCTCACATAATTCATAAAATTAATTCCAAATTCTTCCTCAACATTATATATTATACCACGTTTCAGACGATTTAAACATGTGCTACTTTCATTAAGCCAATATAAACAAAGATCAATTGTGACACTCTCCTGGACCTACTTTAATTATATTCTCTGTGACAGACGCTCCTTGTGTACATTTTACTTAGCGTTGTCTCAGAAACACACCTGAAATGTAGAGTAGATACATTATCCAGTTCTTGCTAAAACTACGGACAAACTAACAGTATAAATAAGACAAAACTAACGTACCAGCCGGCTCCAGGCAAATCATACAAGAAGCAAAAAATAATCATCAGTGGCAACAAAATGAACACAATAAGTTGCCTTTCCTCCCTTTGTATCACATTGTCTCATAGTGCCGACATTGTGAGGTGGACGTTCGTATCTCGAAATCTAGCGCACAAATTTGGCAGAATGTATCAGGAACAGAAGGGGAATTAGAACCTAACCCAAACTAAAATTATACAGATCTGTATTGCTAACCACTTTCTTATACTCATGCGAACATAAACCGTGTACAAACGCGATGATAGGTTGCTGAATCACTTTCATAACAAAAGCTTGAGGAAAATTCTAAACATAAAATGACAGGGAAAACCTACAAACACTGAAGTACTTGTCAGGGCAGGATTACCCAGTATTTAAACATTACAAACATGGATGTACGTGTCATGGCAGGACTAACCAGTATTTCAACATTACAAACATGGATGTACTTGTCAGGGCAGGACTACCCAGTATTTAAAAAATTACAAATACTGAAGTACTTGTCAGAACAGGACTACCCAGTATTTAAACATTACAAACACAGGTCCAAGATTAGTATTGCCGGGGGTGGGAGTGGGAAATAAGCACCACCTCCTCTCGAAATATCCCCATAGCTTGCGTCTCATACTAGCCTCTGCTAACCAAAGTCCAACTCCTGGCCTTCTTGTATGACTTGTAACCAAGTCTTGCGCATCACGTTTCAACTGACAGGAGAAGGGGTGAAGGCGGGCCGCTGGCGCCTTAAAACCAGCCGCTTCGGGCAGATGGGGCTCGTAAACCTTGATAGGTAACTCATCTAGGAGAGGGAAACTCCAATCTCAAACCTCCGCTGTCTCGCAGCCACACCTGTTCATGGAGAGACAAAGGGAGTAAACCCTTTAACAGAAAATCAGGAGACGGAGTCCCTTAGGCAATTTTATTACGATGCGCTATATCTCTGGCAACTCCTGCGACACAGATGGCGCCTTGTTGTATCAGCTAAGCTGTTCCCCTGGAATCACCATTTGTGTGGAGAGAGAGGGCCTGCTGCCTGGGCAACAGCTGGTCTTTTTTAAAGCTCTGCTTAGGCTATCGTAGCCTCTTCTTTTTTTCCCCTCAACCCAATCCTGGAGAAGTCACTCCAGCTTCGCTGCAAGGCGTAGACACAACACGTGGAACGGCAGTTGCCAGTTATAAGCCATTGCTCAATTGGCGTAGAGCTAGGCCCCTGGGGTCGTTCCAGGCAGTGGGAGGGATCGCCAAGTCTCACTGAGCATCTACCGCCCGCCTTAAGCTGGGCAGCCCCCAGCCAGTAAGGTGATGTTCCGTCATTGCTCGCCTGCCCCATTGGGTGCATGGGGCTCAGAGTGATCAACTCAACAAGCGAGCCAAAACCCAAGCACCAACTGAAAAAATAAGAAAGAAGTTACCAGCACTTCGTTTAGCAAGCTGGAATGTCAGAAACCTCTGCACTGGTTTTAACTCTGACCCCTCATGTGCGAAAGATACAAGGAAGACAGCGGTCATTGACAGGGAACTTTCCCGTCTCGGCATCGACATTGCATGCCTACAGGAGACGCGGCTGGCTGACAACGACAAAGTGGATGAGGCCAACTACACATTTGTCTGGCAAGGACTACCATCAGACAGACCAAGGCAGCATGGCGTTGTTTTTGCCATAAAAAACTCTCTTATGTCATATGTTGAACTGGCGGCACTTGGCACTGAGAGGATACTCGACATTAAACTTCCAACATCATCAGGCGCAGCCCATATCCTTAGTCTGTATGTACCAACTCTCTCCTCTGAAGAAAAGTTAAAAGACAACTTCTATGAGGCTCTAGACTCCGCAGTAGCAAATATTCCCACACATGAGAGTCTATACCTCCTCGGTGACTTCAACGCCAGGGTAGGTGCAGATCACAAAGCCTGGTCCACCAGCATAGGCTTACATGGCACTGGTAAAATTAATAACAACGGCCAGCGACTGCTCGAGCTATGCAGTACTCACAATCTGTATGTAACTAACACATTCTTCAAATGCAACAACATCCACAAAGTGTCTTGGAGACAACCCCACTCCAAGCACTGGTACCAGCTTGATCTCGTTCTCACCAGGCGATCTGACCTGGCCAGTGTTCTCCAAACACGCAGTTACCACAGTGCCGACTGTTACACAGACCACTCTTTGGTCGCAAGTAGAATATAATTAATACCAAAGAAATTGTGTCACTCTAAGAGCAAGGGTAAAACTCGCATCAACACGCAGAATATCAACTGCCCTGAGATAAGGGATCAGCCTAACACCAAGCTTGAGCAAGCTCTTAAGGCCAACACCTCGCAGAAAGCATTCCCCAATCCCCATGATGCTGTAGGGACAGAACAAATCGATGCGAATTGGCTCCATCTTCGAGACGCTATTTACAACACCTCTCTTGCCGTCCTCGGGAGGAAGGAAATAAGAAATTGCAGATTGGTTTGAGGTCCACTGGGTTACAATGAATCTCGTGACGGAGACAAAAAGAAAAGCTCTATTTGCCTACAAAGCTTTCCCAGGACCTGACACCCTGCAATGTCTCAGAAATGCCATAAACACAGCCCGGAAGACTGCACGTTTTTGCGCACTGATTGGATGGAACTATGCAAAAGCATTCAATCTGCTGCTGATCAGGGAGATATTAAAAAAATATACGAATGCATAAAAAAGGCCACTTGGCCCACAACATCAAAGTCAGCTCCAATCAAGACAAAATCATGTGAGATGATCACAGAACGAGACAAGAGATGCGGCGCTGGACTGAGCACTATCTAGAACTCTATGCGACATAGAATGTAGTATCTGACTCTGCCAAAGAAAGAATCCAAGATCTACCATTGCTAGATCAGCTTGATGCTCCACCGTCACTAGAGGAGCTTAGTAGGGCTATCGATCATCTGAGCAATTGGAAGGCCCCAGGCAACGATGGCATTCCCACAGAAGTCCTTAAGCACGGCCAGCCAGCACTACTAAAGCCTCTGCACGAACTCATGTGTGATTGCTGGGAACACGGTCACATCCCACAGGATAAGCGCGACGCCAAAATAGTCACGCTTTATAAAAACAAAGGTGATCGCAGCGATTGCAATAACTATCGTGGCAACTCCTTACTGAGTATTGTGGGAAAGGCTTTTGCCAGAGTGATCCTTGCACGCTTGAAAACTCTGGCACATAATGTCTACCCGGAATCACCATGCGGTTTTCAGGCTGGCCGGTCAACCATGGACATGATCTTCTCACTCCGTCAGCGACAAGAGAAATGTCGGGAGCAACAAAAAGCCCTCTTCGTTGCCATCATAGATCTAACAAAGGCATTTGACCTGGTCAGCCTCCAGGGTCTGCTACGTAAATTGGAAAAAATAGGATGTCCGCCTCGGCTTCTCTCCAACATCGAGTCCTTCGACACCAATATGCAAATCACAGTGTTCTTCGATGGTGCCACCTCAGAACCCATCCCAGTTTGTAGCGGAGTCAAACAGGGCTGTGTACTGGCTCCAACTCTCTTCTGTATCTTTCTCTCGATGCTACTGCGTCATGCTTTCGAGGACTGCTTCGAGGTTGTAAACATCCATACCAGGACGGATGGAAATCTATACAACATCAGCCGTCTCCGTGCGAAGAGAAAAGTGGAAACTGTTTTAATTAGAGAGTTGCTCTTCGCGGATGACGCAGCCCTTACCTCACATTCAGAGATAGGTCTCCAACTTTTGGTCAATAAGTTCTCAGAGGCATGCAAGGATGTTGGTCAAACGATAAGCCTCGAAAAGACCAACATTATGAGACAAGGAACATACTGCTTCCCAGCAATTTCCATTGAGGGAACCACCTTGGATGTTGTCGAGGATTTTACCTACCTTGGCAGAAACATCACAAGCACACTCTCCCTGAAAAAGGAAATTGAAACCAGAATCGACAAGGGTTGCATCATTAATGGCTAGGCTGAATCAAAGAGTGTGGAAAAATGCACAGCTTACTGATAGGACGAAAATCACTTTGTACCAGGCCTGCGTGCTCAGCACACTCCTCTATGGCAGCGAGTGCTGGACGACCTATGCCAAACAAACAAAGCAACTCAACAGCTTCAACTTACGATGCTTGCGCAGGATTCTGCACATCAAGTGGCAGGATAAGATCACGAATGTCGAGGTACTCAGAAGGAGTCATATGCTGAGCATGCACTCAATCCTGAGTGAGAGGCGCCTGCGGTGGTTGAGACATGTCCGCAGGATGAGCCCGGAGCGATTTCCAAGAGCCATGCTTTACGGCGAGCTGGCAACTGGTATGCGGAAGAGAGGACGCCCTTGCTTGTGCTTCAAGGATGTCTTCAAGAAAGACATGACTCTGGCGCAGATTGACCATAAAACGTGTGAGACCATTGCTGTGGAGCGCACCTCCTGGCGGGAAAAGTGCGCGAGGGCATTCAAGTCGTGGAAGCTTCCCTTACAGCCAGGAGCGAGGAGAAAAGGGACAGGAGAAAGAGGAAGAGAGTAGAGGAGCAGGAGGAAACGCCATCATCCCATGAGGATGGACGGATGCCATAGTTAGTTATATATTAATTATAGCTCCGGCAAATCTGGAATCCGGCAATTTTTACAAATCCGCCTTCGGCTCCGACCGGATTTCACTTCATAAATCCGGCCTAATCAAATTCGATTATCGGTTTTGGAAATTTAAAACCGATTGTCACTTTCAAATCCGATTATCGTTTAACAGCCTTAGTCATTTTGGAAAAAGGGGGGAAAAGAACGGGCAGAAACAAACATTATTTTTAAAAAATAAAAATATTTTTTTTCCCGCCCAGGACTTTCCACGTGCAATGAGGACGTGATAACCACTACACTACGAATCATATGTTATTATGTGAAGGAAAGATGTGACTGAACGGCAAGTGAACGCAGAAGTTGCCACCCAACCCCCCCCCCTGCACACACACACACACTTTTTTTTCATCCCACCACGCTTGCCATCTGGGATTTTTCGTCACCAGTGAGGGTCATTCGTCATGCTCATTTGCACATGCTCGTTTAGGAGAAATATATATATAGATAGAGAGATTGATGAATGAATAAATAGATAGATAGATATAACGAATTATAAATGTATTATTATTTTAACTTTATATATTCATAACTTAGCATTATTTAAGGTTTGAAAAGAATTTTTTAAGAAAAGGATCTTGTGTAATTATATTGAATGTGCATTAAAATTATATTTATATTTCCACTAAGTCCCCGCACCACAAAGCACCAATATTGATGGATTTAATGTGAGCTTAATTATATCTCACTTCAGTAAAATCATACGCGAATATTTAAAAAAAGGGTATTTATTAAAAGATATTTATTAAAATATAATGTACAATGCAATGAGATTCTATTAACAACTTATGTTGCTGTAATGTTTATTCGATTGTAATTTCGAAAAAATATTTACGATATAAATTTAGAGAACTAAGTTTAGGTTTAAAAAACGAAATCACTTAAATTTAGGAAAACTAGTTAATTTTTATATTGATGTTAAAATGGTGTCATTTCTAACAACTTTTCAACAATATAACTGACGCTTTTGTCTTTGAATGAACTCATTGCTAGTCTAGTTTATCCAAGTGCAAGTCACTTGAATTCGATTCCTTAATGAGGAATACAAAGTCAATGAATTGTTAAGATTCTCCAATCACGAAAATTAAACTCACCCTTTTCATCCACATGAATACATACTTACCACTAAGTTTATAATTTTTCAAACCATGATCAAATTAGACACTTACATAAAAAGCTCGCGATCAAAAATATACATTTGTCTTCCAAACTCGGTGCTGTACAAAAATACAAGCTTAAGACACCAAAACAGGTACTTAGAAGAACAGATATAATAGATAATACATTAATGAATTGTGAGATTGAAACAATAAATTAAATCTTTATTTATAAACTAGTACCCATGTGAACTTTTTGGCTAGTAGATATCAACAGTACACTTAAGTAAACAAATATTTAAATTTTAAAAATATGTGAACTACTATAGCATGAAAAAATATAACTCACTAGACATAAAAGAAAAGATGTAATGAAGAATGATGGACATATGAACTTATCCAATCACAGAGTAGATTAAGAGGCAGAGAGTATCAAATGTTACAGTATAAAGAAATAACTTTAAAAACTATTCTACAGCTACGTAAAATTGTGTATGAGGTTCAATTTACGTAAAAATGACGTTGACCATTATTTGATTAATCTTTATTGATTTTTGTTCAGTTCTTAATGACAAAAAAATGAAGACGAAATCTATTATTTGACACGGGCTTGATGGTACTTATGTTAAGAGTTTGAGAATCACTGTTGTTAACGGGAGGGAAATTGGTTCATACTGTGATGTTAAGAATCATCGTCACGCATGAGAGTTCATGAGTTCACGGAAGGGCTAGAGATAGTGTTGAGAAGAGAAAAGGAAAACATACAGCCAGAAGTATTACAGTTATGACCTAAATATAAGTCAAAACTCGACTATCTTACACTCTAATCAACACTTGACTGTCTTACACTCTAATCAACACTTGACTGTCATACACTCTAATCAAACTCGACTTCGACACTCTAATCAACACTTGACTGTCCTACACTCTAATCAACACTTGAATGTCCTACACTCTAATCAACACTTGACTGTCTTACACTCTAATCAACACTTGAATGTCTTACACTCTAATCAACACTTGACTGTCCTACACTCTAATCAACACTTGACTGTCCTACACTCTAATCAACACTTGAATGTCCTACACTCTAATCAACACTTGACTGTCTACACTATAATCAACAATCGGATGTCTACACTCTAATCAACACTTGACTGTCCTACACTCTAATCAACACTTGACTGTCCTACACTCTAATCAACACTTGACTGTCCTACACTCTAATCAACACTTGACTGTCCTACACTCTAATCAACACTTGACTGTCCTACACTCTAATCAACACTTGACTGTCCTACACTCTAATCAACACTTTGACTGTCCTACACTCTAATCAACACTTGACTGTCCTACACTCTAATCAACACTTGACTGTCTTACACTCTAATCAACACTTGACTGTCCTACACTCTAATCAACACTTGACTGTCCTACACTCTAATCAACACTTGACTGTCCTACACTCTAATCAACACTTGACTGTCCTACACTCTAATCAACACTTGACTGTCCTACACTCTAATCAACACTTGACTGTCCTACACTCTAATCAACACTTGACTGTCCTACACTCTAATCAACACTTGACTGTCCTACACTCTAATCAACACTTGACTGTCTTACACTCTAATCAACACTTGACTGTCCTACACTCTAATCAACACTTGACTGTCCTACACTCTAATCAACACTTGACTGTCCTACACTCTAATCAACACTTGACTGTCCTACACTCTAATCAACACTTGACTGTCCTACACTCTAATCAACACTTGACTGTCCTACACTCTAATCAACACTTGACTGTCCTACACTCTAATCAACACTTGACTGTCCTACACTCTAATCAACACTTGACTGTCCTACACTCTAATCAACACTTGACTGTCCTACACTCTAATCAACACTTGACTGTCCTACACTCTAATCAACACTTGACTGTCCTACACTCTAATCAACACTTGACTGTCCTACACTCTAATCAACACTTGACTGTCCTACACTCTAATCAACACTTGACTGTCCTACACTCTAATCAACACTTGACTGTCCTACACTCTAATCAACACTTGACTGTCCTACACTCTAATCAACACTTGACTGTCCTACACTCTAATCAACACTTGACTGTCCTACACTCTAATCAACACTTGACTGTCCTACACTCTAATCAACACTTGACTGTCCTACACTCTAATCAACACTTGACTGTCCTACACTCTAATCAACACTTGACTGTCCTACACTCTAATCAACACTTGACTGTCCTACACTCTAATCAACACTTGACTGTCCTACACTCTAATCAACACTTGACTGTCCTACACTCTAATCAACACTTGACTGTCCTACACTCTAATCAACACTTGACTGTCCTACACTCTAATCAACACTTGACTGTCCTACACTCTAATCAACACTTGACTGTCCTACACTCTAATCAACACTTGACTGTCCTACACTCTAATCAACACTTGACTGTCCTACACTCTAATCAACACTTGACTGTCCTACACTCTAATCAACACTTGACTGTCCTACACTCTAATCAACACTTGACTGTCCTACACTCTAATCAACACTTGACTGTCCTACACTCTAATCAACACTTGACTGTCCTACACTCTAATCAACACTTGACTGTCCTACACTCTAATCAACACTTGACTGTCCTACACTCTAATCAACACTTGACTGTCCTACACTCTAATCAACACTTGACTGTCCTACACTCTAATCAACACTTGACTGTCCTACACTCTAATCAACACTTGACTGTCCTACACTCTAATCAACACTTGACTGTCCTACACTCTAATCAACACTTGACTGTCCTACACTCTAATCAACACTTGACTGTCCTACACTCTAATCAACACTTGACTGTCCTACACTCTAATCAACACTTGACTGTCCTACACTCTAATCAACACTTGACTGTCCTACACTCTAATCAACACTTGACTGTCCTACACTCTAATCAACACTTGACTGTCCTACACTCTAATCAACACTTGACTGTCCTACACTCTAATCAACACTTGACTGTCTTACACTCTAATCAACACTTGACTGTCCTACACTCTAATCAACACTTGACTGTCCTACACTCTAATCAACACTTGACTGTCCTACACTCTAATCAACACTTGACTGTCCTACACTCTAATCAACACTTGACTGTCCTACACTCTAATCAACACTTGACTGTCCTACACTCTAATCAACACTTGACTGTCCTACACTCTAATCAACACTTGACTGTCCTACACTCTAATCAACACTTGACTGTCCTACACTCTAATCAACACTTGACTGTCCTACACTCTAATCAACACTTGACTGTCCTACACTCTAATCAACACTTGACTGTCCTACACTCTAATCAACACTTGACTGTCCTACACTCTAATCAACACTTGACTGTCCTACACTCTAATCAACACTTGACTGTCCTACACTCTAATCAACACTTGACTGTCCTACACTCTAATCAACACTTGACTGTCCTACACTCTAATCAACACTTGACTGTCTTACACTCTAATCAACACTTGACTGTCCTACACTCTAATCAACACTTGACTGTCCTACACTCTAATCAACACTTGACTGTCCTACACTCTAATCAACACTTGACTGTCCTACACTCTAATCAACACTTGACTGTCCTACACTCTAATCAACACTTGACTGTCCTACACTCTAATCAACACTTGACTGTCCTACACTCTAATCAACACTTGACTGTCCTACACTCTAATCAACACTTGACTGTCCTACACTCTAATCAACACTTGACTGTCCTACACTCTAATCAACACTTGACTGTCTACACTCTAATCAACACTTGACTGTCCTACACTCTAATCAACACTTGACTGTCCTACACTCTAATCAACACTTGACTGTCCTACACTCTAATCAACACTTGACTGTCCTACACTCTAATCAACACTTGACTGTCCTACACTCTAATCAACACTTGACTGTCCTACACTCTAATCAACACTTGACTGTCTACACTCTAATCAACACTTGACTGTCCTACACTCTAATCAACACTTGACTGTCCTACACTCTAATCAACACTTGACTGTCCTACACTCTAATCAACACTTGACTGTCCTACACTCTAATCAACACTTGACTGTCCTACACTCTAATCAACACTTGACTGTCCTACACTCTAATCAACACTTGACTGTCCTACACTCTAATCAACACTTGACTGTCCTACACTCTAATCAACACTTGACTGTCCTACACTCTAATCAACACTTGACTGTCCTACACTCTAATCAACACTTGACTGTCCTACACTCTAATCAACACTTGACTGTCCTACACTCTAATCAACACTTGACTGTCCTACACTCTAATCAACACTTGACTGTCCTACACTCTAATCAACACTTGACTGTCCTACACTCTAATCAACACTTGACTGTCCTACACTCTAATCAACACTTGACTGTCCTACACTCTAATCAACACTTGACTGTCCTACACTCTAATCAACACTTGACTGTCCTACACTCTAATCAACACTTGACTGTCCTACACTCTAATCAACACTTGACTGTCCTACACTCTAATCAACACTTGACTGTCCTACACTCTAATCAACACTTGACTGTCCTACACTCTAATCAACACTTGACTGTCCTACACTCTAATCAACACTTGACTGTCTACACTCTAATCAACACTTGACTGTCCTACACTCTAATCAACACTTGACTGTCCTACACTCTAATCAACACTTGACTGTCTACACTCTAATCAACACTTGACTGTCCTACACTCTAATCAACACTTGACTGTCCTACACTCTAATCAACACTTGACTGTCCTACACTCTAATCAACACTTGACTGTCCTACACTCTAATCAACACTTGACTGTCCTACACTCTAATCAACACTTGACTGTCTTACACTCTAATCAACACTTGACTGTCCTACACTCTAATCAACACTTGACTGTCCTACACTCTAATCAACACTTGACTGTCCTACACTCTAATCAACACTTGACTGTCCTACACTCTAATCAACACTTGACTGTCCTACACTCTAATCAACACTTGACTGTCCTACACTCTAATCAACACTTGACTGTCCTACACTCTAATCAACACTTGACTGTCCTACACTCTAATCAACACTTGACTGTCCTACACTCTAATCAACACTTGACTGTCCTACACTCTAATCAACACTTGACTGTCCTACACTCTAATCAACACTTGACTGTCCTACACTCTAATCAACACTTGACTGTCCTACACTCTAATCAACACTTGACTGTCCTACACTCTAATCAACACTTGACTGTCCTACACTCTAATCAACACTTGACTGTCCTACACTCTAATCAACACTTGACTGTCCTACACTCTAATCAACACTTGACTGTCCTACACTCTAATCAACACTTGACTGTCCTACACTCTAATCAACACTTGACTGTCCTACACTCTAATCAACACTTGACTGTCCTACACTCTAATCAACACTTGAATGTCCTACACTCTAATCAACACTTGACTGTCCTACACTCTAATCAACACTTGACTGTCCTACACTCTAATCAACACTTGACTGTCCTACACTCTAATCAACACTTGACTGTCCTACACTCTAATCAACACTTGACTGTCCTACACTCTAATCAACACGTGACTGTCCTACAATCTAATCAACACTTGACTGTCCTACACTCTAATCAACACTTGAATGTCCTACACTCTAATGTACACGTAATGTGTGTCAACATGTAGGACAAGAGATGGTTGGAATGATATCAGGAGCCTTGTGTTACTTTGGTGGCCTATTAGCCCTATTCTTGACGTAATGTGTGTCGACATGTAGGACAAGAGATGGTTGGAATGATATCAGGAGCCTTATGTTACTTTGGTGGCCTATTAGCCCTGTT
This sequence comes from Ampullaceana balthica, assembly GCA_944989445.1. Classification (NCBI taxonomy): domain Eukaryota; kingdom Metazoa; phylum Mollusca; class Gastropoda; family Lymnaeidae; genus Ampullaceana; species Ampullaceana balthica. Next base: position 17,208 of record CALYLW010001510.1, on the reverse strand, counting down.
CTTGACGTAACGTGTGTCGAAATGTAGGACAAGAGAGGGTTGGGTGAAAATCAGGAGGCTTTAGAGCAAGATCCCTCCTGCCTCCCAGGAGTCATGCTAAATGACCATTCGGTGAGGTTTTAAGGTTATCTTTGTATCACTTACGTGAATCTCCATGTGCTCTCTGCCCATCAGCAAGCTCATCATTTGGAAGGCGATGGTCTGGCATCTGCAAGCCGTGCCCTCATCGAGAGAAGTTGGTACATCATTAGACTTGTTTAAATACTGGGTAGTCCTGCATGACAAGTATTCAGTGTTTGTAATGTTTAAATACTGGTAGTCCTGCCCTGACAAGTACTTCAGTGTTTGTAATGTTTAAATAATAGGTAGTCCTGCCCTTGACAAGTACTTCAGTGATCTGCCTGGTACGTTACTTTGTCTTATTTGTGTTGTTAGTTTGTCCAGAGTTTGAGCAGGAACTGGATAATACATCTACTCTACGTTTCAGGTGTGTTTCTGAGGCAACGGTGAGTAAAATGTACACAAGGAGTGTCTGTCACATAGAATACAATTAAAGTAGGCCCAGGAGAGTGTCACACTTAGTCTATACTCATATTGGCCTAGTATAAGTAGCACATGTTTTAATCGTCTGAAAAGTGGTAAAATATGTAATGTTGAGGAAGAATTTGGAGATAATTGTATGATTTATGTGCGAGAAAAAAAAACCTGCAATTACAAATACCACTTTAAGCATTTAATAAATTATCATTAATAATTTGATATTTCACTATCGTATTTTAATAAATGAAGACTACATATACTGTCAATTTTTTTTACTCCAGCTTATTCAAATGTTATTTTTGTTATTGTTCTTAGAAAACACCACTATTGGAAAAAATTAAATACAAATATTTACAATGCAAAGAAAAATATATTTTAAATAACCAATCAATTTATTAAAATTGTATTTGACGTGCATTTAAATTGTATCCCATCAGTGGCGTACTACAAAGTTTTATGTATTTAATATGACATTGTGTTAAGAAAACTGAGCATCTTTACATAAGAAAATCTTTACTTAAAACTAAATTAATTGAAACGGTATTTAAGTTATATGACACATAATATTATTCACTTCTGTATTATAAATTTGTATTTTATGTGAAATAGAATTAATTCATGTAAAAATAAAATTCAAAGAAATTGTGGATTTTTAAAATGATAATTATTTCAAGATATGAAAACTATTACATTTATTTAAATTGACTAAGTAATATGTAGGTCTCATTTTTTAGTACGATAACCTTTGCACATGATGACAAATCTGTAGAACGACTTCTATTTTATCCAAGTGTTACCCCACATGACTTCGATCCCTAAAATTAGGGATACAATGTCTAATATTTGTCAACAATGTCCTACCCCCTGTATACACTGAGCCTATTGCCAAAATTCTCCTACCCCCTGTATACACTGAGCCTATTGCCAACATTCTCCTACCCCCTGTATAAACTGAGCCTATTGCCAACATTCTCCTACCCCCTGTATACACTGAGCCTATTGCCAACATTCACCTACCCCCTGTATATACTGAGCCTATTGCCAACATTCTCCTAAACCCTGTATACACCGAGCCTATTGCCAACATTGTCCTACCCCCTGTATACACTGAGCCTATTGCCAACATTCACCTACCCCCTGTATACACTGAGCCTATTGCCAACATTCTCCTACCCCCTGTATACACTGAGCCTATTGCCAACATTCTCCTACCCCCTGTATACACTGAGCCTATTGCCAACATTCTCCTACCCCCTGTATACACTGAGCCTATTGCCAACATTCTCCTACCCCCTGTATACACTGAGCCTATTGCCAACATTCTCCTACCCCCTGTATACACTGAGCCTATTGCCAACATTCTCCTACCCCCTGTATACACTGAGCCTATTGCCAACATTCTCCTACCCCCTGTATACACTGAGCCTATTGCCAACATTCTCCTACCCCCTGTATACACTGAGCCTATTGCCAACATTCTCCTACCCCCTGTATACACTGAGCCTATTGCCAACATTCTCCTACCCCTGTATACACTGAGCCTATTGCCAACATTCTCCTACCCCCTGTATACACTGAGCCTATTGCCAACATTCTCCTACCCCCTGTATACACTGAGCCTATTGCCAACATTCTCCTACCCCCTGTATACACTGAGCCTATTGCCAACATTCTCCTACCCCCTGTATACACTGAGCCTATTGCCAACATTCTCCTACCCCCTGTATACACTGAGCCTATTGCCAACATTCTCCTACCCCCTGTATACACTGAGCCTATTGCCAACATTCTCCTACCCCCTGTATACACTGAGCCTATTGCCAACATTCTCCTACCCCCTGTATACACTGAGCCTATTGCCAACATTCTCCTACCCCCTGTATACACTGAGCCTATTGCCAACATTCTCCTACCCCCTGTATACACTGAGCCTATTGCCAACATTCTCCTAACCCCCTGTATACACTGAGCCTATTGCCAACATTCTCCTACCCCCTGTATACACTGAGCCTATTGCCAACATTCTCCTACCCCCGTGTATACACTGAGCCTATTGCCAACATTCTCCTACCCCCTGTATACACTGAGCCTATTGCCAACATTCTCCTACCCCCTGTATACACTGAGCCTATTGCCAACATTCTCCTACCCCCTGTATACACTGAGCCTATTGCCAACATTCTCCTACCCCCTGTATACACTGAGCCTATTGCCAACATTCTCCTACCCCCTGTATACACTGAGCCTATTGCCAACATTCTCCTACCCCCTGTATACACTGAGCCTATTGCCAACATTCTCCTACACATGTATACACTGAGCCTATTGCCAACATTCTCCTACCCCCTGTATACACTGAGCCTATTGCCAACATTCTCCTACCCCCTGTATACACTGAGCCTATTGCCAACATTCTCCTACCCCCTGTATACACTGAGCCTATTGAGAACATGTTCGTGTCCATAGTTCAAGTTTTTTTTAGATCTTAGTTTATTTATAAAATTCGCCCATTCAGAGTAAAAATACAAAGTGCAAATTGATTTGGTGTTTTCTCACACAACTACGTGATTTCTGTTAATTGTAGAATTCTCTAGTTTTAATGAACTATTTATTATGGTAGTTGATGCATGACAATGATGATATGATCTTATACAATCTGTTACTGCACCTATCTAGATCATGTTTTCAACTTTTTTCTTTCATATAATTACAATATATTATATTTACTTTTAAGAACGACATTATTCGATTTCTTTAACTAAGAAATTAAATAGATTCATTTGGGGAAAGACTATTTTTTGGGGGCTTGTTTTTTATTATTTTTTTTTCCCGTTTGGTACCGATCGATACTTAAACTAATACCACGTAAATAGATAAACAGAGGCAAGTTAATAAGTCGTAAAATATTTCTGTTGTAGTTTTAATTACAGAGTTCTCTACTATTTTACACAAGGCAATATTTAATTAGAATTACATTTATTCAGCATCTAATTTAAATTTTAATAAACAAAAGTAAAAGCGTGAATACACACAAAAAAGTAAATACTGTATATAAAAGTGAAAATATATATTTTTATTGGGTTACAATAGCTCATACAATACCATTAAGTAATATTAATTACCGAATATACTCGTTCTATAGCCCGTTCGTTCATAAGCCGACCCCCTCCCCCCCGACCCCGCAAAATAATAATAGGACAGCTTTAAAATAATTGTACATATTTTTTTTTAAACTACAAGCTAAATAGGTCATTATGATGGTACACTTTATACTGCCTATCTTTGTCTCTCTGCTCTTTGTTAAGCAAGAGTTACCGTTATTTAAAAAAAAATTATTTGGTAAACAGTGACGAAAGCGTGTACATTAAAATCCGTGGCTGAAAACAAAATTTGTAAAACAATTTATTAAATCGTTCACAAAAATAAATAAAATGATTAAATAAGGTAAGTGCTGATTTTTTAATAATGTATTATAGCTTCTGATAGAGCAGTCGAATCGTATTGTAGATTATCAATGTCCTTTTCTACATTCTACAAGATTCGACTGCTATAATCAGCAACACCGATATTCAATATCCATGCAGAAATCACCGCTCATAAGCCGACCCCCCCCCCATACTTTTTCCCCTAGATTTTGTCCAAAGAAAGGTCGGCTTGTGAACGAGTATATTCGGTAAGTATTTCCTTTGACAATTTGATTGATTTGTGTAAAAAAGAATTAAAACCTTTAAGCAATGTAATGTCGTCGAGTCCACCCAATAAAACGTTTTAACTTGACCACCCCACAGTCCTGTAAACAGTGGCCAAAAATTTGTTTTATTTTGGACTCTATGAGTTTAGTGAAGTTTTTGTAGCTGTGATGGTGGTTAGATGATTTCACATAATTCTAAGGTGCACTTGATTTGACATTTTATGAAAGATCAGTTAAATAAATGTTTGAAAATATCTACACTTCGGGACAAAGTAAAATACTGTAAAGTTTATATTTTGAAGCTCTCGTTAAAAATGGTTGTAAATAATCTCGGGAACCATCTACTGTGTAGATTTGGAGGAGGATCAAAATACTTAAACATAACTTAGGCTAAATGAAGCAATTAATAATGTAACATTTTGTGTAATAGATAGTGGAAGTTGTTGTTCGTCTTATCGTAATCAACTAAAATAACAATCTACATCTTACATATGGACCATGGCTGTTTGATGAGTTCGTTGGTGACTTATAAAACAATATTGTTTAAATCAATGTATAAAGTAGCAAAACAAGGAAATTAAATGTCACAGTGCGTTTCTTAAAACATTAACGTTTGGTATATCGTGGTAATATCGAAAATGAAAGTTGTTGAGACAATTTACGCTAATATGTCCCATAATTTGTTCTTGTCATTGTTATAATGTGACTTCACCTATAGGAAATACATAATGGAGGTAGCGAGAGTGACGATATTTTAGTTATCTAAATGTTAGTGTTCTTAAACGTAAACCAAACAATAATTAAAGAACGCGGTGTCTATATAACTATAAAGAAATCCAGGGAACATATGTTAAAGGCGAGATTCAGATCTGGATTGATGCCATTAAATAAAAGAAAGTGTGCCAAAGTGTATGCTGTAGTAAATGTGGGGAACATTGGTTAGAAATAAGACAACAAACTATAATATCAATAATATATCAAGTATCCGTCACTCAAGTCTATCAACTAAATATAAATTCAAGTATATAACTTTAAGGAAATACCCAACAAATAAATCCTCCCTGTGTTAAAGGGACGCTACCGCACCAGAGTAGATGCCCTTGACCACGTGAAATACGTCAATGTCATGGTAGAGTTATGCCCTCACCCATTTATAAAATACCACGGTCACGGGGGTAAATAGTATAGACATCACTGTTAGATTTATGTATGGTATATAGAGAGACGTTGGTTTATTTGAGAAGCAATGGTGATAAGTGAGTGATGAAATATTTTGCAAGTTTTTTTTAAATTAATATTTGTACACATCTACAAAACTTTCATAATTATAAATGAAATGTTATTTGTATGTTGTAATTTTTAAGATTAGCAATATTATGATATAGCGATCAAAAGTAAGGCAGGGTGTTAGCATGATCCAAAAGTTCCGGGAATTCCTCATGAAATTTGATATATGTTAATTTATTTTTTCTGACAGGAAAGACACGGTATATGCACACAAAGTGAATGATACGATGGGGCACTGACCATGTAAGTTGAACTAACTCGAAGTGCGCAAATTTGAATTCTGTTACAAATGAAAGCTTCTGGGACAGCGTACTTCTGTAGACAACAGCTAGGCCTCCACTTCGAGTGGAACGTGGAAATGATGGAACAGAATAGCCGAGTGGAGAAAGATCAGCACACTTTCCCTCATCACCAGTCGGTCGAAACAAGGTCTCCTGAATAAACATGATGTCTATCTGCCTGTCCATGATGAATTCGCATACAGCGGTACGTTTGTCACATGGACCAAGTGACTTTGCGTTAAATGATGCAATGCAGAGATTTCTTTCTGTGCAGTTAGACGACTTTCCAAACTTGTTCCACGGGTGACCCAATAAATTCAACTCTTTTATTTACACACACACACACACACAAAATGGAAAACATAGAATAAAGCAATTTTTATTCAAATTAAAATTTACAGTATCTTGTATAAAGACAACAAGTAGTTTCTCTAGGAAAATAAAGATAAACATTAGTTTTTAAATATGTTTTTTTTTCACATTATGCATCTTTGACACATATCACTTTTGATAGAATATTGTTATTGGGTTATTGTGGATAGTTATTTTTAATTCATGGACAATCTGATTTGGATTAAAATGATAAAATATAACGTTTCATATTTTTTAGTCTTATATATGAATTAGAACACAGAAAGAGGAACATTCATCGACTATTTTATTGGGTATCTTAGTGACAGAAATAAAACGTGTAAGTAGAAGATCGTAACTGAAGAGATGGGGAAAGACAGATAGAAGATCACTAAAACATGAAGTACAGCGTCACATAAAATACATAAAAACTACATAAACTTGTTGTGTACGGCAGAATTAATGACGTCATATAACATTATTTTTTCAATTTATTAACCTGTTTTAAACAATATAGAAAACATTTCTTTGTATTTTTCTATTAATCAATCTCAATTCTAATATTATCTTATCTGATACTTACATACATTTTATTTATACAGGTGATTATTGCGTTCTACTCGAAATCCACGGTTGGCGTCTAGTGTTGAATTTTAATAGGGTTTTAAAAGTTGATAGAGTGTTGTTTCACCTTTTTTCCTCAAACATCCATTTCCACACCGGAATTTATCTAAATAAAAATTAAGTTAAAAAATGACGTGTGATATCCCAAAGATGACGTCCATATTATTATGTTCTGCCTTGTTGTTTTAGTTCTCTAGATACATTGTATCGTGACGTGTACGCCACAATTATAAATATGTACTAGCGTATCCCTGTCAAAAATGACGGAAGTTTTCAGCTGAAATCTATTTATTTTGAAAAAATGCACATTTTTTTAGCGCCGATCTTTTTTCAAAAGCCCAACTAACTTGTCCTTGTTTGATAAATACGAAATATTAAACTTTCTGAAATGTATATAAAGTAAGGCGCCCCCTTTGTTTTTTTTAAATTTTATAATTAACCATCATCAAATGCTCTTTTTACATTGTTCCCTTATCCAAAATTAAAATATTAGCTAAAACAATGACGTCATATATAATTTTTTTTACAGCGCATCTTTAATTTGCACACCTTTTGATGCATTGGTGCAGTAATTTGGTGCGCTGCTTTCTAAAATTGGTAGCGTCACGGACAGACAGACATGCATGACAGACAGACATGACAGAGATTGCAAATTATGTATATTGATAATACGCATTCCATCAAGAGAAAATAATTCTGAGAGTTTTTAATTTTGTTTTGTTTATTTATTTTTTTAAAAAAAGTATTACGTCATTTGGTAATGTTTTTGAAATGACATAATTAAAATGTGTCTTAAAATTAATCATATTTATAAATTATATGCTTTAGTTTCAAAATAATGTCTACAAACACACACACACACACATTCATATGTTTATATATATATATATATATATATATTATATATATATATATGTATATGGTGGTCGGACACTTCGACCCCGGACGATTCGACCCCGGACGGTTCGACCCTGCCAGATCGACCAGAGGATGGTTCGACCCCAGGACGTTTTGACCCCGGTCGGTTCGACCACGGACGGATCGACCACTTACGATTCGACCCCGGGCGATACGACCCCGGACAGTTCAACCACAGGACGTTTCGACACCAGGGTGTTTCGACCCTGGACGTTTCGACCCCTTTGTATCTACACCGTATAATTTTTAAATATATTTTTAATATACTTTTTAAATTTATTTTTTTTAAAGTAATTTTTGGTATAAACATGTTTACATGTTATCCATTTACTAAAAATAATTTAGCTTAAAATTAGTATCCATAAAAATTAAATACAGTTTGAAATTGTTATTGACAACCAGTCAATATTCAACGAGAATTCATGATTGTGATCAATAGCCATTCCTCTAAGGTAGAAAGTCCTTCCAAACCATTTCAACTCAACCCCCACCCCGTCCGATTTAATCGAACAAAACAAAGGCAATGTGGTCAGATAGTCCTTTCTAAAGTTGCCTACATTCTCTCTGCCCCCACTTACTATATTTACCCTCGCCAGCACACGGCTTGCTGTGGTGGTCACTGAGCGTAGCCTTTTGTAACACGGGATTAGGATACCCTCGGACACAATGTAAACAACAATGATGTAACGTTCAGTCCGGTCATACGCTTGAATGTTATTGTCTGCTAGGCGGTGATATAAACTATTGAAATTTATGAACTTTAAATACTGACAACTTTGTACGTCTTATTAAAATCAGTATCTCTGTTAGGGAGGCATACACGTGTTAAGTAACACAAGAAACAGAAGTGAATGCAAAGGGCGCGGGTTTGTAATGGTTTCAGCACCTGCTTTCAGCATGTCAACACTTTTAAAAAAAATAATATTTTTTTTTAAAAAGGAAAAAAGAAAAAAACAACAACTTTTGTTTGTTTTTTTTGTCACGGTGAAAACCTTTGAACGACTTAAATATATACATTTTTAAAACCAAATAATAATAAATGGGGTACTTTTTAGTTTTGCGTTTAGTTTGGGATAGGAGTTTTTAATTTTTAATTGATAATAAACCAAAAATTAATTGTTAAAAATATTATTTTAAAAAAAAACAAAGAATAAATAAAAACATTTCACAATGTAGAAACGAGAGGGTCGAAACGTCCGGGGTCGAAATGCCCTAGTGTCGAAACGTCCTGTGGTCGAACTGTCCGGGGTCGAAACGTCCTGGGGTCGAAACGTCCTGTGGTGGAACTGGCATGGTCGAACCGTCCGGGGTCGAAACGTCCGGAGTCGAAGTGTCCGTAATGCATATATATATATATACGATTAAGTAATCGTTCATTTCGATTAAAGCCTAAAATTATAATTTATGATGTCATAAGTAACATTTATTAAACTTTCTAAAAGATATATAAATAAATAATAATAATAATAATTATCAATATAATGAGTATCAAATGTATACTAGAATTGATAAAGGCAGGATTTTTTCACAAAAAATCATCATTATAAAATGAATCATATTTTAAATCTAATAATACTAATATACTTTGCCTTGGTTCACAAATTGATTACATAATTTATTTAAGCCAGTTTAAAATGATTACCTTGAAATATCTTTACAGCAGGAATCAAACACACCTTGACATGAGACTCTAGTCACGTGATCTGATTTTTGTTAGTTGTGGACGAGAGTAATTATAAGGATTCATCAATTTAAATTATTGATATGTTCAAGTCAAAGTTCTAAAATTAAATGTTATTCCCGTAAACAAATAACCTCAAGGCTTTAATGACACGGTATAACACTGAGACATTTATCTATTGTCTCCACTCTCATGTGTCTACTGATTCCACTCTCAATATTATAAACACAATTGTTACAAGACCTCTACAGTCTCTACTATATCTTTGTTATTAAAATATGTTTTAAAACGATCCATGTTACTTAATTTGTATTATTGATAAACTGATGTTATGAGATTGTTTAAATAGATGTGATAGATCACGTGCAGTTTCATAAGTACAGGGAATCCTCGGGTTACGACGGTCCCGACTTACGCTGTTTCGTGGTTACAAACAAGCCCCCCCCCACCCATACACATTTAAAAATAAATATTACGCATCATTCCGTCTTTTTTATTGTTTTTTTTTCCTAACATTGGTTAGGAATTGTTCATTTTTACAGCACTTTACGTACAATACATAAAACAGTATGTATTTATATATATATATGTTTTATGGAGAGGAAGACCGGCTCGCTCAGACTCAGTACATACGGCATTTTGTTTCTTTACACCGCCTTTCTCTCTCTCTCTCTCTCAATCTCTCTCTCTCTCTCTGTCTCTCTCTCCTCTCTCTGTTTTTCTCTCTGTCTCTCTGCCTCTGTCTCTCTCTCTCTCCATCTCTCTCTCTTTCCCTCTCCATCTCTCTCTCTTTCCCTCTCACTCTCTCACTCTCTCTCTCTCTCTCTGGTGTTTTATCTTTTTTAAAACATTTCTTCTTTCATTGGGTTGGGAATTGTTAAATCTTTTTAATACTTTTTTTGTATGTCATTAAATGCTACATTTTTTAATAGTTTTTTTTTATATTACTGTACGTACTGTACTTTAGAGCAGTGCTTCTCAAAGTGGTGGTCCGTGGGCCATCCGCTGCCGGTCCGCAGATGTTCTAAAAAAAGGGGAAAAAAATGTCAGTGCAGGGAAAATAGTGCACCGGTCTTTGGTGCAATGGCAAAAATTCCTGCCGGTACGCCATACTAAAAAGTTTGAGAAGCACTGCTTTAGAGTATATTTTTTTAATGTATCGATTTCCACTGAAATTCGGGTTTCTTAAAAAAACGTCGTAACTCGAGGACTACCTGTAGTCGAATTTGCTTAGTGTTATATAACTCAGCTGTAACTATGTAGTCATGTGTTATATAACTAATCATAAAATCAGCTGTAACTATGTAGTCATGTGTTATATAACTAATCATAAAATCAGCTGTAACTATGTAGTCATGTGTTATATAACTAATCATAAAATCAGATGTGTTCGTTCGTCCGTCGATACGACGAGGACCACTCTAGTCATCCGAGGGTTATCTGTGCGTGCGCAGATGGCTGATTAGGCCGATCCTTGCACGGCAGGTTCGGGAACAGAAGGGACAGGGGACGAGTGCGACATCTCCTGGAGGGTTGACAGCATGGGCCTTTCGGGCTTGCCTCTTCTTTTCTGCGGCGGTAATCCGGTTTGCCTCGCATGACCTGGCACCTTCGTGGATGGAAGAGCGCCAGGTGGATCGGTCCATTGCAGCTCGTTCCCACGTGTCTGGATTGATGGCAAACGCTTTCATTGATGCTTACTATGTAGTCATGTGTTATATAACTAATCATAAAATCAGATGTAACTATGTAGTCATGTGTTATATAACTAATCATAAAATCAGATGTAACTATGTAGTCATGTGTTATCGTATATGTTACAGACGATTACAGAAGATTAGTGCTTCCTTATTCCATGTGAGCAACAATGACAAGGAATTTACATGTATGTTAATTTTGTTTCTAATCTCGTGTTTCATATTTTATTAATCATATTAACTATAAGTTAATGAAAGTAAGATATACAGGGTACAAAATAATCTTTGCTATTCATTAGCATTTTATCCCTAATTATAGGGATCGAAGACAAGTGGCGAGCCACTTAGATAAAAATAATGTCTTTCTATTTCGACAAAACAAATAAGTGTGAAAAATTATTATATTGAAAAATTGAACATACATATAAATGTCATTACACTAAGTATTTTCATAGGTTCTGTTGTTTTAAATAAAAAAAATAATGTTTAAAATCTATTGTCCATTAGAGTTTAATATTTATATTTACAATTATAAGTTGCATGCACAATAACATTTATGTCATTTGAATTTAATATTTCTAAAATAATTGTAAAGTATACATAGATTAAATTTTAAAAAAAAATATCAGGATATTCTCAATAATTTGAAGGCTAAGATTTGTTAATGTACATCGTCGTATTAAATAAATAAGTACCGGTGCAATATGGTGCGGCGCAAAAATTTTAAGAGCCGTCATATATAAAGAGTTCAAAATTCTTTTGCAAGAAGACTGTTGACTTCTTTACCGACTAAAAAGTAGCTATTCTATTAGCCATACGCTTGTACTTGTCTTCTAATGATAATTGTGCAATGAGCTTAAATCACAATAAATTTGAAGGTGTATAATATAAAATAACATAAGTAATGGCTGTTCATCCAGTAGACTTTTCTATGTCTGTCTTCTTGATTTCCCGATTCTTCTCTGAAAAGTAAATGGTGGATTTTCCAGCATACACAATTTCCGAGTTATTTGTTCCTTATTTTAAAATTCATATTTAAAGAAACTATAGTACTTACTGTTATAAACATATCTTATCTTGAGCAAATATAAATTGTTTTTAGTTTATACTTTTAAAATTTAGTTTATACCTATATTTAAAGCTGCCCAGTCCAGACGTCAAGCCAGGATGGATTGTGTTCAACCCCCCCCCCATGATAGCATTCCGCCAGGAAGGATCGTGTTCACCCCCCCCCATGATAGCATCCCGCCAGTAAAGATCGTGTTCAACCCCCCCCCATGATAGGATGCCGCCAGTAAAGATCGTGTTCAACCACCCACCCCCATCGTAGCATTCCGCCAGGAAGGATCGTGTTCAACCCCCCCCCCTTGATAGCATCCCGCCAGTAAAGATCGTGTTCAACCCCCCCCCATGATAGCATCCCACCAGGAAGGATCATGTACACCCGCCCCCCTCACCCCTGGGAACGTCCCGTAGGAAGGATCTCACTATGTTAAAATAAAACTAGTTCAGGCTTAGAAGAAATAAGTAAAATGTAAACAAAATTTTTTTTTAAAAAGGACACGCTTTTATTTACAAACATTTACAGACTGAAACGCGCTGATCTCCCCTGGCCTTGATGTAAACACGTGAATTTGGTAATTGAGGGCTGGAGTGAAACCAGTGAGCCGTGGAGGTCAACTCTAGCAGACGACTATACATTCTAAATAGTGATAAATAGAGATAAACTAAAAATTGATTAATTTAATTACTGTACAATCGATCGATCTGAAATTTAAAACAATGCATTGCCATCCAAGATCTATCTGTGGTAAAATTTTGAGATCTCTAGGACCATCAGAAGTGGTTTAATTTTACGTTACAAGATTTGAAGGAAGGATGGATGGATACAACATACAAACATTGTGACTTAAATAAAAGCGTGTAATAAACTGAAATAAGGGCCGGGGGCCGAATTTTTTAAGATGTTAAGTTCAAAACAACAGTTTGCTTCAATCTGGATCATGATGGATATATTTATTTGCCAACATTTGGCAGTAAGACCAAATATTCTGTGGAAAAAAGGTGCCGAAACGCCGTAACTGCAGCGTTAATATTATTAATAATATAATTATTATTATTTAAAGCTATAAAAAAGAAGGAACGATCATATTTTATAGAGCTTACAATAAATTCAATATAAATAATAGTTGTAATCATATTGGACGTGCAGTAAAATTACATCGCACCAAGACGCACCACAAGGCATCGTTTATGATTTTTTAAATAAGACATTTTGTTGGGAAAATAACTAAGATAAATAGCATAATTTAAATTTTGCTAAAATATTATTTAAATTTAATAAGACTAAGTATTAATAAATGGTGTTCTTATAAGTTGCATTGTGTGTACGGCAAAAAAGTGTACAGAAATATAAATTTAAAGAAGAAAAATAGTTTTAAAGTTGTAATTCTTCAAAATATGGAAACTATCAAATGTTTTAATTCATTGTAATATATATGCATGTCTAATTTTCAACGATGAATATGTGCAACAGAACACTATCTGGTATTTTATGAAAATGGCACGCCACTTGACTTCGATTCCTACAATTAGGGATACAATGTCAATAAATTCCTAGCACTCATCTACCCTATATCATGCACTGAGGCTAATGAGCAAAATATATATTATAGTAGATGATGTTTGACAAAAATATCGATTTGGTCTTACAAAGTGTGTTACTAACCTTTCATTGATATTTGGATTTTCTGTTATCTAATTTTGTTCTCACTATTATATGTATAATATATCTTTTAAAAAAAACAACATTACTATCACAATTTTTTTAATGTTTTTCTTTTACGACATTCTCATATTTTTGGTTGCTAAATTCGAATTGCCAGTATGAACTTTGCTTAATTTATATGTTTTAAAGAAGACGTATTGAATTAAAAATCTATTTTTGAAAAGGAATAAACAAATTTGTGAATTAAAATTATTATCCAAATTATAAGTTAGATAAAACATGTCTGATATGTTTATTTTACCGATTATTCCATTGTATTAAAACTGACGATGTGGTCGAGTGGCATGCGTACCGATGGTCTTGGTTTCGAATCCATGTGAAGGCAAGGGTTTGTTTCTGGGGCCTAGGGCGTCCCTCAGTCAACCAGCTTCGAATGGTTACCGAACACTATTTTTGGAAATAAAGGCGGCTGAGTAATGCGTGAAAACCCTTACGTGGCCTGTGAACGCTGCATCACTTGCCAACAGATCGGCATGGTCTGTGCAAGCATTATTCTTCTGTATAGAAGGGCGTCTGTATAGATACGACAAGACGATGTTACAAATATAAACTTAAGAAAATGTATCCTCTCCCATACAGAGTCTCTTTCCGTTCATTAAAAAAAAATAAATATTTATATTGTTATAAACACACATTTGTAGCCAATGAATTTATATTCTGTGTGTTTAGAGAGAAAGAAAAAATAAATAAATTTGGAATCTTTTATTAAAATGTATTTTTGTTAGTGACATGTCATTATAAGAGCACAGAAAAATTGGCCATACTCATTAATGCCAGTTTCTGAATATAGCAATAAAACATCTTGTCTTTACCATGTGAAAATAAGAATCGTACATCTTTGTTTAAATAGTATTTGCATTATAATAACATGCATTAGTAATTGAGATATAATAGGGTTGTTTACTTGTTTTGCGTGTCATATAACACATTCTTTAAAAAAAACTATATACTAAAAACCTTTGTTTAAAAAAAAATAGTTTGAACAAATAATTTTATAAAATAAAGAGCGTAATTTGAAAAACGAATTATTTTCCTTGATAAATGCAACTTTTACAAATATTTTGGGCATATTTGTCTTGAACAATGAGATTTAATGCAACTTAAAATAACTTATAATTTGTTTTTTTAATTCAAAACCTTCTTTTGGGGCCGTCCATAAATGACTTCATTCGATGTTTGCCGATTTTCCCCCTCGTCACTCGTCATGAAAAGTTAGCCTCCGACCCCGCCTCAAATGTAACGTCATAAACTTTGCATCAAAGCCGTATTTCCTATTTGAAAATGACCATGTTTCTAATAATTTTATTGTTTTTATTTATGCACTTATTGTAAGATTGCAATCTTATATCATTACAAGCGTGAAGCCATTTCAAACGTTATTAAATAAATTATAAATAACTAATATTTAAGTAGAACTTTAATTTAAAGTTTTGAGTTGTGTTGTAAAGTAACAGTTCTTAAACACCCCCAGCTCCTCTTAAACTTCCCCACCTCCTCTTAAACACCCCACCTCCTCTTAAACACCCCCACCTCCTCTTAAACACCCCCACCACCTCTTAAACACCCCACCTCCTCTGAAACACCCCCACTTCCTCTTAAACAACCCTACCTCATCTTAAACACCCCCACCTCCTCTTAAACACCCCACCTCCTCTTAAACATCCCCACCTCCTCTTAAACACCCCCACCTCCTCTTAAACACCCCCACCTCCTCTTCGAATTTCGTCACAAATGTGTGAGCCCCTCCCCCCCCCCAACCATAGGTATGAAACGCCATTTATGGATGGCCCATTTGTTAATAAATGTGTAATGGGTCGTTGTTTAATAATGGTAAATGACGTCATCATTTCTGTCCTATGTAATTATTGTGTATGTTTTTAATGTGAAACTGTACTCCCTATAAGTACTACAATATATTTTGTTCAGTCCGAGTTATAACTAAGTTTTTATGGAAAAAAAGTATAACAACAATAATGTATTTATTATCAAGCTATGGTAATTAGGAAAATTTTCCATACCATTCATAGACAAATAATATACACAATATTTGATGCTCCATAAACTTGTTTATGTATATTAAATAACTCGAAAAAATTGTTGTTTTATTATTATTATTATTATCATAATTACTATTTTTATTTTACGTTTAACCAATTGGTAATACTAACCAGAATAAACCCATGTCCAGAATATACCCGGTGTAACAGGTCACATTAAACCCATGTCTAGAATATAACCGGTGTAACAAGTCAGATTAAAGCCATGTCCAGAATATACCCGGTGTAACAGGTCACATTAAACCTATGTCCAGAATATACCCGGTGTAACAGGTCACATTAAACCCATGTCCAGAATATACCCGGTGTAACAGGTCACATTAAACCCATGTCTAGAATATACCCGGTGTAACAGGTCATATTAAACCCATGTCCAGAATATACCCGGTGTAACAGGTCACATTAAACCCATGTCCAGAATATACTCGGTGTAACAGGTCACATTAAACCCATATCCAGAATATACCCGGTGTAACAGGTCGCATTAAACCCATGTCAAGAATATACCCGATGTAACAGGTCACATTAAACCCATGTCCAGAATATACCCGGTGTAACAGGTCACATTAAACTCATGTCCAGAATATACCCGGTGTAACAGGTCACATTAAACTCATGTCTAGAATATACCCGGTGTAACAGGTCAGATTAAAGCCCTTTATTTCCAGAATATACCAAAGGAGTTAAAGTATCCCAAGGCGAAAAGATACCCCGAACTAAAGGTCAGCTTATACCGCTATGATAATATGAATACACAGTTATAAACTGATGAATAAATAACTTTTTAGTCACTATGTTTGTGTTAAGTTTTTGCGATAAGTTAAAATCTCTACTCAAGAAGGACACATGTTTTATTTACAATACAATACAATTATAAAAGACATCATATGACGATGTCTGATAGGACGGTCACTTTTTATTCAGGGCTACACTCTTTACAACTATAGATGAAGTTATTATTTTTAAATTTTATTCTTTTAGAGTTGATGCATTCAAAAGATTGCTGTTTAAACATGTTGAAACAATGGCACGGCATCATACAATCTTAATAAACAATACATGCACTTTATTGTTAACCCTCGGATACGAATTAATTATATAGAAAAAACATCAGATCGAATGATATATTTCTATTTTCTAAATGTCATTTTGTGGTAATGTTTCAAGAAATATACATAATTCTAATTTTCAAAATTATTTGATTATACCAAATCATAAAGAAATCATTATTTGTTTTCTGCTATTATGTAATGACCCAATAAGTCAAGCTATTTAAAGTAATAGTCATATATC
>CALYLW010001509.1:0-125354 GCA_944989445.1 Ampullaceana balthica | reverse complement strand
TGAAATCAGTCTTTATACAAAAATGTATCCTCGTTGCATAATATTGCTCAAATAAAATCAAGCTGTTATGTCTAAATATCAGTTGCTGTTAGTGTATTTTTTCGCTTGAGCACGCACTTTCTGAAGCTAGAACCTATATATGAGTCGTAATACCCGCGATATGTCTTTACACTAAATATATGTATACCTTAAAGAACCGTACAGTTTATACCTGAAGTGTGTGCTACGCAACTCATTGTTCTAGAAATGTAACTATTTTTTTTAATGAATGTTTTAGTTTTGTAAGCTGTTAAATACCTTTCTTAGCAATGATTTTTTATGGGGAAAAGCATATTATTTATGTGAATTTTGATGCTTAAGTAAGGTGTTCATGGGGTTTATTTGTTTTAAAGAAACATTTTGAATCGCAAGGTCTGGGCTTAAAATTTAGTTTAATATATGCAAAAGTATAAAAACATATGTTTATGTCATCCAGGGTTGTGCGATATTATTGACCAATAAATGGTACATTTCAAAAGGTCATAAAGTTGTACTCAATATAAAAATAGCTGTTCCACTTATTACCCACACTCATTGGTCCGTGCATATAACTCCTATATATAATCCATTTTCGTCTATAACAGTACCGATTTTTTTTTCATTCCTTCTATTTCCTTGGGGCAGTTTATGGAGCAATCGTTCCAGAAAAAAAAATCGTGTAAACTATTTAAGCACCGAAGGAAAATAAATATCCCACCTAAGAATCATTGATAAATATAGCTTACCTAGCATGTTTGACTTAATTTATGCAAAAAGAATATTAACAGTGGCTAAGCTATAGTGTTTGGTATCTGGTTTCACTCATGTGCTTTCTTTCTCTAATGCATTGAATACATTGTTAGTATTTGATTAGTATTTGATTATTTAGAACTAACTTGTAAAATGTCAAATACATTAAGTATTTAAATTAAACATATAAAAGATATAAAGAAAAGTGGTAAAATGATACTGTGTATTTGATAATAAAGAAAATAATAGAAAATAATAGTATATAAATATTGTTAAAATATTGCGCTAAAAAAACAATGACTATGGTTTGTAAACAAAAATGTTAGGTAGATTAACGTTGAACATAAATGTAGACATCTGGAGAAAGACCAAAGCAAATAAATTTTTCGAACGGCTGAATAAAATACATCTCGAAAATACATAAAGGAAACAGTGTAAAGATATAATTTGCAAACATATATTAATTCTGTAATTTTTTACAAAAAAAATATACGTATTCTTGTTAGAGGCGCAACGTTATCAGACATAAAAATAATCCGTTTCATCACATTTAGTTCACAACATAAACACACACACGCTCACTTTATTCACACACTTATACACACAAACATAAACACACAAACAGATAGTACCATTAAAAAAATCACATTTCATTGAAATAACCGCGGCTCTTTTTACTTTGTTTCCATTTTACAAATTAATATGAGCTCGAACTATTACGTCAAGTCACAATATTTTATAGCGAGAAACGCCGTCTTGTTAATCTCGACACCAAAATGTTTATTATTTAATTTTCAATAATTTATTTTATTTTCGGGAGTTACCCCGCATAGCGAGCACCCACACTCAGACGCGCTTAGGCGCAATATATATAGGGATATATATATATATATATATATATATATATATATATATATATATATATATATATATATATATTCATTCGATGCTGCTATTTAAAAGATTTGCCAAAAAATATTTAAAGATGTTTTATATTAAAAGAAGAATCTCTATTGAATCTTAAGTCTACCGTTGTTTGTAGACACGAGTTTTTACTGCACTTTTAAAATAGAATTAACTCAGTAAGAGGGACATGAACTGCGTTTTCTTTGAAGACACTTGTATATCAGAATATAGATGATGGGCTCTAAATAAATAGAGGAAGAATAATTATATTTAAATTTTAAATATGATTTGCCTTGGCGTGCAATCCTTTTGAAAGCTTAAAATAAAATATATATATTTTTTTTACTTGTGTCTAAAAACCAAGTCACGTTTAATTGACAATCAGTATGGCTCAGAATCACACTTTGCGAATGTGAGAGTTAACATAATGAGATTTTCAATTTATCGATTTTTTAAATTATAATTCTAAAAATAGTTTCTTCGTGGCTGGCATGAGTTGCTTTTGGTTTTTTTGGTTTTGTTTTGTTTTCAATCTTCCCTTTAAGACCTAATGTTAAAATGACACCAAAGTCTTATACGACTTCTCCAGCGTTTATTGCTGACCACATCGTAATGATATAAAGTAAATTCCCGTCAACGGATGGGTACCGTTCACCAGTTCAGACGTTAATTTGGAGAGAAAATGACAGGAATATAAAAAAAAATCTTAAGAGACCAAGTTTTTTTTTACTATAAATCATTTATGTACGAGACATAACTAAAAGAATGTTCATTAAAATACGCAGCGCAAGACAATCCAAAAATACAAAATTGCAGTTGTGTCGTAAAACATGTTTAATATAATGTGCATCGATCAGGAATATGTTTATAAAAAGTGTTGTCAATAAAATGGCGCGACAGGAAGGTTGTTCAATATAATACGCACCACGAACGTCACTCTATCTCGAAAATTTAACATGATACATAGAGATAAATAAAATGATATAAAAATTAAAAAATGTAAATACAGTACATGCGATGAATCTGAAATTTTGATACATCGTTTTTATCATCGGTACAAAACTGCCTGCAAAATTTCAGCTTGCTAGCTGACGAGGAAGTGGGTTAAAAATCGATCCAAAGTTTTTTCGACAAACAAACAAGCAAGCAAGCAAGGGCTCAAACAAACACCACGAGTTAATATAAAGGATTTAAAAAGAGGGACAGAGAGAAAATGGGACCCTCAATGTCTTGTCTTATCTATTCAGACCCTCCCTATACAGAAGAGTAGTGCGTCCATATACCATGCTGGGCCTTTGGCAAGTGACGCAGCGTTCACAGGCCATGTTATGAGGGTTCCACGCGATTCCGAGACGCCCTTGTATACTTACTAGTGTCAGATAGAGCGTGATGGACTCAGAGACACCCTTTGCCCTCGGGAAAAAATCCTGCCTCTCGGAGATTTGAACCCATCACCCTTGTTACGCCAGCCGAGCGTGCATGCCATCGACCACCGTGTCTCTAATATAGACATTAACTTGAGAAAGCTGGTTATGTGCCAAGAGACCTTACAGGCGGATTAGCTCTTGGGTACTGAACACATATTTAGGGGAAATCTGGAAAGGTGACTTGTGTACTATGAACTTCTATGTTCTTTAAACATATGTTCATGTCATTGTTGAGAACAAAAAAGTAATCAGCTAGAATGGTTTTGTCTGCAGAAATTATATGTTTTTTGTTGATCTTGACTCAAGTAGACACTTGAGCTTTTGACAAATGAAAGGTTATTTGAAGAGTGGTCTGGCGATGAAAGATGAGATACGTTTCAATTAAAAATTGTATTTTATAGATCAGCAGGTAAACAACAATAGCCCAACAAAGTAGTCGCGATATGCAAGTTGTCTTAATTCCGCCTCATTGTAAACAAATAAATCTATCTTGGTTTTTACTGACATTAAACAAAGTTAACGGATTACCCTTGAGTAACTTAACAAATCACATTTTAAAAGAACATGAGCAAAATAAAAACTAATTTTAAAAATTAAAAATGTCATATTTCTGTATTTTTGGTCTCTATAAATGGCATGAAATGAAACACTGACCCCCCCCCCAACCCACGAAAATATGGGTAAAATAATGCAGGCGTTGCTGGGACGCGCCCACGCCTTGCACTGTCACATCGTGCACTGCCAGGACGTGCACATTCATTTTCATGCACTTCCACGTAGGGCTGTCAATATTGTTAAATAAAACAAACCCGTAAAAACAAAGTTTTTCACTATAAATCCCTTATATATGAGACATAACTAAAAGTATTTACAAATATTTACAGACTGAATCTGTCGTAACTCAACTTTGCTTCATAACCCTGGGGGGTGGGGGGTGGTAGAGGGGGAAAAGTCTGGTCACCGATTCGCTTGACCAAGCTCAGCATGACACGTAAAATGTAAACAAAAGCATGCGGGTACGTCGATGGGTCGCCTCAAAGCGTCAACTCAAACTTTCACGTGGGAAAAAAACAATAACAAACCGTGAATTTGAATTACATACCTCATATAAGGATAAACTAAAAATGCATTAATTTAATTACGGTACGTTCGATCGATCTGAAATTTTGATACGATGCATTGTTAGGTTAGACGGGTCAGTGTGCCGAATTTCAGCTCGATCGGATCACTGGAAGTGGGTCATTTTTGACTTTTGTTTTTCCGCCCGCCCGCCCATGAGATGACGACAGACAGACAACGAGAGAGAGAGAGAGAGAGAGAGAGAGAGAGAGAGAGAGAGAGAGAGAGAGAGAGAGAGAGAGAGAGAGAGACGCTGGTGAAGTTAATATAAAGGATTTAAAAAACAAACCCGTAAAAACAAAGTATTCTACTATAAATCCCTTATATTTTAGTCATAATTAAACGTATTGATTATGTTTCAACGCCACAAATATTTACAGACTGACATCGAGTGATGTCCCCTTTCTTTTAAACGGGGGATGGGTACGTGAGGGGGTGTCGGCACGACGGTCGACGTCTAAGCGTCAACTCAAACTCACGTGGAAAAAAAACAATAACAAACCGTGAATTTGAATTACATACCTCATATAAGGATAAACTAAAAATGCATTAATTTAATTACGGTACGTTCGATCGATCTGAAATTTTGATACGATGCATTGTTAGGTTAGACGGGCCCGCGTGCCAAATTTCAGCTCGATCGGATCACGGGAAGTGGGTCATTTTCGACTTTTGTTTTTCCGCCCGCCCGCCCATGAGATGACGACAGACAGAGAGACAGAGAGAGAGACAGAGACGGCTGTGAAGTTAATATAAGGGATTTAATAAAACAAATACGTAAAAACAAAGTTTATGACTATAAATCCCTTATATATGAGACATAACAAACAGTATTGATTATGTTTCAAACACGACAAACATACAGACTGAATCTGCCTTAACTCAACTTTGCTTCATAACCCTGGGGTGTGGAGAGAGAGGGGAAAAGTCTGGTCACCGATTTGCTTGACCGAGCTCAGCGCGACACGTAAAATGTAAACAAAAGCACCCCGGTTCTTCAATGGGTCAAAGCGTCAACTCAAACTTTCACGTGGAAAAAAAACAATAACAAACGTTATGTAATAAGGAAAAACTAAAAATGCATTAATTTAATTACGGTACAATCGATCGATCTGAAATTTTAATACAATGCATTGTTAGGTGAGACGGGTCCGTGTGCCAAATTTCAGGTCGATCGGATCACTGGAAGTGGGTCATTTTCGACTTTTGTTTTTCCGCCCGCCCATGAGATGACGACAGACAGACAGACAGACAGACAGAGAGAGAGAGAGAGAGAGAGAGAGAGAGAGAGAGAGAGAGAGAGAAGAGAGAGAGAGAGAGAGAGAGAGAGAGAGAGAGAGAGAGAGACGGCCGCGAAGTTAATATAAGGGATTTAAAAATGCTGCCCGTGTACCCGTCGAAATTTCGAACGGGTACCCGGGTTACCCGTTAGAAACATCACATAATTTTCCCGTCATGACCGCTATACAATGCTACCTAGCCACCTTCCATGCACCTCATTTCACACAGTAGCCATATGGATGACCTATTAGGGGCCGTACATAAATGACGTCTCGCGATTTTGGCCCCCCCCCTCCTTTTTTTCGTGACAAAAACTTAGACCCCCCTCCAATGTGACGCCACAAAGCTTTGCCCCCCCCCATCATAAAAGCCGTACATCCTTTTTTGAAAATGAGCATGTGTCAAATAACTTTATTGTCATTTAAGTTTGTATTTAATGTGAAGTTGAACTCTAAAAACGATACACCCGTAAATCCATGCAAAACGTTATTAAATAAATTATAAGCAATCAAATATCTAAGTGGGACTTTTATTTAAAAGTTGCGCGTTTTGATGTGACGTCACGTTTCTTAAACACATCCCTCCGCCTCGTCTCAAATGTTTGATCTCCTCCTCCCCTAGGTGCGTAACGTCATTTATGGATATCCCTTTGCTCATCTTACACTGTTAGTAACTAATTCATTGACTTTAAAAACGGACAAATTTTGGTGTGTTATTAAAATCAGTTTTTGGGCAAGGCACACGTGGTAACGAACACACGAAACACAATCGAATGGAGGGAGGAGAGGACGGGGTAGATGAACAACATCGACAATTGGAAATCAAATGTCGGCATATTTCAAAGCAAAGCTACTATCAAAGCAGGGGTGTTTTTATTAACAAAAACAAACACGGCCTCTTTCATCTCTATGCAGTCCATCCTTATTTAAAGCAGAAGAGATATTTTTTCCTTATATGATTCATTCAAAGAACCAAAACACTCTTGTGTTGACGAATTCTGTTTCATTTTCAGAAAAAAAGATGTATCAAAATACATTGTAGTTTGTAGAGACCGTATTTTATTTGCCGTTGACAGAAATTTCTCTTTAGATGTATTTCACAACATATACTTAAAAACACATTTTCATTTGACGCCACATTTTTACGGGTACCCGGGCGGAATTTTACTACCAGGGTAATCTCACGGCAAAGGGTCCGGGTACCGGGTACCCGTTGACAGGCCTACTTCCACGTCATGCACGGCCATGCCGTTTCTGTTTACAGACTGTCTTGCAAATAATGTAAGACACACAGAGGCATGCTCTCTCAAACATTATGTGTGACATCTTCTTGTACAACAACAAAACTAAGTGCGCCAATGCTGCTAGGGATAGAATTTCTCCACGTAACTTATTTCAACGAGACTGACACGGTCTCCAGTGAAGCTCAAGGAATCATTACATCCCACGTCTGCTACATCAGTGCTTCTCAAACGTTTTAGTATGGCGGACCGGCAGGATTTTTTTTTGCATTACACCAGGGACCGGTGCGCTATTTTTCCTACACTGACATTTTTTTTTCTGTCCTTTTTTTAAGAACTTCTGCGGACCGGCGGCGGATGGCCCACGGACCAGCACCGGTCCACGGACCACCACTTTGAGAAGCACTGTGCTACATTAACCGTATCGCCTGCCTGATCTCGGTCGACAGTTTGACATCAGCACTAATGCCAGGTCTCTGTTTACTGACGTGTCAAGGCAGCCTTAGTGCCCACAACCCACCCCACCCCCCTACCCGGCACACTCTCTCTCTTACGGCTGTCACTCAAATCTACCACCAAGGAATGGCGTCTGTTTTCAGTCAATGTGTATTTTTTTGGGAGGACGATAATGTAAAATGATTTCAGAGGCAGTCGGTCAGGTGGTTAGTTATTGATGTTTCAAAATTTTAAATGCACCAAAGGAGAGTGGGGGCGAAATAAATGGCCAACTTCTCTAGTGCTAGTGGACACCACTGATTAGGTAGTTACTAATTGAACATTTGTTACAGGGAGATAATTTTAATATAGATTTTGTGATAAACATCAGTATCATTAGAAAGTAGACAGAAATAGGAATATTTAATTGAACGTTATGTTATGGCATTGTAAACGGGATTAAAAAATCGACCATATAAAAAGTGTGTTGTAAAATCCTTTTTTTGTTGTTGTTACTCTTATAATTATTGTATGAGTAAAGAGAAAAAAAGAAATATTTCTTTTATGTTAAATGTAATTTTTTTTCTCTCTCGAGAAAACCTATTAATAGCACGATTACTCTTACTGGTTAGTCAAAATTGCTGAACTAGTTTAAAATTTCGAAGTAACATTAAAAGACGGCGCCTACTCAGTATTATGACGTCATATTTTATGACATTTCAAGAACTCAAGAAACTTAGATTTGGATTGAAACATATTTGAAACATGCACATCATTGAGTTAGGAAAATAGATATAGGTAAAAAAGATTTTTAAAAACTACGTTTTTATAAGTTTTGTATATTTTATACAAATAAGAAAATAATTAAAAACTTATAAGTTCAATCACATTGATTTAATATGACTAAAAACGTGTGGCGGGTGTTTGGTATATATATTAGCGATTTATAATTTAGAATTTAGAAGGCAAAAGAGAGATCTATAAGTGAGAGGATGAGTGAACTGCATATGTTAAACCTCATAAGCGTCCGCCCCACGTTTTTAGTCATATTAAATCAATGTGTTTGAACTTATAAGTTTTAAATTATTTTCTTCCTTTTAGTCCACTTACAAAACGTGTTTTTTAAAAATATTATTTTACCTCTATTTATGTTATTATTTTTAGTCCACTTATAACAACCTGTTTTTTTTTAAAAATATTATTTTACCTTTATTTATTTTACCAAACACCTCATCAGCGCCCGCCCAACGTTAAATACCACGGCGATGAGGTCACGAGGGGAACTCGAAACGTTAAATTTTGAAACAGCAGACGGATACAGATGCTTATATAGAGATAAACTAAAAAATGCATCAATTTAATTACGGTACATTCGATCGATCTGCAATTTTGATACAATGCCCCTGTCAGCCAAGATCTATCTGTAGTAAAATTTTGAGCTTTCTGGGACCATCAGAAGTGGTTTAATTTTACGTTTGAAAATTTGAAAAATTGCGGACAGACAGGAACGAAAACAATGCGGACAGACAGGAACGAAAGCAAATTAATAAAAACGTGGTATTAGAAATGTTCATTATAACACTGGTTTTAAAGATTAATAGTGTGTTTCTCACAATGTGACTAAATTTACTTTATCGCGGAGACCTTGGAAGCGACATCCGAGCTGAGCATGATTACATGAAAATCACATTTAGTTCTATTTCACAACTAAAATAATATTTTATTCAAGATTAGATTGTATGTTTTATGAATTTAAAAAAAAAGATAACAGATGTCTTGGAATTTCCTGTTTATTTTTTATATCAGGAACTTTCATTTGATACCAGGAAAGACCCTTGATCTTTGTATAATTCTGTAAGATTATGCAAGGGCTCATGGCCTGATTATTGTTCTGTAAGATTATGCCAGGTCTAATGGTCTGATTATTGTTCTGTAAGATTATGCCAGGGTCATGGTCTGATTATTGTTCTGTAAGATTATGCCAGGGCTCATGGTCTGGTTATTGTTCTGTAAGATTATGCCAGGGCTCATGGTCTGATTATTGTTCTGAAAGTTTATGCCAGGGCTCATGGTCTGATTATTGTTCTGAAAGGTTATGCCAGGGCTCATGGTCTGATTATTGTTCTGAAAGGCTATGCCAGGGCTCATGGTCTGATTATTGTTCTGAAAGGTTATGCCAGGGCTCATGGTCTGATTATTGTTCTGAAAGATTATCTCAGGGCTCACGGTCTGATTATTGTTCTGTAAGATTATCTCAGGGCTCACGATCTGATTATTGTTCTGTAAGGTTGTGTAAGGGCCCTTTGTCTGAGTATTGTACTGTAAGATTATGTGAGGGCCCGTTGTCTGATTATTGTGTTGTTAAATAATTATTCCCTAGCTTAGTGCGTATTAATCAGACTTTCTCTCTCTTTCTTTCTCTCTCTCTCTCTCTCTCTCTCTCTCTCTCTCTCTCTCTCTCTCTCTCTCTCTCTCTCTCTCTCTCTCTCTCTCCCCAGGGTATGGTTTTATAACATTAGGTTTCCGTGCTTGGTAAGCTTCGTTAAAACAGCTTTGCAGACTTTTAGCTTGAAGTCACGTGATCTCCGCACAACAAAATGTAAATCAATTTGATCAGTGCCTCTCCCGAACCCCAAAACTTTCCCCACAAAGCGCCACCTATGGCTGATTAAGGGGGGGGGGCTGAACGGGCTAAAGCCAGGGGCCCCCGATGATTTAAGGCCCCCAAACTTAGCATATTTTATAATAAATGTGGACAAATGTATACATGAATTGCTGAAAATATGTTAAATTAATAAAATCTCATCTATTAAAATGATCTCTTTTCCCACACGATAGTCTTAGCAGTCAAAAAACCTGATTTGATAGGCTAAATAACAGAAATTATTAAAAAATATTATATATATATTTTAAATTGACAACCTTAAATGAGCTCCAGTGGCCGAATGTGAAGTACTAAGGCTTATGGTGCAAGCGGTGGCGTGTTCGATTCCCGGGTGGGGAGTGAAATTTTTTTTTCATGTGTTTTTTAATTGTATAAATTGTCTTTTACACTCAATTTTAGGATACCGGCAAAAAGTTATTTCTTCGAATTCGGTTTTTTCATGAATAATCATTTTGCATGAATATTTACAAGTTAAAGTCTTATATTAGCTACTAGCAATCATTTTATCTAAAGGTACACTGGCTGGATAGGGCCCCAGTTTGAATTGCAGCCAGGGGCCCCGTGCAGTCTTAATCCGCCCCTGAGCGCCAACATTAGGTCATTAGACATACCGCAGTGTAGACACACTGACACATTGTCACTGGCGCTGACATCACGCTACAAAAACGTTATAAACATTTTGACACCTTGTCAGTAAAATCTCATTCCAAACACGCTATAAACACCGTGTCAGTAAAAATCTTACATCGAGCACAGTGTCAACAAATCGACACCATGTCGGTAAAATCTCATTCCAAACACAATATAAACATATTAACACCTTTTCAATAAAATCTTACATCGAACACAGTGTAAAACTGATTGACACATTGTCAATGACATCAAACCTGACCCACTGGTACACCCGAAACAATCTTATAATATAAGGAGATTTGTCGGAGATGTTTCTGTCCCGCGAACAACGTCTGCCCGTTATGGTCGGGCCTCCTAGGCCAGTGGTTGAAAGGAACATTAAATTATTTACTTTTACTGTGGTGTATTTCTCAAGGGATTGTGCGTCTTTCCATACACCAGATTGAAAAGCTTGTTACCCGTTTTGGCGGCACCACGTCCACAGAACATCAATGACACATAGCGCAGAGCGGACAACCGCCTACAATCAGTCTTTGCGCTATGTGTCGGCGCTCTGTGTCGGTACTCTTATCACGGCGCTTTTGTGTCGGCGCTCTTTTGTTGTGCGCGATTTTGATGGTCACCCATGTTGGAAAGCTGATCTACTTTACTACATCTATATCCGCTTTTTTCCTATTTCGTTTTTGTGTTCCAAAATTTCATTGATATC
The DNA here is from genome assembly GCA_944989445.1 of Ampullaceana balthica. NCBI lineage: Eukaryota > Metazoa > Mollusca > Gastropoda > Lymnaeidae > Ampullaceana > Ampullaceana balthica. Next base: position 114,171 of record CALYLW010001509.1, on the reverse strand, counting down.
TCATCAACGACGGGAATCGAAAGTGTCTTCTGGTGACGTTATCATTATTATTCCAAGAGTGTTACTTGTGTCAAAAAAGCTATAAAGTAAGTTTAAATTATTTAATTCATTTTTATGCTTTAAATTTTAAATAAATGATTAGACTTATACTTATAGCGTCAAATTCACATGTTAAGAAAAACAATTTTTAATAACACCTTGAATGACTTCCAATAAACAACTATTTGTGATTATACTGATACGGTTAATAAATACTTTTTATGAAGATTTAATATGTTATAACAGTGAAATAATATATTTTCACATTTACTATTTGACCTTTATGATGTTTTATGTTCCGGGTTACAGATCGGTCACTTGAACGCTCATATTAAACCAACTAATTAGAAAAATGAGTTCGAAACAGACATCGTTAAAAAGTTTTCTTGGTAAAAGAAAAAGGCCCAGTGAAGAGAGTGAACAAGAGCCTTTACCATCCAAAAAGCATAAAACTCGTACCAGACAATACCATGGATCCTACTTGAAATATGGATTTATTGAGACAGTTGACTCCAACATACCAACACCACTCTGCATACTTTGTGGTGATCGGCTTTCTAATGAGGCGATGAAACCTTCAAAACTGCTTCGCCACTTGAACGCCAAGCACCCTGGATTAAAAGATAAGCCCATGGTATATTTTGAAAGGAAAAAAACTGGAACATGAAGGACAGAAGAAATTTCTCAGGGCCACCACATCAGTAAATGAAAACGCACTGAGAGCTTCATATTTGGTGGCTAATCGCATTGCTAAGGCTAAAAAGCCATTTACTATCGGTGAAGAATTTATCTTGCCCTCTGCAAAAGACATTTGCCGTGAACTTCTAGGAGAGGCTGCTGTTAAAAAGATAGCTCATCTGCCATTGTCGGCTACTACTGTAACTAGGCGCATTGAGGAAATAGCCGAAGATATTGAGATTCAATTTCTGGAGAGGATTGATTCATCACCGTGGTACGCACTCCAGGTTGACGAATCTACAGACATCGACAACAAGACAATATTACTTGTTTATGTGAGATATATTTATTATGAGGATGTACATGAGGATTTGCTATGTGCTCTATCTTTGTTAACCAACACCACGGGAGCTGAACTGTTCAAGTCATTGGATGGTTATATGTCAGGACACCTAAAATGGTCATTTTGTGTCGGCATCTGCACAGATGGAGCTGCTGCCATGACCTGACGACTGTCTGGTTTAACAGCTCGGATTAAGGAGGTTGCACCTGAGTGTGAACCTGCGCATTGTATCATTCACAGGGAAATGTTGGCAAGCCGAAAAATGTCACCATAATTTAACAGTGTATTGATTGATGTCGTTAAAGTTATAAACCACATCAAGGCACACGCCCTTAACTCACGCCTGTTTGAGCAGCTTTGTGAGGAGATGGACGCAGAGCACAGATGCCTCCTTTTGTACACAGAAATAAGATGGTTGTCCAGAGGAAAATCGCTAAACAGAGTATTTGAATTACGAGAGCCATTGCAAAGATTTCTCTCAGAAAAGAAGTCACCGCTGGCAGCACATTTCCTTGACAAGGTATGGGTCGCAAAACTTGCTTACCTGTGTGACATATTCAGCCAGCTCGATGAACTCAATCTGTCTCCTCAGGGGAAAATGACAACTGTTTTCAAGTTGGCTGACAAAGTAGCTGCATTTAAGCCAAACTGGAGTTGTGGGAACGGCGAGTGAACAAAGGAAATTTTTATATGTTTCAAAAATTAGCGTGGATTCTAGGCGAGACTGAGCCTGAACACTCTTTGTCACAGTTGGTGCATGATCACCTGTCTCAGCTTTTCAAAGAGTTTGAGCGCTACTTTCCAACCAAAAAAGACCCAAGAACTGGTAGGGAATGGATTCGTGACCCATTTGTCAACAAACCAGGCGAATCTAGCATAACTGTGCAAGAGGAAGTTACACTACTCGAGATTGCAAATGACGGTGGCCTTAAAACTACGTTCGAGAAAAAAACTCTTCCAGTCTTCTGGATTAAAGTCATGGCGGAATATCCTGAGATTGCCACCAAAGCAATTAAATCACTATCGTCATTTCCGACATCTTATCTGTGTGAAGCGGGGTTTTCTGCAGTGACAGCAACCAAGACAAAACAACGGAATAAAATGGACATAAGCAGCACACTTCGGGTGTCATTGTCTCCCATTACACCCAGATGGAACCTTCTCGTTGCAGAGAAACAAGCTCAGGGTTCTCATAGATTTAACATTCTAGTAAATTAAAATATTAAAATAATGTTTAATTCATTTGTTGGGTAACTGTATTTTATTTTGAATGCATGTTTAAGTACAATTAAACTAAAACTATAAAATCAAAACAATATTAAATACCTGTATAAACAATCAACGCCGCCGCAATCCCCCCCAAATCCCCATCCACCCATAACAGGTTAGTGGGCCGCCGCCGGGCCGCGGTAAAATTATCCAACTTTTAGTGGTCCGCGGCGTTAAAAAGGTTGGGGACCACTAACCTAGGCGACCTCTCAGAGATATTTTGACCCCTTGGACCGCCGCTGTTAGTGGTATTTGGCCCCCCTTGGACCCGCACTGTTTGTATTTTCGCCCCCTTCAACGGCCTCGTCAAGTGAGATTTGAATCGTCTGGGTTTAGCGACGTAACACAAATACCTTTATATTTGTTCTTCCCTTAAAGTCAATGCGTAATAATTAGTCATGTCCAGGATAAAATAAATGAGCGATTAATATTGCGCGGGGGCTGGGAGGGGGTAAATCGATGATTAATGTCAGCCTCGAACAATCTTTGAGAAAAGTACCCCACTTACAATTTATTTATGTTAATAAAGAGCCGCAAATAGGTAATCTAAATTTTAAATCTTTAAAAAAAAATTCTTTGTGACTAATAGGGATGCTATCTTTGAATTTGGCGGAAAATAAAATAGGCCCACTAATAGAAATTTTATCAAGTCTGTTTGGCACTGCTGTCCGGGGCTACTTGGCACTGCTGTCACGGGCTGCTTGGCACTGCTGTCCGGGGCGGCTTGGTACTGCTGTCCTGGGCTTCTTGGCACTGTTGTCCCGGGCTACTTGGCACAGTTGTCCCGGGCTACTTGGCACAGTTGTCCCGGGCTACTTGGCACTGTTGTCCTTGGATGCTTGGCACTGCTGTCGCGGGATGCTTGGTGCTGCTGTCCCGAGCTGCCTGGCACTGCTGTCCTGGGCTACTTGGCACTGCTGTCCTGGGCTACTTGGCACTGCGTTTTCGAGCCAAGTAGCACTGCAGTCAACCAATCGTACACGTTTATGTTTGTGTGCTTGTACTCACGTCCAGGTGAACGCCCTCGACTACCTTCTCCCCCACCCCTTTAGCCTAATGACCCGTCATGTCCGATGCACTGATGAGATAAGTCACGCTAAGATAATCCATGCTACGTGACCTCGGGATCGACTTGAACATGGCTTCCAGTTTCGCGAATGCGTTAGCCTCCTCGACCGTCGTCAGCCAGCGTCAGTAGCTACAGACAAAAATGCTGCACGTGTCATGTATAATGCAAGCCGTTTTTCTCTGTTACAGTTAAAACCCTCGTAAAGAGCTCCGAGGTATAATTCCCGAGCGAAGTACTTTTGTTCTGTAAAGATGTTTCTTTTTATCGGTATCTAAGAAAGCAGCTGACGTTTGTTTGTATAATTTATGCTTTCAAAATTCTTTGTGTGCGTTCACCTGTATTAAATATCCATAAGAAGACTAACCCATTTAAACCAAAAACGAGTTATTAAGAAACAAGGCAATCAGAAGGTTAAGGCTGTACGTGATTGTGGGTCCGGTATTGCGAAGCGTTTTTCGGATTCCGTTTGACTTGCAAATTTTGCAGTCATGTGCGGTCAGTCAGTTTTTTTTTCCTTCTTTTTTTCTTTCAAATTCATTGGCCATCGAGTGCGTGCAACATGCTTGGACCCTCTACACACTGCCCCGATGAGCGTAGCGTCAAGCCATAAATATGTAACCTGCAGACGTCCATCTGATTCCGGGGAATTAGACGGCGATGCTGACACGGTACCCTGAAGTAAAAACCTCGTGCCTCCTAACAGAGTCTGGCCCCTAGAGTGCACGAATTTCAATAAAAATTACATCTTTTACAATGTTCCTTCTAAGGTCCCTTGATCAGTGTGCGAAATATACTTATAAAAAAAAGCAACAACAACAACAACTACTCCTGTGCAGACTTGCTTAGCATCCATTTTCGATGTACAATTTTACACTTCACAAACACAGATATTATATTATCCTTATCAAAATTTGTTGCACGGTAATTCTATACTGATGCATGCCGTCGGTAAGATATCTGCGCGGCCGCGCAGCTTCAAGGGAGAATTGGACTTAAAGTATCGTACAATGTTCAGGTCATTCTGCGACACCGGATGGAGACACTGACCCGGTGCCCTAAAGTGACACACTAATGCAGGGGTCGCGAAACTTTTTGTCTGTGAGAGACATAAACACCACACATTTTGAAAAGTAATTATGTGAGAACCATACATTATGTTTAAAACTAAAAATTCAAGTAAATGTGTGCATTTTGTGTAATTTCAACTCTAAAAGTATAATAATTATGTCTCAGAATTATTTTCAATAACATCGTTATGCTGTAGATCAAAGGAGTCTGAGTTAACGTTTTATTTTATAATCGAACATTTGTCTGAGAGCGAGATGTAGCCATCAATAGAGCCACATCTGGCTCGCGAGCCATGGTTTCCCGACCCATGCACTAATGGTGTCTCGAAACAGATATAGGCCCTTACAAAACCATATTGTCAATAACGTTGACGTCTTTGAACATAGCTAAACGCCCAGCTCATTCCGCGACACCGGACGGAGTCGCTGACACGATACCCCCACACGGTTTGAGGCCTTGACACAGGGCCTTTGCGTCAACAGCCGTGACGTCATTCATGATCAGAAAATTGTTCAGCTTATCCCAAGGCATCAACCAGGAAGGTCGAGCCGGATTAACCTCCCCTGCCGACTGGTTTAAATAGGTTTATTGGGTCGGCTCATCCCCCATTGAGCTGTCGCGATAAACAATTGATGTCTTCTTTAAAATATAAAATCCTGTGTTGTTTATAGCTGTTCTTTATTTAAATCCGCTTAAGAACGATGTTCATACGTTGAAATGTTTAGATGAATTACAGTATGGGATCACGTCCTAGAAAGTTTAGAGTTTAAAATTATTTAAATAAAATGAACAAAAAATATTTTTTAAACAAAAAAGATGAGGCCCAGCTGCAGTGAGGAATGTAGAATCTTGCATAAAAAAGCAGAAAATATTTTTTTTTGCCACAAACTAAGTAGTCACAGAGAGGGACTCAGAACTCGAAGATTGATTGATATTTATTGTGATCGATTATGGGATTTAATGTGAGATATAAAATTTGATCAACTAACACAAAAGTTCTTAGTCACCCCTGTGTGACTACTTAGTTTGTGACTAAAAAAATATTTTCTGCTTTTTCATGCAAGATTCTACATTCATCACTGCAGCTGGGCCACATCTTTAAAAAAAAATATTTTTCATTTTATTTTCTACCTTTACGCGTTAATAAAAGATTTGTCAAACTTAATTTCATTCATGAAAATTTATACTCTTTAAACAACCCTGTAAAAACAAAGTTTTTGACTATAAATCCCTTATATATGAGACATAACTAAAAAAGTATTTATCAGGCTTAAACGCGACAAACATTGACAGACTGAGATTGCCTTAAATACCCTTTGTTGTTAAACGGAGGGGGCAGGGGAAAGTTTTGACGCTTAAAATGTGAACAAAAGCTGGCCGCTACATATAGAGATAAACTAAAATGCATTAATTTAATTACGGTACATTCGATCGATCTGAAAATTTAATAGCTTTATCCTCCCCACAAGCCAAACCTAATGTGAAAATTTCAGCTCTCTGGCAAGTCATAAAACGTGTTTACGAGCGTTTTGAAAAAGTTGATGACAGATCCGGAAGCGTTGAATCCTTGACGCGTTGGCGACATTTACATATCTGAAATCCTGCACGATTTAATAGTATAGGGGCCTCAAAAATGCGTTTACATGTCTAAAGGGAGTTAAATTAAGGAAAAATGATTTTAAAGAGATAATTTTTTTCTTCACAATAACTATAACTTAAGAGAAAATTGAGGAAATATTTTGGCGCAATTCTAATTAATTTAAACCAAGATTTTCAAAATAGAAACATTGAATTCAATGAAGCCCTTTGTTTATTTAATTTAAATTATAACTTTTTACTTTCTAAATATCTTGATTTAGATTTTTATAATATGTACTAACAGGCATTTGAGAAGTGGACCTTACCTTGGATACAAAAATGGTTTTTGAAGGAAGAGAACAAATGAATTTCCTTTAACATGCCACTATTACCTGTATTGTTTTTTTTATATTTGAGATATTATTAATAACTGTTAATCATAGCTATATATTTCTAGTTTTCAATTTGATAAAATCCTTGCTCAGTCACACGAACGAATGTTTATTTTAATGTGTTATAGTTTTATTATGAAACCAAGCAAAAGGTAACTTTAATTTTTTTATTATTAACTAACATAGGAATTTGCTTTGATCTCACCTAAATCTATATAAGTAATATAGTTAAAGGTAACTAAAAAAATTGAAATTCTTTTAAAATATATTGAATTCGAACAGTATAAAAACAGAAAATAATTGAACATAACTAAAAATTATCATGTAAAGAAAGGCGGAATTTTCGACCTTCTCTTCCCACGCCAGAAATTTCCCTCATTTATTTAGACTTACACTTTTTAGTGTCAGAGAATCCATGCAGGTAATCGGACTTATTTTTCAATGCCAGATAACTCACGCTGTTGTTTAGACTTACCATTTCAATGTCAATGCTGTTATTTAGTCTTATCTGTAACAGACGTACTCTTTCTATACAGCAGACTAGTTTGTGCTGCGGCGCCGTGGCGCCTGCGGCGCCCCCCCCTTTTTTAAGGGCGCCCACGGCTTTTCAAAAGCCCAACTAACTTGTCCTTGTATGATAAATACGTAATATTAAAATTTCTTAAATGTACACAAAGTATTTTATAATAGTTTTTTTTTCTAAATTTTATTTTTTTATGTCAAAAGCCCAAGTAACTTATCCTTGTATGATAAATACGAAATATTCCTGAAATGTACACAAAGTATGTTTATAATATAGGTTGTGCTGCGGCGCCCACTTTTATTTAGGGTTCCTACGGCGCCCACTTTTTTCAAAAGCCCAACAAACTTGTCATTGTATGATAGATACGTAATATTAAACTACCTTAAATGTACACAAAGTAATTTTAAATAGAGGTTGTAGGGCGCCTACGGCGCCCACTTTTTTTTGGGTCAAAAGCCCAAGTAACTTATCCTTGTATGATAAATACGAAATATCCTGAAAATTAAACAAAGTATTTTATAATAATTTTTACAGTGCTAAATCACGACACGATTTTTAAACTAATTTTAGAAAGCAGCGCACCAAATTACTGCACCAAAAAAAAACTATTTGAGTCAATCAGCACTGCTTACAACACACAATTTTAAAAAAGCAGAGTGATGTCCCTTAGCGTTAGGCATCATACATTATAGTTCTAATTTTTGAATACCAGAAAATGTATGCAGATATTTTTTTTAAATTAACCTTTTCGATACCAACACACCCAAACCGATTTGTTTGGACTTTTAATAACTGGTCGTGGTCTCCCTTGGCTGGTCGAGAAGTTTGTACAAACCAAAAAAATAAACAAAACAATAATCAAAACCGGAAGTCTGCACAAAAAGAGCTGCTCCCGTCTCCACTCTTATCGATCAACATCCGGGATACTGAACACAAAAAGTGCATTGAGCGAAATAACTCAATCAATTACCCACACCCTCCCCCACTTTTTTTTACATGGTTCTACTGGCTAGAAGACAAAGGTTCTTAATCTACAATCACGGTATCGCATTTTCATTCTCAAAAATTTATTTCTTTGTCAGCTAGAGTTGTTCTGAACAGAGGTGAGTCAAAGAAAGTATATATCGGTAATCGGCTTGGAAAAGAAAGAAACAAACAAAATACATAAATAAAATAAACAAATTAAGAAATTAAAAAACTGAAAAGTGCATAATTGAATAAACAAATATCCAACCATACATCCATAAATCCATCTATCCATCCATCCATCCATCCATCTATCCATCCATCCATCCATCTATCCGTCCGTCCATCCATCCATCCATCCGTTTATCCATCCATCCATCAATCCTTGAGGCGCTAGCGCCCACGCAGGGCTCTGACCTGCCTCACCCTTTCCTTCCACTCAGACCTAACCAATGCATTTCTTCTCCAAGATTGGGTGCCCATTTGCTAAAAATTAACAAAAAATATAGTAATTACTATTTTTCAATGACCTTATACCTAAGAATTAGAAATGTTTTCGTGCATGCTCAATAAACATTTGCATTAACAAGTTAACTAGCAATCACTGAACAATTACTTAACATGCCTTTCCTATTTTTCACCCTTTTTTCATCATCCACGTCTCCCCCTTCTATTTATTTAGCACTATTTAACTATAAATATTGTCATCATTATGGCCGCTTCTTGCTTTTTCGTTGACTAATGTCAGATACCCAGATTAAAACAATACTATAGTTTTGTAATCAAAAGTCTAGTGTTTTGGCTAAAATAGTAGCAGCAGCCCCATTCATTTTCTGAATGAAAGCTCCTTTTCTTTAATTTAAAAAAAACCCACAAAAAAAAACAACCTCGAAAACGTCGATTAAACCAGTGCTGAACGCAGGAAATCCAAACTGCTCGAAATTGAATAAAATGTGTTTTCCTAGAAATAACCCACAAAACAACGGAGGCAGCTGTGCGACAACTTAAAATATTTGTTTAAGGCATGCAAATTGTAAAAAATCCCTATTTGGTTTTGAAAGCCATCTATCCTATGCAAGGTGCGTAAAGGTACTTTATTTTATTTACAATTTAAAAAAACAAACAAAAAGCACCTATAGAAAATTATTACGCCCCAAACGTGCTTGCTATCAATTTTACATTATTTGCAATTTATGTCCGTCCGTGACGCTACTAATTTTAGAAAGCAGCGCACCAAATTACTGCACCAAAAATAACTCTTTTCGAACGTTCCGCATAAAATTGTTTAATATGAAAATGAAAATCAATAAAATAAAAAATAAATAAAATAAATGAAAGTTCTGTATTACATTATTTTTTATTCTGATGTGTATTTTTAAAAAAATAAATAGATTTCTGATGAAATGTATTTATTTTGAAAACGCGCGTCATTTTTGACGGGTAATACACTAATATTTTTATGAATTTTGTTGGATCTTAGATACTTGTACTTCGTTACAAAATCAGAGTAAAAACAAATTATTGATATAATTGAAAAAATTATTATCACTTTACACTTTACACGATGTATTTTATCATAAAAGAACAGAAAATTGGGTTTTATTAGATAATGATCTATTTATTTATATGCACTCACTTTAATGAGTAAGTGTAGCAGACGACACAAATTTTTTTTAAAAAGTGCATCCGATGGCTCCTCAAACGATTTAATCAAGAGGCCTTGTTCACTGTCTCAGTGGGTCTATATTCGGTAGAGGCTGTTGATCCATCCATGATTAGGTCGTGGGACAAATCTCGTGATGAATAGGAGGGGGGGGGAGATGTCCACTGCATCAATCAATGACGTCACTCTGGCCGAGGGGCATAAAGACGCCAGACGGCCGCCAGCAATCTCCGGAAGACGTCGCGCGCTCTTTTACGGGCGTACCCCATGGGACCCGTCGCTCCCCCCTCCCAGACAGACGTGGCTACCTCCTGCGAACGACGTGGCTAACTCGATGGTCAATAATTCTCCCCGCGGTGGTCGATTCGCAACTGAAAAGGCTTAGCATCATTACTGGGGTAGTGTATGTTTAGTGTCATTACTGGGGTAGTGTATGTTTAGTGTCATTACTGGGGTAGTGTATGTTTAGTGTCATTACTGGGGTAGTGTATGTTTAGTGTCATTACTGGGGTAGTGTATGTTTAGTGTCATTACTGGGGTAGTGTATGTTTAGTGTCATTACTGGGGTAGTGTATGTTTAGTGTCATTACTGGGGTAGTGTATGTTTAGTGTCATTACTGGGTGTAGTGTATGTTTAGTGTCATTACTGGGGTAGTGTATGTTTAGTGTCATTACTGGGGTAGTGTATGTTTAGTGTCATTACTGGGGTAGTGTATGTTTAGTGTCATTACTGGGTGTAGTGTATGTTTAGTGTCATTACTGGGGTAGTGTATGTTTAGTGTCATTACTGGGGTAGTGTATGTTTAGTGTCATTACTGGGGTAGTGTATGTTTAGTGTCATTACTGGGTGTAGTGTATGTTTAGTGTCATTACTGGGGTAGTGTATGTTTAGTGTCATTACTGGGGTAGTGTATGTTTAGTGTCATTACTGGGGTAGTGTATGTTTAGTGTCATTACTGGGGTAGTGTATGTTTAGTGTCATTACTGGTGTAGTGTATGTTTAGTGTCATTACTGGGGTAGTGTATGTTTAGTGTCATTACTGGTGTAGTGTATGTTTAGTGTCATTACTGGGGTAGTGTATGTTTAGTGTCATTACTGGGGTAGTGTATGTTTAGTGTCATTACTGGGGTAGTGTATGTTTAGTGTCATTACTGGGGTAGTGTATGTTTAGTGTCATTACTGGGGTAGTGTATGTTTAGTGTCATTACTGGGGTAGTGTATGTTTAGTGTCATTACTGGGGTAGTGTATGTTTAGTGTCATTACTGGGGTAGTGTATGTTTAGTGTCATTACTGGGGTAGTGTATGTTTAGTGTCATTACTGGTGTAGTGTATGTTTAGTGTCATTACTGGGGTTAAGTATGTTTAGTGTCATTACTGGGATAGTGTATGTTTAGTGTAATTACATTTAGGTCTCAAAATCTACAATTCCAATCTTTAGACTTAAGTATAACCAAAGACTTGAAAAAAATACACATTTTTCTGCAACAAAACCTTATCCCAACCAACACATGCATAAAAACCGTATAAATATAAGTATATATCTTAGAAGTATCCTCTATATAAAATGTGAGTTTTCCTGGTGAACTTAATTTTTAGACCGCTCATTCCAAAACCGTCACGTTTTAAAAAAGTTAGGAATGTCTGTAAAGACTATGAGTGTTCTTAGAGTCTGAGCTCCACAAGACAAATGAAGTATGGAAAGTACACTTGATTTTCAAGAAATTTAAACTAACAACATATTTTTTTAAAAAACAACAAACAAACAAAAGTCATAAGAATGGACAAGTCACAGGCAAGCACATAACTTAGATTTTATCTAACTGTAAACAACACATGTTTCCAAATTTTAGAAATTGTTCCGTTAGCTTTGTGGTTCGTTTTTTGTTTTGCCACTTTGAGGATGTAATTACTTTTAAAATTAAATATGAAAGAAATTAAAATAAAATCTATATGGATTGTGACGGATTTGTAAAAACACAAATTTTATGACGCATCAATAATCTTATGAATTGCGTAGTAAACATTACTGGAAGCAACATTGAATAGGATCCTATACATAGTAATCAAGTCTACAATATACAAGATTACAGTATATATAGAAATATATTTTTAAAGTCTTTGAATGTCAAAAGCCCCAAAATATAAAGTCTATCGTTCTCGGGAGTATTAATATTTCATAACAGTTATAGAACTAGTTTCGACGAGAAATTGAGTGAGGTGTAAAAAAAAAGGGGGGGGTAATTATGTCCCTTCTGTGTCGTCGTGACAAAAACCCCTGGACATAAGCAGGTGATACGCAAATAGTGAGTTATCCTAAGTTGTTTCCCCTCACTGATTTCTCATCTGAGTTCAAAAACACTCTGGTGGATGGCTATCTTAACATGGGTCATCTTTACGCGTATACACTGCGTGCCTATAGGCACTGAACCATCAGAATATACAAGAGACAGACGATCTCTGTGAATAAACACATACTTTAGATTTACTTTAATAGACAGATTTAGGTGCTGACGTTTCTGAAACTGCTCTCATCAGTACAAATAAACAAGTTATCAAAACTGTTTAAATTAAATTTACAACATATATTAGCTATCCCAGGTTCGTGGTGTCTTATTATAAAGGCTTTACAGGCACGCAATGACTTAGACTCTCACGTCTGACTGGAACAGGCGAACTGCAAGAACAAAACAAAAAAATTGGAATTTTTTTTTATCTTAAAGAAAATAACAGCGTGGTGTTTTTTTTGTTTTTTTTTAATTTAATGGACCAATAAAATGGAACAGGGTGACGCCACTCTACCCTTCAGGGGCACTCACCTCTACCCTTTAGGTTAACGCAAATCTACCCTTCAGTGTGACGCCACTCTACCCTTCAGGGTGAAGCCACTTTACCCTTCAGGTTAACTCAACTCTACCCTTCAGGGAAACGCAACTCTACCCTTCAGGGTAACGCAGCTCTACCCTTCAGGGTAATGCCACTCTACACTTCATGGTGACGCCACTCTATCCTTTAGGGTGACGCAACTCTACCCGTTCGTGCGAAACGCAACTCTTCACTTCAAGGTGACTCAACTCTACCCTTCAGGGTAACGCAACTCTACCCTTCAGGGAAACGCAACTCTACCATTCGGGGTAACGCAACTCTACCCTTCAGGGAAACGCAACTCTATCCTTCAACGTAACTGTCACTTGTATTTAGTATGTTAAGAAATTAAAATCTCAAACCGAATTCTTTTATTCAGTAACTGGTACTCTTCAAATTTTTTACATCACAACTTAAACTTTTGTCGATATTTTAAAAATGAAATTAAAAGACAAACAAACAAAACAAAAAAGGTAATAATAATATTTAAAAAAATAAGCAACATAAAAAGATTGATCCCTTAAATTTAATTTTTATAAAAAAAATTACAAGAAAATTATTTTAAAGAATCTTTTACAAAATAAACAGCTCTCATAATAAAGCAATAAAATAAAAATACTAAAGACATTTTCGGTTTTCAGGTTCTAGAGTATTCTAGACAATGGTGAGAGAGAAAATGTGGTGGGGTGGGTGAGGGACGGGGGAGAAGCGAAGCGACAAATTAAAGTACCACGTTTGGAGTGGTTTCTGGAGCTGAGGTCACTTGGTGCCTTGACCAAAAAAGGAGAGGCCAGTCTTTGTTGTTCTCACACTGGTTGACCTCGCGGTCGTCTAAAGTGTCTATTTGCGACCAGCCGTAATGGGAACGTCCGGTCAGCGGGAAAGGGATGAGTAGACTTGATTGAATTTCAGAACATCAGATCTCCGTGGGAGACCAACAGGCACGTAATGTAACTAACGTTTACTAAATATAGTTTGAAACTTCGATAATAAAAAATAAATAAAAAAGTGATCCCATTTTAGATCAAGTTCAGCACAGTCCCCATTCACCTTCCGCCAATCGAACTCCTCCAGTACTCTCCTGGCCCGAAGACCACTTTAGGATCAAGGGTACCAGAAACGGGCCGACAGCACGGCTGCTGGTGGTGAATGTGCCAACATGACCAAGCCAAGCCTGAACAGACCAACGGTGGAAGCTGAGTCGCAAACACCAGAGCTTGGTGACTCAAATGAGGATGGAGCACTGCCCCACCAACTCGTACTTCAACGGCTAGACCACAACAGAGACCCGAACAGCCGGCATAGCAGCCTTGCCTCTGAAACAGGGGTACACCTGTTGACTTCGTGTCCCGCACTAGACACAGCCGGGGGAGAGAGTCCTGCGCTCAGCAGACGGAGACGGTCGCCCAGGTGTTAGCCAAAGCTTTAAGAGAGTAATCTCAAGCTTACTTAATATAAGCCTCGAATAGTACCTTTCCTCTGTCATTTTAGGTTCCTATTAAGGTGTTGTCCTTTTCAAGCGCAATGATAGGGATGAAAGCTATTCTTTAAAATTTTATTTGTGTTTAAACGTGTACACCATTCAAAGTGGTGAAGCTAGGGTTAGAGCCGTTGTGGAAAGGGTGATGGAAGCAACTGTTATGCCAACTGTTATGCCAACTGTTATGCCAACTGTTATGCCAACTGTTATGCCAACTGTTATGCCAACTGTTATGCCAACTGTTATGCCAACTCCAGCAATGGAGAGAAACAATGAACTGTGCCAAACAGGCGGAAATGCTTATGACCTTTTGGGGAAACAAAGCAACAAAAACAGAAAATGACACCCCTTCAAGACTTTTCCACATAAACGATAAAATCCACTCCGTTAGATTCGAAATGCTTAACATTTCTGCAATATTTTCTGTAATTAAATATTGGAGTCCTACTTCATATGACCCCTCACCCCTCTTCCGAGCGTATTTTTCTTCTGTTAACGTATATAAGAAAAAGATATGGTTTAGTTATCTCTATAATTAATGCAGCGAACATTGGTACTGCTCATCTTGTCTTCAAAATGTGAACCAGTGTACCTACATTAACAAAGGAACCAGTCACACTCCGCCGAACCAGTTACACTTTGCCGAACCAGGTACACTCCGTCGAAGTGGTTACACGCCACCGAACCAGGTACACTCCGTTGAACTGGCTACACTCCACCAAACCAGTTTCACTCCGTCGAAATGGTTATACTCCGTCGAACCAGCTGCACTCAGTAGATATGGTTACACTCTGTCGAACCAGTTGCACTCAGCCACTGTTATAGCCCAGTATCAGCGCGGGCGGATGGGACCGTAACCTAGATAATCCGGTTTTGCCAACTCCAGGATTGTGATTGACGTGTCTTAAAAAACGAGACACATTTTCAGATGGCTTCGTGACAGCTGTTTCTCCTCGCGTGACATGTGGGCGTCACGAGGAGATATTGTTTGCATTGGCGGCTTGTTTTTCTATGGCGGTACGCTGAGGTAGAACGACTTTTTTTTTGAGCACCTATGTATGGGATTCGAAAGACGCTGGGTTTATCTGATTTATTCGCAGCTCTTGGACATCTGAGCTAGGTCTTAAAAACAGGTAAACTGCTGCTTCCCGTGTTGTGTTCACAAACTTGCGGGCGATGCTGGATCGTCTTATCAAGTGAAGAAAAAGCCTGGGAGAATTAGTATGGAGATTGAGCTGCAGATCTAACAGCAGAACCCAACTTTCCACGCCATAGGTGGATCCAAGGGAACGACTAATGTCGATACGGCACGGCGCGATTGGCATCGCAAGAGCTTCCGAAATGCTATTATGGTGCAATTAATCGTGACGAAAATGAATATTGAATAATTCCCTAAAGAAACTCAGTATAGAAGAATTTCTACCAAAAGTGTTCATTTTAGTGGGTGTAGAAGTAATTGAGTCAAGAAACAAGACATCAGACATCAACAGCTTGTGGTCTGTGTAACAACTCTATTTAATCTACTCCACATTACATCTTATAGTTATAGCCAGCCATTCTCTCTGAGTTCACGACCACGCAAGATTTCACTTCACAGCACAATTCACGAGTTTCGTACTCAGTCAAGTCACCTCGCACGCTCTTACAATGTCAACACAACAACACCTCTCTCCCTGTGGGTTATACGAATCTTTCTCATCTGAGAGGGTTCTACTAATCATTCTCACATGTGGGAGTTAAACAAATAAAGCAATAATCTTCTGTATAGAAGGAGCGTCTGTAACAGATAAAATAATATAAATCACTAGACGCCCCGCGCGTAGCATACGCCGCAGATTTGCTCATAGATAGTGCAAGAAAAAAAGGGAGGGGGAGAACGGACACAAACAGTAGCACGAACAAATGGGAACAACGCGAGTGAACGTTGGGGGACCACCGAAGAATTTTTGATAAGTATTTTGGACATCGCCACAATATATAAACAAATATTACAGACATGAAGCCAAGTTGGAGAGCAACAACTTCGTCCATGAACGAAATATGCGACCAATAGAAACAGACAGGTACCTGGTGAAGGAATTGATATAACATTGAACTAAGCTTTTTTCCGTGACATGCGAAGCGGTGTTTATGTTTGCTAAGAAAGGGGGGAAACGAACAGGCATTAGCATTTACAATAAAAAAACATATGTTGCCACTTGGGCTTGAACCTAAGACCTTCAGCATGTGAGGCGGATGTAATAACCGATACACTACGAAATACATACACACTGACCAGGAACATCAAAAGTGAATGTAAAAAACATTGCTGCTCTCAAGACATGCCCCACTCCACCACTACCTTCGCTTGTCAAACGTTAACTGTGTTTAGTTGACCCGAGCGAGGGTCATTCGTCATGCTCGGTTGCACATATTTTTGCTGCTTACTTGCCTGGCATGGTCCCATGAAGAGAATTATATATATAGATTCTCAGCCCAGTGCAAATGTATTGAAGTGTTTAAATTTACGAAATAAAGGCAATGATTCTTTTAACATATTTGGCAAGGGAATGAAGACACAAAAACGTGTATTGTGGTATGTAAGACATCACACCAGTCGACACATTAGAGGTGGCTACAGTGGCTACCCGCATCAGGTCCTGTTGTTTGGTCACCCACGGCTTCGATAGACCAACAAAATGCTATTACATGACCAGTTTATACACTTTTTTTGGGGTCTCTTTTCCCCCTTTAACCTAATGTCAGTATAAAAGATTACCGAAGAATGCAATGTACAAATGTGAAGTCTGAACAATTTATCTTAAAGAACGAAATGATTTCAAAATTTCATTAAGAATAAGAAGAATATGACCGCGTAATAAAACACCCGCCTTTTCGTTTTGTTTATTTTGTGCGGATAAAGTATCAACATACATAATTTGCAATGTATGTCTGTCTGTCCGTGACGCTACTAATTTTTTAAAGCAGCGCACCAAATTACAGCAACAAAAATAACTCTTTTTCGAACGTTCCACAAAAAAATTGTGCAATATGAAAATAAATGAATAAAATAAAAATAAATAAAAGTTCTGTATTACGTTACTTTTTATTCTGATGTGTTAAAAAAAATAGATTTCAGCTGAAATGTATTTATGTTGAAAGCTTCGGTCATTTTTGACGGGTAATAACTCTAGTATTTACTTTTAATTTATAAATAAACACTAAAGAAATAGGATATTGCTTCTGCATGCCAGATGTATGTGAAGTATTCAAAGCATTTTGAGGAGGAGGCTAAGGGAGGAGGATACACAAAAGTGGGTTTGATTGAGGGGAAGTTAATGAGACATTGCAATTTTTAAAATTCTAAGATTCCTTTGAAGTTTGACTGATAACTAAACAGTTTTGGACAGAATCGTTCGTGTGATAAGATTAGAGGTAAAAGGGGGGGGGGCGCACGATGTTATTGTGACATTTTATTGGATCCATGCTGTGGCGTAGCTAGTGTTAATGTCGCTCGGGGTAGAGATTCTTTACCAACAAGAAAAACAAAAACAACACCAGAAACAAACAAATCATTAAAAAAGATATCTTATATTGTGTAAAAAATAGAGGTTAAAAAAAAAGATTTGTACAAACCACTTTTTTATAAGTGGACTCAAAAGAATAAAATAATTTAATACTTATAAGTTCAAGTACTTTCATTTAATATGACTAAAAACGTTGGGGGGGTGTATGGTATAAAAATTAAAGATTTATAATTTAGCAGGCAAAAGAGAGCTGTAAGCGAGAGAATGAGTGAACTGCATATGTAAAACCGCATAAGCACCCGCGCCACGTTTTTAGTCATATTAAATCGAAGTACTTGAACTTATAAGTATTAAATTATTTTCTTATTTTTAGTACACTTATAAAATTGTGGATTTAAAAAAATCCTTTTTTACCTCAATTAATTTTATTCTTTTTAGTCTACGTTTAAAATCATAGAGTATATTGAATATTTTATTTCTTTATTTAATTATTAAACGTGACTTAACTCCCCTTGATGTTCAACATGGGGATGTGCTCATCGATGGCTGGGGTGAACTCCAGTGGCACGTGGATGTCAATAGCAGACGGATACAGATGCTATATAGAGATAAACTAAAAATGCATTAATTTAATTACGGTACATTCGATCGATCTGATATTTTGATACAATGCATTGTCGTCCACGATCTATCTGTTTTAAAATTAAGAGATCTCTAGGACCATCAGAAAAGGTTTAATTTTACATTGGAAAATTTGGAAATTTTTCTGGACAAGAACGAAAGGAATTAAATAAAAACGTGGTAAAAATAAAGTATCACCTCTGTCCTGTTGGATCGCGACCTCCTTCACAACGCTTCCAACGCCAGTGGCTACGTATAGCCCAGTGATTCTCAAATATTTACGAATCTCATCGCATTTTCTGAATACACTCTTTCCCATAATTGCCCTATTCCCCAACACTGACAAGAGCCTTGCAGATTAAGAAAGAAATTTAAAAATTATAATTAGATTTATAAATATGTGTTTCAACCAATTTAATTCACTATAATTAGTGGAAGTGATACTGTGATGCCACCTTTTATTTTTATATAAAATCCTAGAAAGAAATCGGTTACAGACAGTTTCTTTTCTTTCGTAAGTTACTAATCTCCACCAAGACAGGTAGATGATTCATTCTTTCATTTATTTCTCTTTGTGGACCAGTGGGACTAGGTCAAATCCTTCCCCTTTGCAAGGTCTCTTGTCAAAAAAGTATTCCCAGAAATTTCCTATTCGCACTGCATTGTCCAACGCTCTACGTCTTTATGTATTATTTTATCTTTCTCTTTTCCGCGGTCGGTTCCTTTCTAGCGGTTTTTCTAAGGGAGATCATTCGTCCTGAAATAAACATGAATAAAAGCCATAATACTTCAATGTGCACACGATAGCTGACCCCTGTCTTTGATAACTAAAATAAAGTTTGAGCTCTTATTCGGATAACTGTATGAGGGACTTTATAGCGCGAGCACGTTTCTTTTCAAAGGCCAGTTCTTTCTATTAGAAGCAGATGTTCGTTTTAAAAACACGAATTCTCCTACTCGTTTATGTGGAGTCGTTTCATTGGTTTTCGGCCCGGGGGCCGAAAACCAATGAAACGACTCCACATAAACGAGTAGGAGAATTCGTGTTTTTAAAACGAATTCTCCTACTCGTTTATGTGGAGTCGTTTCATTCGTTTTCGGCCCGGGGGGAAAAAATATACAAAAAGGTATTGAAACAAAACATGAAGACAAAGCACTTCTCAATGTGAGAAAACCCTCATGCAAAAAAAACAAGAACTTGATTTATGCATTCACAGATCATGCTGATGAGGTGCACACGATGAAAACATGTACATCATGGATGATTGTTTGCTCATCTCCATGTACAGAAAATCTTAAACAAAACCAGATGAACAACAGAGCAAAGGGCGTTGTCTTCATTTACCCCACAGGAATTTTGTGATCTAAATATAACTCCCCTCTGATTAGCAGTTCTCAAACATGGCAGGGTTGTTGGTCATTGATGACAACAAATGTTGAGGGGAAAAAAATAAAATGATTGAATTAGAAAATCTATATATATAATTCTCTTCGTGGTCGGACCCTGCGAGGCAACAAGAAGCTGCATGTGCAAAAGATACCAATGTTAGAAACCAGCGCACCAAATTACTTCACCAATGCATCAAAAGGTGTGCAAATTAAATATGCGCTGTAAAAAAAATTATATGACGTCATTGTTTTCGCTGATATTTTAATTTTGGAAAGGGAACAATGTAAAAAGAGGATTTGATGATGGTTAATTATAACATCAAAAAACAAAGGGGGGCGCCATAGGCGCCCTACAACCCCTATTATAAAATACTTTGTGTGCATTTCAGAAAGTTTAATATTTCGTATTGATTAAACAAGGACAAGTTAGTTGGGCTTTTGAAAAAGGTCGGCGCCGTAGGCGCCCTAAAAAAGTGCATTAAAGGGGTAAAAGAACTCTCCATGAGAAAGTCTGCGGCGTATGCTACGCCGCGGGGCGTCTAGTAACGTTATATTTCTCGTATTTGAACAGCCCATCTTTAGACTGAAAATCACATGAGCTAAACTATTTTAAAAACAGAAATTATAATCAAAGAAACTACTTGATTTTTTAAATGAAACCTTTCAAGTGTTCTTCGATCTCTACATTTCAAAGTATGGCTATTGCTTCTAACTCCTTAAAACACGCGTTAGGACGACACCTATTTGTATAATCTGAATGATAAATCTATAAACAGGATTTTTATAGGAAATGAATTCTCAGCCAAAGATTCTCAAATAAATTAAATAAAAAATGTTTTTGCTTGGACCAGAGCCGTCTGTAGAATTAAAGGTAAGCTTTTTACTAATTTGACCGACAAATAGACATATCTATGAGAAAAACTTACTCTGCATATTTTGTATTTACATATTTATTTACCATGTAGAACAACGTTAGTGACTTTTCTTATCTTATACATTAAAGATAATCCTTCTAAAGAGATGATTATTGAAGAAAACGCTTTATTTTATCCATGGCTTACGACTGGTCTTGCATTTTTATTAGAGTTTTGAATGTATGTTGACATTGTGCTGGTTTTCACGGTTTAAAGTTATAAAGGAAATTACATAAGTTATAGGTGAGGCCATTGCCCTGGTGGTACAATAGATGATATTGGCTTGGTGAGTCCATTTCCCTGGTGGCACAATAGATGATATTAGCTTGGTGAGGTCATCGCCTTTGTGGTACAATTGATGATATTAGTTTGGTGAGGACATTGCCCTAGTGGTACAATAGATGGTATTAGCATGGTGAGGACATTGCCCTGGTGGTACAATAGATGATATTAGCTTGGTTAGGACATTGCCCTGGTGGCACAATAGATGGTATTAGCATGGTGAGGACATTGCCCTGGTGCCATGGTACAATTGATGGTATTAGAGTGATGACATTGCCCTGGTGGCACAATAGATGGTATTAGCATGGTGAGGACATTGCCCTGGTGGCACAATAGATGGTATTAGAGTGATGACATTGCCCTGGTGGCACAATAGATGGTATTAGCTTGTGAGGACATTGCCCTAGTGGTACAATTGATGATATTAGCTTGGTGAGGACATTGCCCTGGTGGTACAATTGATGATATTAGCTTGGTGAGGGACATTGCCCTGGTGGTACAATTGATGATATTAGCTTGGTGAGGGACATTGCCCTAGTGGTCACAATTGATGATATTAGTTTGGTGAGGACATTGCCCTGGTGGTACAATTGATGATATTAGCTTGGTGAGGACATTGCCCTGGTGGTACAATTGATGATATTAGCTTGGTGAGGACATTGCCCTGGTGGTACAATTGATGATATTAGCTTGGTGAGGACATTGCCCTGGTGGTACAATTGATGATATTAGCTTGGTGAGGACATTGCCCTGGTGGTACAATTGATGATATTAGCTTGGTGGGGACATTGCCCTAGTGTCACAATTGATGATATTAGTTTGGTGAGGACATTGCCCTGGTGGTACAATTGATGATATTAGCTTGGTGAGGACATTGCCCTGGTGGTACAATTGATGATATTAGCTTGGTGAGGACATTGCCCTGGTGGTACAATTGATGATATTAGCTTGGTGGGGACATTGCCCTAGTGTCACAATTGATGATATTAGTTTGGTGAGGACATTGCCCTGGTGGTACAATTGATGATATTAGCTTGGTGAGGACATTGCCCTGGTGGTACAATTGATGATATTAGCTTGGTGAGGACATTGCCCTGGTGGTACAATTGATGATATTAGCTTGGTGAGGACATTGCCCTGGTGGTACAATTGATGATATTAGCTTGGTGAGGACATTGCCCTGTGGTACAATATATGATATTAGCTTGGTGAGGACATTGCCCTGGTGGTACAATTGATGATATTAGCTTGGTGAGGACATTGCCCTGTTGGTACAATATATGATATTAGCTTGGTGAGGACATTGCCCTGTTGGTACAATATATGATATTAGCTTGGTGAGGACATTGCCCTGGTGGTACAATTGATGATATTAGCTTGGTGAGGACATTGCCCTGGTGGTACAATTGATGATATTAGCTATACAGGGCATTTGCACAGAGACATTAGCTAGGATAGGCCCATGTGGTACTAGAGACGACATTAGCTAGGATAGGCCCATGTGGTACTAGAGACGACATTAGCTAGGATAGGCCCATGTGGTACTAGAGACGACATTAGCTAGGATAGGCCCATGTGGTACTAGAGACGACATTAGCTAGGATAGGCCCATGTGGTACAAGAGACGACATTAGCTAGGATAGGCCCATGTGGTACAAGAGACGACATTAGCTAGGATAGGCCCATGTGGTACTAGAGACGACATTAGCTAGGATATGCCCATGTGGTACAAGAGACGACATTGGCTAGGATAGGCCCATGTGGTACAAGAGACGACATTAGCTAGGATAGGCCCATGTGGTACAAGAGACGACATTAGCTAGGATAGGCCCATGTGGTACTAGAGACGACATTAGCTAGGATAGGCCCATGTGGTACAAGAGACGACATTAGCTAGGATAGGCCCATGTGGTACAAGAGACGACATTAGCTAGGATAGGCCCATGTGGTACTAGAGACGACATTAGCTAGGATAGGCACATGTGGTACTAGAGACGACATTAGCTAGGATAGGCCCATGTGGTACAAGAGACGACATTAGCTAGGAAAGATCTAGAGGTACAATAGATGATGTTAGCTAGCCGAGGCAAGTTGACCAGAGGGTATCTCAGATGATCTTACCTTCGGGAGGCCACCCGGTGGCACAATAGATGTTATTCTCTAAATGAGGCCGTTGCCCTAGAGCTACACGATATAACATTAGCTAGGTGAGGTCATTGCCCTTCTTGTACAGATGATGCTTGCTTTCAACATTTAAGACCCAGATAGAGAAGTACATGTACCGGGGCTGGCGGGATGTCAGGCAGGATTATGGTGGACACCCCACAGAGAAAATCCTCATGTCTGGTGTAGCGAGCCATGATACCCCCCCCCTCCATCAACTCCTTACACAATCACACGTCGTCGTTGCTGTGAGACCGGCACACCAGGCTCGTGGCGAAAATGCGTTAATTATAGTACATATTGCTCACGTGATTAGTCAGGTACTTACTCACTCACGCGTTTCACCCCGGTGCATACGTTGAGTAAACTTGTGCGGTTTGCTGGTGAAATTGGTACATAGCGTGCGCAGACGTGTGCACTGACTTATCCGATATCTAGGTGCCAGATTTAGTGAGTCACTGTGGAAGGTTTTCACAATATAAATGACGCTATGATGTGCGTGTGTAAATATGTTTTATGATGGAGGGATGCTGTTTTTTTCTATCCTCTTCTTTTTCTTCCTTCCTTCCTCCCTCCCCCTCTCTCTCTCATTCTCTCTCTCTCATTCTCTCTCTCTCTCTCTCTCTCTCTCTCTCTCTTTCTCTCTCTCTCTTTCTCTCTTTTATCGCAATTTATGTCTATTTATAAATTTCTTTCATTGACAATCATTTTTTTTAAAATAGAGCACTTTATGAAAAAAATATATTCTGCGCAGTAGCAAAAATTTTTGACGTGGGCAAAAACGTTTGCAGGTTTAAAGTAATTAAATCGTTTTTTTAGGTTTAAAGTAATTAAATAGTTTTTTCTCTTCTTTTTTCTTCTTTTTTTTTGTTGTTTAAAGTTTCGCTTCCAATTATTATTTTAAACAGCGGCATCCGGTAACAAACTATTGAAATTTTGAAGGTTTAGCCAAAAAAATAAATAAAAACAAAGTCAATGTTGCATTATTTTATTTTAAATTTTACCCACGAAAGTTTCAATACTTTTATACAGTTTCAATTCTATTACCCAATTTTCTAAATAGTTTAAGTTCCTGTTTAAATATGTGAGGCTAGGGCGAAATGACCTGACGAAACAACACTAACATCCGGATTTCACCCCCCCCCCACCACGCCACCTTTCCCTCAACACTCACTGCCAAGAATGAGGCGTGTCCGATGATTGATCAAGAAATTTGCTTTTAAAATAGTTGGATTTTTTCAGTTAAAAAATAAAAATAAAATAAAATAAAATGCCACCAGTTAATCACTCTGGTTTAATCAGTGGCGAATTCAGAAACTGATAATAGTGATAGAGTGATTGGGACAGCACCCAGCTCCATCTTGAAGGTTTTAACAGAGGCCTTCAACAGCGTGTACTCATTAACAAGAATTCCGTTAAAAGAGTCGTCATGTCGGACCAGAATTCCCAAGGGCTACAAGGGTCGGGAGGGGGGGTTGGAGAATATTTTTTATTTACAAAAAGGAATTAATTTTTGATTTTTAAAATAAATTGAAAAGCCAGATATAACCTAAAAGAAAGGTAAGGGGGGTCTTGACAGTCGAATTTTTCTAAATTAGTTGAGTAATTTGAAAATTTGGAACAAGTCGCATGGCTCCTTGCTAGGTGTGTAATTAATTAAATTTGCAGGGAGAGTCAAATTACCGGTACTCCCTGTTTGGTGTGTAGCAAGTAAATTTGTTAGATATATTCACATGACTTTTTGCTAGCTATGTTAGAAGTAAAATTTGGACAGAGATTTCCATGACTTCGTGATATTTATAAAACGTAGAATGTAAACTTGGAATAGAGAATCACACGACTCCCTGCTTGCAATGTAGCCAGAAGAGTTGACTGGCTGATAGGTGTAAACAGGAAAGTCGGAATAGAGAGTCGCATGACTCCTGCTAGCCGTGTAACCAGTCATGTTTGAATAGAGAATCGCATGACTCCCTGCTAGCCGTGTACCCAGTCATGTTGGAAAAGAGAGAGTCATATGACTCCCTGTTAGCTGTGTATCCAGTCATGTTGGAATAGAGAATCGCATGACTCCCTGCTAGCCGTGTACCCAGTCATGTTGGAAGAGAGAGTCATATGACTCCCTGTTAGCTGTGTATCCAGTCATGTTGGAATAGAGAATCGAATGACTCCCTGCTAGCCGTGTACCCAGTCATGTTGGAAGAGAGAGTCATATGACTTCCTGTTAGCTGTGTATCCAGTCATGTTGGAATAGAGAATCGCATGACTCCCTGCTAGCCGTGTACCCAGTCATGTTGGAAGAGAGAGTCATATGACTCCCTGTTAGCTGTGTATCCAGTCATGTTGGAATAGAGAGTCGCATGACTCCCTGCTAGCCGTGTAGCCCAGTCATGTTGGAAGAGAGAGTCATATGACTCCCTGTTAGCTGTGTATCCAGTCATGTTGGAATAGAGAATCGCATGACTCCCTGCTAGCCGTGTACCCAGTCATGTTGGAAGAGAGAGTCATATGACTCCCTGTTAGCTGTGTATCCAGTCATGTTGGAATAGAGAGTCGCATGACTCCCTGCTAGCCGTGTAGCCAGTCATGTTGGAAGAGAGAGTCATATGACTCCCTGCTAGCAGTGTAGCCAGTAATGTTGGAAGAGAGAGTCAGATGACTCCCTGTTAGCTGTGTATCCAGTCATGTTGGAATAGAGAGTCGCATGACTCCCTGCTAGCCGTGTACCCAGTCATGTTGGAAGAGAGAGTCATATGACTCCCTGTTAGCTGTGTATCCAGTCATGTTGGAATAGAGAATCGAATGACTCCCTGCTAGCCGTGTACCCAGTCATGTTGGAAGAGAGAGTCATATGACTCCCTGTTAGCTGTGTATCCAGTCATGTTGGAATAGAGAATCGCATGACTCCCTGCTAGCCGTGTACCCAGTCATGTTGGAAGAGAGAGTCATATGACTCCCTGTTAGCTGTGTATCCAGTCATGTTGGAATAGAGAATCGCATGACTCCCTGCTAGCCGTGTACCCAGTCATGTTGGAAGAGAGAGTCATATGACTCCCTGTTAGCTGTGTATCCAGTCATGTTGGAATAGAGAATCGCATGACTCCCTGCTAGCCGTGTACCCAGTCATGTTGGAAGAGAGAGTCATATGACTCCCTGTTAGCTGTGTATCCAGTCATGTTGGAATAGAGAGTCGCATGACTCCCTGCTAGCCGTGTACCCAGTCATGTTGGAAAGAGAGAGTCATATGACTCCCTGTTAGCTGTGTATCCAGTCATGTTGGAATAGAGAATCGCATGACTCCCTGCTAGCCGTGTAGCCCAGTCATGTTGGAATAGAGAGTATCATGACGTCCCTGCTAGCTGTGTATCCAGTCATGTTGGAATAGAGAGTCGATATGACTCCCTGCTAGCAATGCAACCCTAATGTTGGAACAGAGAGCCACGCGACTTCCTGTTAGCTGTGTAAGCCAGTGCTATTGCACCAACAACATTTAACTCCCCGTGAGCGCTCACAGTGAGACGTCAGTCTAAAAATACATGACACCGATGTCTTCGTGTCTACATTAATTCCAAAACACATCAAATCTTCGACCTTCGTTTAACCGAACCTACTTAAATTGTAAAGTTCACTTTGGGTTGCGCAAACTTTGTGGTTTTTGTTAGGATATTTTTTTTCACCCTAAATACTAGTTGATAAAAGATTAATTTCAGGGGTATGCCCCCCTGAACAACTTAATTTGAATATCTCAATACAACAAGGGGTTATTGTGTGCCTCTTAGCACGAAGTGCTTGTATCCGACTTTGAAAACCATCTTACATAAAGCGATCATTATTTTGTTTTGGTAGAAGTATGTTGAGAAAAAAATAAACTGCAATTTTTATTTTTATTTATTTATTTTTTTTAAATGGGCGTACGCGTCCATACCTCTCCCAGGAATGTGCAGACGAACCGGAAATGAGGTTTTCTGGAAAATGGAAAAAGTTCAGACTGCCTCAAATCTCCTGATCTTTAAGAAAGAAATTCAAACAACTTTTAACTTTTAAAATAATGGCATTTCTTGTAGCAATTAAAATGGTGAGTGAAAACATTTCAGAAATCCTTGGCGTTATGAGAAGTCATTGAATGTTACGTTTTCTTTTAAAGAATTTTAATTTTAAATGAGACTCGTCTGGTTTGCCCCCCCCTCCCCTCTCAACCCGCCCCTCCATTAAAACACAACCACGGAAGTGTTAACATTTATTTTAAAGCCTAGATTTAAGTGTGTGTGTGTGTGTGTGTGGGTGTTTGTGTTTGGGTGGGGTAGGAGTGTGTGCGTTTGTGAGCGACTTGTGTATCTCTAGTGTGTGAGTGCGTTTGTCAAAAATATAGTCCAGTTGGTTTAGGGAGATATTTTCGACTTGAATTCTTTTCATATTTTAAATTTGACTCAAACTTTGCTTTAAAAGGAATGAAGTAAAATATAATTTCTTAAACTAACGTTTCATATCAAGCAAAATTTTTATTTTGTTTCGTAACTCCTTAAAAGTTAATGTTTTGAAAAACAGAAAAAATAAAATATAATAATAATTGTAACCCCTTCTCCACATTTTTCCATTAAAAATGAAGACAATAAAATAAATAATAATCATTACAAAAAATACAAAAACATAAACCAACCTTTAATGTAATTTAATTTTTTTTTAAATCAAGCATAAAACTCATAAAGCATGTAAAATACATTTTCATTTCAAAGTGATTCAAACTCAGCAAATCAGATTCGTAGATTACATTATAGCTATACGTAGGCTACTGGTAAATAACATATGAATATATATAACACTTAATTGTAGAATGCCACATAGATGATCTGAACTAAATAGATAATCTAACGCTAAATATATAATCTAACACCATACATTTAATCGAAAGCTACATAATCTAAAGCTATGTAGACAATCTAACATATATTATATAATTTCGCTCATTTTTCCCTGCCGCCTAACGCTGAGGGACATCACTCTGCCTTTTTTTTAAATTTTGCGTTGTAAGCAGTGCTGATTGACTCAAATAGTTATTTTTTGGTGCAGTAATTTGGTGGGCTGCTTTCTAAAATTAGTTGAAAAATCGTGTGATGATTAGCACTGTAAAAATTATTATATAAATAATTTGTTTAATTTTCAGGAATATTTCGTATTTATCATACAAGGATAAGTTATTTGGGCTTTTGACCCCCAAAAAAGTGGGCGAGTTGGCGCCCTACAACCTCAGTTTAAAATTACTATGTGTACATTTAAGTTAGTTTAATATTACGTATCCATCATACAAGGGCAAGTTTGTTGGGCTTTTGAAAAAAGTGGGCGCCGTAGGCGCCCTAAATAAAAGTGAGCGCCGCAGCACAACCTATATTATATACATACTTTGTGTACACTTCAGGAATATTTCGTATTTATCATACAAGGATACGTTACTTGGGCTTTTGACATAAAAAATAAAAATTTAAACAAATAAAACTATTATAAAATACTTTGTGTACATTTAAGAAATTTTAATATTAAGTATTTATTTATTTATCATACAAGGACACGTTAGTTGGGCTTTTGGAAAAAGTGGGCGCCGTAGGCGCCCTTAAAAAAGGGGCGCCGTAGGCGCCACGGCGCCGCAGCACAAACTAGTATTATATATTTACGCTCATTTTTCACTGCCGCCTAACGCTGAGGGACATCACTCTGCCTTTTTTTTTAAATTTTGCGTTGTAAGCAGTGCTGATTGACGCAAATAGTTATTTTTTGGTGCAGTAATTTGGTGCGCTGCTTTCGAAAATTAGTTTAAAAATCGTGTGGTGATTAGCACTGTAAAAATTATTATATAAATGCTTTGTTTAATTTTCAGGAATATTTCTATTTTGAATTACTTTGTGTACATTTAAGGTAGTTTAATATTACGTATCTATCATACAAGGACAAGTTTGTTGGGCTTTTGAAGAAAGTGGGTGTCGTAGGCGCCCTAAATAAAAGTGGGCGCCGCAGCACAACCTATATTATATAATACTTTGTGTACATTTCAGGAATATTTCGTCTTTATCATACAAGGATAAGTTACTTGGGCTTTTGACATAAAAAATAAAATAATTTAAAAAAAACTATTATAAAATACTTTGTGTACATTTAATAAATTTTAATATTACGTATTTATCATACAAGGACAAGTTAGTTGGGCTTTTGAAAAAGGTGGGCGCCGTAGGCGCCCTTAAAAAAAGGGGGCGCCGCAGGCGCCACGGCGCCTCATCAAAAACTAGTTCTATAGATTACAGTACGAGAAAAGGCGGGGCATTTTCGTTTGTTTGAACTTAAATATCACCCAGCTTGGTTCTCCTCCCTTCGCCGCCCACCACATTCTCACGAACGGCCGCTCGGATCCGCCCCTGATATAAACGACTTGACTATGCTGAGTTGGGATTTCTTCTCTGATCTCAACGCGAGGATTTAAAGAGGGAGGTGAGTAAACCAGACAGGTGTGTGGGTGCGGTGGTGGTTTGGGTACATCAAGATGGCGTCTGAATCATGAATGGGAGAAGAGAAGAATAAGAAGAATGTTTAGAGTTGGATTCCGCCAGCCCCCGACTGAAATTGTTTCTCACTGACATATCAAATGTTGACGCGTAAACGCCGGGGATTCCCGAAATCTGGCAACGCTTGGTAGAGTTATAATTGAGTAAGAAAAAATTGCCATTTTGAATGCGTGAGTAGAATATGATGACCGTGAAAAATGAATTGCAAATTACGTAAAATAAACAACAAAACAACAAAGCGGTGTCAAATGCGTGAATTTTAATGTATTAAAATTGTTTAAAAAACTCATGCATTTATGCAACATGTAACGGTCCCTTAAATACATGTGCTTTTTATTTCAGGTCTTTGAACTAAATTCAAAACTCTCCTTTTATCTCTCATATTTATTGCATTTTATTTGATAAAAATGAACTTATCCACCGAAGATTTATTATCGCATACGAGAACTCGATATGAATTTAATATTATTGTAATATTTTTTTTCTTCCCTTTTAAAGAAAATGTGGGCTAAATTTCATCGGCTGATAGTTTTTAGGAAGACGAAATTTGAAATGAAATAGTTCTGTTTTGACGTTTATTTTATTTCACGATGACTTAAAAAAGAACAGCATATATTCAAATTCTTATTCCCTCTATATAATTGCAAAGCCTTTCCCAAAAATCTAACTTTAGTCAAGATAGTTTTAAGACATGTTTATAATGTTTCTATTGCTTTTTATAAGACGATCAAATTTCCCTCTAATGTTCTAATATATACTGAGCCGGACTGACTCCTCGCGTATTGCGGTGCTCACAGTCCCGCAATCCAGAAAAACTTCATGGAATGAGGGATTAGCGCATTGACACATGTCGGGTCAATCCACTTATTAATCCGAACACATATCGTTGCAGCTCGGGGGTCCTCCTATAATTTTGACTCCCTAAAAATACCAGCGACCAGGCCCGAAGGAAACATCGTGCGGAATGAGCATTGCTCGCACCGAGAAGGACGTGACAGACAGCACACACGTCTGCCAGGATGAGAAGGTTACATCAACAGCTCACTCCCTCTGCATATCTCTCCCTCTCCATCCCTCCCTCCATCCCTCCAACTCTCTCTCTCTCTCTCTCTACCCCCTCCCGGTCTCACACGCGGAATGAAACTCCCACATATTGTCTCGAGATCGCACAACAACTTATCCGTGTTTACACATGTGCGGGTGCTCGGATGTGCGAGAATTTCAATGTTGAGTTTGGGGGGAGGACTTGATTCAAGCCTTGTGTCTGAGTGTTCTCTCGTGTAAAGGAATGCTGTGAGCATAACTCAACGGTAATTGGCTCATTAATGTGGAAATAAAGAAGGGGTGAGAAAGGAAGAAGGGAAAAAAAGACAAGTCTTTATACAAAACTTCCGCAACACATTTTCAGGTACTTGATGGAGAGTGCATAACGGTTTCTTGGGATTGTAACAATTTAGTGAAAGTGTCTTTCGAATTATTAAAAAAAAATGTCTAAATTTTTATTGGTGAGTGTTTTCCTTGTGATTTCGGTTTGGTGGGCGTCGGCGGCGGAACCCGACTACGTCGAAGGAGACATCCGGCTGATCGGTGGTCAGCGCCGCCACATGGGGACCGTGGTCATCTACCATGACGAGAAGTGGGGGGCCATCTGCGACAACAACTGGGACATCAGGGACGCCAAGGTCGTCTGCAGGCAGCTCGGATACACCAAGGCCGTCAGGGCGTTGATTCGATCTCAGTACGGCCACGGGAATCGTAAGTTGGACATTTTACATAGCTCAAAGACTATTACTTGACGATCTGTACTATATTTGAAGACTTTTATTTAACAATCTATATATATATATATATAATTCATTTGAACGATTATGTGCAACTAAGCATGACGAATGACCCACGATGGGGTCGACCGATCACAGTTTGCAAGCGTAGTGGGATGAAAAGAAAGAGACAAAAATGGGGTCAACGATGCTTCTTGCGTTCAGTTGCATTGTTCCTTCACATACTAACACATGATTCGTAGTGTAGTAGTTATCACTTTCGCCTTGCACGCGGAAAGGCTTGAGTTCAAACCCCAGCGTGAACATTTTATTTTTTTAATTTTTAAAAATGTTTGTTTCTGCTTTTTTCCATTACTTCCTGCTGCTGTTTGTGACCTTTTCCCACCCCACCCCCCGTTCTTTGCACTATCTATGATGCTGCGGCGTATGCTACGCCGCGGGTCATATCTCGTATATACTATTTGTAGTAAAACTAGGATACGCTGTTTAGGATAAGCTAACATACATAACGGGAACAGAGCTAAAAATGATTTTTTGAGATTTTGGCGTCATTGATTTAATTTAAGTATACTCAAATGCGCATCCTGTCACTGTTAAATAGAAGTAAAAATAAGATTTTTAAAAACCACGTTTTTATAAGTCGACTAAAAAGAAGAAAATAATTAAAAACTTATAAGTTCAAGTACTTTGATTTAATATGACTAAAAACGTGGGGCGGGCGCTTATGAGGTTTAACTTTAACATATGCGGTTCACTCATACTCTCACTTATAGATCTCTCTTTTGCCTTCTAAATTAGAAATCTTTAATTTTTATACCTAACACCCGCCCCACGTTTTTAGTCATATTAAATCAAAGTACTTGAACTTATAAGTTTTAAATTATTTTCTTCTTTTTAGTCGACTTATAAAAACGTGTTTTTTTTTAAATCTTATTTTTACCTCTATTTAATTTTATTCTTTTTAGTCCACTTATAACAACCTGGTATTTTTAAAAATATTTTTTTACCTCTATTTACCTTTACCAAACACCTCATAAGCGCCCGCCCAACGTTTTAAAAACACGGTGATGTGGTCACGGGGTGAACTCATAGATGTCAACAAAAGCAGACGGTACAGATGCTTATATATATAGATAAACTACAAAGTTCAATAATTTAATAACGATACATTCGATCGATCTGAAATGTTGATACAATGCATTGTCATCCAAGATCTATCTGTGGTAAAATTTTGAGATCTCTAGGACCATCAGAAGTGGTTTAATTTTACGTTGGCAGATTTGAAAAATTGTGGACAAACAGGAACGAAAGAGATATATGTTACGTTATCAAATTATTGAAATTTTTAGTTTATCTATATATCAGCATTTGTATTATCCGTCTGCTCTTGTTAACATTACATTCACGTGCCGAGTTCACACCAACCCCGACCACATCAACCATGTTTAATATCAAGGGGAGATCAGTCATTTCCAGCCTGTAAATGTTTGCCGGGCAATGCGTATTATATTTTAACATAATCAATACTTCAAAACTAACCATAGCATACACGTAGACTAAAAAGAATAAAATGAATAGAAGTAAAAAAAAATATTTAAAAACCCACGTTTTTATAAGCGGACTAAAAAGAAGAAAATAATTTAAAACTTATAAGTTCAAGTAATTTAATTTAATATGACTAAAAACGTGGGGCGGGTGATTGGTATAAAAATTAAAGATTTATAATTTAGAAGGCAAACCAGAGATCTATATATATAAGTGAGAGAATGAATGAACTGCATATATTAAACCCCATAAGCGCCCGCCCCGCGTTTTTAGTCATATGAAATTAAATAACTTGAACTTATAAGTTTTAAATTATTTTCTTCTTTTTAGTCCGCTTATAAAAACGTGGTTTTTTTAAATAATTTTTTTACTTCTATTTATTATGAGACCTAAAGCTATGAACTTATAATGTTATTCAACCCACCACAGCCTTCCCCCCACCACCCCACCAGTTTTTTTAATTTTTTAAAATAGATTTCTCGTGCTGTTAACTATTTTTTATGATAGAATCACCACAGTCTGCACCCAGTTCAACAGCAAAAAAATACATTAATAAAATAGAAAAAAAAGAAAGAAAGAAAGTAAAAGAATGTTTAACATTGACGCTAAACTCTACCCCATATAATTTTATCATCCATAATGGGGGCGGCGGGGTATCATTTACAAAGAAACGTTATTTTTGGAAAGAGGCGGTCCTAATCTCGGGCCTCCCAGGGATAACGTCCCGTCTCCCTTCCACCCCGCCCCCAACACCAAGTTTCTGACACGTTTTAATAAATCTTGGTTTTCTTCAGCAAGGATGTGGATGACCTACGCCCAGTGCGTGGGCCATGAGGCGAGGCTGGCCGACTGCCGGTTCCTCGGCTACGACATCAACACCAAGGAAAAGAAGTGCCCCGGGCGCTACCGGTCAGCCGGGGTCATCTGCAGTGACATCGTCGAGACAACGACCACACCAACCACAACGACGACGACGACCACAACCACAACCACAACCGAAACAACAAAAGCAACTGAAGCGACAAAAAAAATGAATCGACGCCAGAAGAGCAAGTCCATCAAAACGAGAAAGCCGCGGTCAAAAACAACGACGACGGCGGGGGTTCAAGATGCGACACCGTCGACGGCGTCCACGTCGGAAGCCACGACGGCTTCGACGGCGCCGCCGCGGTCAGAGCTCGAGGAGGAGCTGTTGGCTTGGTCCAGGCAGAATAACGAACCTCAGGCAGGGGTTCCAATCCCCTTCGCCATGGTGGACAGCTCCAAACCCGCTCAAGACAACCAGAAACTGCTGGACGTGGCCAAGAACGACGCACCGTTCAACATCAGCACAGAGGAGTATAACATATCAGATGAGGTCAAGGGCGGAGACGACCCCAAGAAAACAGAGGACGACAAGAAATACAACCAGGCCGTTCTGGCAGACGAACCCATAGACGAGGTCAGTATGGATCTGTTGTTTTTTGTGTTGTTGTTTTTTTTTGCACACCCTTACATGATCTACCCAACTCAACTACCCCGTTTTAGAACACACAAGTAACCTAACGGGCATTCTAAATAAAACTACATTCCCCAACCCCACACACATGGCAGAAAACATCGTACATCAAAACAATCTCAAAATCGACGTAAGATAAGTAATTGTGCTGGATATTCCTCGAACAGTTGTTATTCAACATTTCCAAATGGCCATTTAGCGTCCTTACACTTACATTACCAAATGACCATTTAGCGTCCTTACACTTACATTTCCAAATAGCCATTTAGCGTCCTTACAATTTCATTTCCAAAGGGCCATGTAGCGTCCTTACAATTTCATTTCCAAATGGCCATGTAGCGTCCTTACACTTACATTTCCAAATGGCCATGTAGCGTCCTTACACTTACATTTCCCTAAATTAGGAAGCATTCTAACAACTACTTTGAACAGGACGTGGTAAAAAAAATAAAAAGAAAAGAACAACCATGATGTAGAAACAGACTAACATCGTTGCAAAGGCCAGTAGCATACTTGAGTCTAAAGATGTGATCTTGGCATGAAATACAGAAAAACCCGATAGCTTGGATGGCAGATGGCTATACTTGGGAGACTTATCAATTACTTGGGTGAATGCTAACAATACCTTACAAAGTCTAACTTTCTTGAGATTTCGATCGGAATATACTTGTAGTTCTGTTTCCGCCGTAACGTTTTTACTAAGTTAAAAAAAATATATATATATGTTTTCCTGCTTTGTTGTCTGCTCGTGTCAAATCTTGGAATGTAGTTTTTCTCACAAATGTATTGTTTTCAGTTAATTACATCAACTAACTTCTAAAATCTTATTCATTTTTTGTGCTGTTTTACCCCATTATAACTTAATCACCGCACTTTTCAATTTGATGAAATTTTAACTAATTGTGTTTTTAGATTATTATTGAATGAAAGAGTGTGAAGACTTGCAGCTATGATTTTTAGTGGGAATTTTTGTTTTAAATTTAAAAAAATAATATTCTCATATACACCTCAAAATCCTTAGACATATGTGTCTATTGATGACACTAATGAAGTGGGTCCCGAGTTTTTGTGTGTGATGCATATGACACAAAGGTTGTCAACAATTTCCAGGCACACCCATTCCCAAGCCCTCAGACTTGTGGTAGATACATTTATTATTCTGATTTTTAGCCTATATTAAAAGAGTCTCTTAAATATCATTTTACAAATATTCAGTACATATTTTTAAAAAAAATATTTAAAAAATATTTAAAAATCTCAAGTATACCATTCGAGGACGCCTCTTCCTGGCCTTTCTGATTTCTTAAGGTCACAAGACGATACAAATATAGCCCCCCCCCCAACTTGCCGACTAAGATTGTATTTCATCCACGAGTCTAACTCCTAAAAGGCATACAAACATCTGAATTACAAGATCCCGGGGCGATGTGTTGAATAATGCGACCGTTCAGAACAATAAATCATTGAATGATATGGGGATATTTATTTTTTGGTGCTGTTTTTGTTCTAGTAACTCCTGAAAGAAACGGAGGGTGTGGAAGCCAAGAAAATTTGTTTCTAAAGGTCTCAGCAGCTGGCAGATCGTGTGACACGAGTGCGAGATTAATACGAGAGGAGACTTGGCCAAATGGCGAAGTAATTCGGCTTTCTGACGTCACTGACTCAAAGTCCTCGTTGAAAATACAGAGAAATGTTTTAAACGTAAAGACAATGCTGATATGATATAAGACACGTGGAGACATTCAAGCAGAAAGATAACAGTCTTCACGGTCAGGATTGCTGCACAATAAGCCAGAGACAAAGCGTGGGAGAGAGAGGAGAGAGACAGAGAGAGAGAGAGAGAGAGAGAGAGAGAGAGAGAGAGAGAGAGAGAGAGAGAGAGAGAGAGAGAGAGAGAGAGAGAGAGAGAGAGAGAGAGAGAGAGAGAGAGAGGATGAAGAGAGCTATATGTCTTTAAAATTCCGAGCTGAATTCTATTTTGGATTGGGGTTGGGTGTGGAAAGGGAATAATTGCTACTTTCATTGAAACTTACATTTTTAAAATTATTTTTCACTAATTGAAACTAAAAAAAAACAACAACAAACAAACAAACAAACAAAAAACAATGTCTGTCCTGATGATATTAGGTTTGGGTATAGTAGAAGTAGAAGTGAATAAAATAGGAGGGTCATCAATTAAGTGCCTGGGGGAGGGGGGATGACGCAACTCAAGGATACAAGACACGGGTACAAAGTATACATTAAACAAAAGACACCATGGGAAGACAAGGAGAAAAAGAAAGTGTGGGGGGGGGGAGGGGGGAGGGGGAGTGTTTCTTGGCATTGGCGATATATTTTTTAAGTCATAAGCAAACGTATGGAAGTATCTTTATACTAGGGCTGTTATCGATTAATTTAAATTTAATCGTTAACTTTTGAACAATTAACGATTATTTAATCGTTAATTTCGATTAAAGCCAAAAATAGAAATTTATGACGTCATTAAACTGAACATTTCAAGGGAAGTAACAAAAACAAAACTTTTTCACCATCTTCGACTTTACCATCCGCAGTTAGCTTAAAAACAGAATTTTTTATCAACTTTCCAGTAATATGTTTAAATTTAACTGTCAGACATTTTTTAGTCGACGTCTGCCGGTCCACATAAATTAATAAAATAAATCATAATATTACGCGAGAGAAGTTTGTACGTAAAAAAAATGTAAATTATTATTAATTATTAATAATTAATTATTTATTAATAGAACTTTACAAACAATATTATAAATATTCTATTTAATTTTATTCGAATTTTAATCGATTAAAATAATTTTAATCGATAAAAAATTTAACGATTAATCGAGAAATTAATAGATAATTTCCGCAGCCCTACTTTATACCAAATATTAAATAAGGTACCCAAAACAAAACCATCGAATTTAGAGGGAATGTGGTTTGAGAGAATTGGAAGTTAATGGCAATGGTTGATTCTGAGATCTCCCTCCCCCACCCCACACATCTTTTTAGAATGTTTTTTTTTCACTCACAAGCGTCGCCCGATCGATTCACATTAGAGATTTTAAACAAATTTTTTTTTAAGTCAGTGTGAGTTCATTAAAAGATTTTCCAGAAATTGAAAATTTTGCGGGCATGGAATGGGGGATTAAGAAGCTCAAAAGTTAATCGAAGTTCTTTGAATTATCAGTGTAACCTCTGATTAACGCGATGACTGGGTTCAATAATAATGGCTCGCGTTAACTGCAGGATCGTGTGTTCTGGTGTTTATAGTAATCTTTTCGAATTATACGGATAAATATGGAATAAATAATAATTTTTTTAAAAAGTCGAATGATTGCTGATTTTTGGTGTAAGATGACTCTCAAAATCAATGGTAAATAAAAAATAAAAAAAAATAAAAAAAATCAATTGTAGTAAAGTATTTTGTTTCTTTTTTATTTTCGGATACGTCTAAGAGGCATAGAAATGTATAACATAATGGATGGAAATTTGAACACGTTCGATAATTGACTGGTTTTTACATTTGTTCACAGCATTTTGATTTATGAAATGTTGCTGTATTATAATAAATGTTGGTGCTATGCTCATTTAAAGAGTGTAAGCATTTTTTTTTGCGACACTCAGTACATATGCTTGATTTACATTTTCATTTAACGTTGTCTTTAAAAAAAAATTAAATAAAAGTCATTTGAGACAAAATACTTTGAATACGCTATATATTCTTTTTACGTTGAAATGGGTTGCCGTCCTTTTGTTGACACTTGTGTCTCCATACATTTTAGGTTTTTTTAAATACAGTGAAACCTAACAAATAATTGCAGCCTATTATGTACTATTTTCCTTTAGAAATTTTAAAATTGTCGCGCGCGCGTGTGTGTGTTGTTTGGGGAGTAACTAGACATTGAAGTGTGTATTATTATACAGATTGGTATATGATGCACAGAACTAAGTTTTAGATAAGGTGAGAAGGAAATCAAAATTGTATAAATTAGCGTGGTTACATATTTCACACACATGGTTTTAAGAGCGCAAGCTTAATTCAATGCTCAGATAAGAAGTTTTTTTTAGGTGAATGCCGTAATATTTATATATTAATAAAACGTATAAATGTATGTGTTGTGAGAGAGTGAGTTGTTAGCCTGAGTCATTGTATCGTGGGTGGACGTTATTGGATAAAGGGAACAAAGATAATAAAGCAAGGGCAATGTTTCGTGCCGAAAGGTCGAACCCATATGATAGTTGATCTTGAGTTGTCAAAGAGTGCGTTCGATTACGCACTCATGCGGCTCTCGAAAACACTCATAGGTTAATATTTTTTTCCTTTACATTTCTTCAATGCGATATTATTGATATCGCATTATCGCACATTTTTAGAACCGCTGGCCCCTGCGGAACCGAGTCATTTTTCCGAGAATTAAGTGGTTCCTCAAATACATTTCCACTGTTTAC
Source organism: Ampullaceana balthica (assembly GCA_944989445.1). Classification (NCBI taxonomy): domain Eukaryota; kingdom Metazoa; phylum Mollusca; class Gastropoda; family Lymnaeidae; genus Ampullaceana; species Ampullaceana balthica. Next base: position 75,549 of record CALYLW010001509.1, on the reverse strand, counting down.
TCAGGCGAGAATGAGTTGCCTGTGCAAACTTTGGCTTGATTGTTCTCAGACGTGATAAGGTGGGTACATTGCTCGCTTAGTCCTCACCCACGGTAAGTGAGCGGTTTCATGTGCCAGGCTAGAAAGGCGCCGTCGGTTGCGCAAAACAACCGAGTTCGTTTAGTTTCCCACCGCTTCTTTAACCGTTTTCAGAAAGCTTATTAGTAAACTAAATACACATTTTTATGTCAGTAGATCTTGGAGTCCAATTTCTTCAATTCAAGAATCTGAGACTCACTTGCACTAAATTTTAAGATCAAGCTTAATTTTTTTCGTGTGCCTAACTAAATATATTAGAATTTAATCTTTAAAAATGATTTTTTAAAAAAAATATTTAAATGATTCATATTTTGTCTTTACACATATTTCATTTACGTATATATATATTTATCACCTTGAACGTTAAATTTTTGACAGCAGGAATCTTTAAAACATAATTAAGGACTCTAAATCCATTGTAGGAAAACATATTTGTAGTGTTAAAGGAGTTGGGGGGGGGGTCAGGGCCGTCTTAACGCTTAGGCCCGTTGGGCATTTGCCCGGGGGCCCACGAGGATAGGGGCCCCATGGGATTATGTTTATTTTTATATATTTTGTATATTTATTTTGTAATCCTGCGGGGAAGGGACCCAACACTATTTCTTTGTCCGGGGGCCCAAACTGGTGTAAAGACGGCTCTGGGTGGGGTGTGTGGGGGTGGCGGTTTGTAAGTAAAAGTAAACATACCAAAGGAATAGTATTTTACACGCTTTTATTTAAGTCACAATGTTTGTATGTTGTATCCATCCACCCTTCCTTCCATCCTTCCTTCAAAACTTGAAACGTAAAATTATACCACTTCTGATGGTCCTAGAGATCTCAAAAATTTACCACAGATAGATCTTGGATGACAATGCATTGTATCAAAATTTCAGATCGATCGAATGTACCGTATTGAAATTATTGCACTTTTAGTTTTTAGTTTTTGTCTATATAAAATAGTATCACTTGCGTCAATGAACCATGCCTCAATTCGCCCTAGAGGGATACAATTATTATAACTTTAAAAAGTACTATCAACATCAAGTCTTGCTGGCCGAAATATAAGCGTGATCGATTGCCGACATGGGGGTACGAGGTTCAATTTTCAGTTAGGGGAAAATGTTTTTTTTTGTATTATACATATTTAGTGCAATTTCTATATGTAAATAAAAGCGTGTCCTTTTTTAAAAAAGATTTTTTTTACATTTATAACTTATTTATACTCAGCTTTAAGGGGGAAACAAATCAAGAAAATAACGGCAACTCTCATGTATCTGCTTTTTAAAAGTCTAGATACTATGATCTCGCATTGTCTACACACCATTAACAAAAAAAAATAATTAAAAAAATAAAAATAAAATAAAAAATAACTATAAACACATTGTCATGCGTAAGTGAAATTTCAACTCAATTAGTCACTCTCCTGGAACGCTTGCTGGGTGGTCGTGTCTGACGAGCATAGCTGCTATCGTCACGGCGACAGGATTTGGCACGAGTTTATCATTGCTTACGCCCATGGGTATTACGGTACCTTATTTATGCCACTTTTAAATGTCATTGCGTAAATATTCAATGTAACGCACTACAGTGGGACATTGTTCAACACGCATTTTGCTAGCCCATAAAAAAATTCTTCTATCCGACAGCAACTCCGTTCAACATACATTTTGCTAGCTACATTTGTTATGTATGATATTATGTGCATCCTTACAGAAGAGACATAGTGTAAAAACCGATGTATGTCCATAAAAAAAAACAATTCTTCTATCCGGCAGCACCTCTCAGTCCAACACGCATTTCGCTAGCTACATTGTTATGTACATATGACATTATGTGCATCCTTACAGGAGAGACATTACCGATTTATTCCTATAAATATATTAAAAAACACATTTTTTCTATCCTGCAGCAACTTGAGGTGAGACTCCAGGGTGGTCGCTACAAATGGGAAGGTTACGTCCAAGTGAGGGCCAAGGACGGAGAGTGGGGTAGTATTTGCAGTGACAAGTGGACGCTCAGGGAGGCGATGGTGGTGTGCACGCAGCTCAAAGACCTTGGGAAAGCCAAGCAAGCACTTTTAGTGAGTATACCCCCTCCCCCCACCCATAGATTTTTTTTACAACTTTATAACCTTACGAACAACAAAGCCCGTCCAAGGACGTTCCGACACCGTTCCGTGGCATGTTGTAACTCCCCTCCAACAGCCGTCTCGACCGGCATACATGTGCATCACGTCAAAAATACTATTCATTATAGTTTAAATAAATAACTCGGAAAAACAGAGCTTTGGACTATAAATCCCAACGCGCATAACTCAAAATAAAGTCTCGGAAGAAATACTGCACCAAAAATAACTCGTTTTGAATGTCCGCGTAAACGTGTTCAATATGATTGGCTGTAGGAGTCATTATGTGTTTGAGGGACCAATCGCTATCGATGACCGCACGGAACATAGCCTTTTATTATAATGTAGGATAGTTCGCTTCATGTACCGCAGAAGCTAAAACGTATAATTCATTATGATTATTCCAAGCAAGTTGATGTTGCCTTTCGTGTGTAATTTAACTATCATGTATACTATCATATACTAATAATAATTTGATAATTTATGTAGCGCAGTACCCACAGCAAGCATCTGGGCTCACAGCGCGTTACATGAAAATAGTAAAACCAATAAGTATCAATTCATTCAATGAAAAACTTTCATATCCTAAATACAACATTACAGTGGATATAACGATCATGTTTTCAAGTTATACTTGCAGCAGGTCAAGGATCATGTTCTCATAAGTTTTAGTAGTTTTATTGGATCAATGATCACGTTTGTAATTAGTTAAACATCGGTAGTATATCAATGATCACGTTTGTATATTATAGTTAAACATCAGTAGTATATATCAATGATCACGTTTGTAATTAGTTAAACATCAGTAGTATATCAATGATCACGTTTGTATATTATAGTTAAACATCAGTAGTATATATTAAAAATCACGTTTGTAATTAGCTAAACATCGGTAGTATATATCAATACTCACGTTTGTAATTAGCTAAACATCAGTAGTATATATAAAAAATCACGTTTGTAATTAGCTAAACATCGGTAGTATATATCAATAATCACGTTTGTAATTAGCTAAACATCAGTAGTATATATAAAAAATCACGTTTGTAATTAGTTAAACATCAGTAGTATATCAATGATCACGTTTGTATATTATAGTTAAACATCAGTAGTATATATCAATGATCACGTTTGTAATTAGCTAAACATCAGTAGTATATATAAAAAATCACGTTTGTAATTAGCTAAACATCGGTAGTATATATCAATAATCACGTTTGTAATTAGCTAAACATCAGTAGTATATATAAAAAATCACGTTTGTAATTAGCTAAACATCGGTAGTATATATCAATAATCACGTTTGTAATTAGCTAAACATCAGTAGTATATATAAAAATCACGTTTGTAATTAGTTAAACATCAGTAGTATATATCAATGATCACGTTTGTAATTAGTTAAACATCAGTAGTATATATCAATGATCACGTTTGTAATTAGTTAAACATCAGTAGTATATATCAATAATCACGTTTGTAATTAGTTAAACATCAGTAGTATATATCAATAATCACGTTTGTAATTAGTTAAACATCAGTAGTATATATCAATAATCACGTTTGTAATTAGTTAAACATCGGTAGTATATATCAATAATCACGTTTGTAATTAGTTAAACATCAGTAGTATATATCAATAATCACGTTTGTAATTAGTTAAACATCAGTAGTATATATCAATAATCACGTTTGTAATTAGTTAAACATCAGTAGTATATATCAATGATCACGTTTGTAATTAGTTAAACATCAGTAGTATATATCAATGATCACGTTTGTAATTAGTTAAACATCGGTAGTATATATCAATGATCACGTTTGTAATTAGTTAAACATCGGTAGTATATATCAATGATCACGTTTGTAATTAGTTAAACATCGGTAGTATATATCAATGATCACGTTTGTAATTAGTTAAACATCGGTAGTATATATCAATGATCACGTTTGTAATTAGTTAAACATCAGTAGTATATATCAATGATCACGTTTGTAATTAGTTAAACATCAGTAGTATATATCAATAATCACGTTTGTAATTAGTTAAACATCAGTAGTATATATCAATGATCACGTTTGTAATTAGTTAAACATCAGTAGTATATATCAATGATCACGTTTGTATATTAGTTAAACATCAGTAGTATATATCAATGATCACGTTTGTATATTAGTTAAACATCAGTAGTATATATCAATAATCACGTTTGTAATTAGTTAAACATCAGTAGTATATATCAATAATCACGTTTGTAATTAGCTAAACATCAGTAGTATATATCAATGATCACGTTTGTATATTAGTTAAACATCAGTAGTATATATCAATGATCACGTTTGTATATTAGTTAAACATCAGTAGTATATATCAATAATCACGTTTGTAATTAGTTAAACATCATTAGTATATATCAATAATCACGTTTGTAATTAGCTAAACATCAGTAGTATATATCAATGATCACGTTTGTAATTAGTTAAACATCAGTAGTATATCAATGATCACGTCCTATTAAGTTACTTAGTGCAAGTGTTTTAAATATCTCCAACTTCTGCATGTCCTGTGATTTATTATCAATAATCTAACTATTTATAAATGTTAATATTTTTCATGTGAAAGAAACAACCCTTAACAAGTTTTTTTTTCTATTTTAAATATAACCTACCCGTGGGGCTACAAGAATTGGATAAAGCACAAGGAAGAGTAACTCACTGATAACCTAAGAGTTGCGTCGTCTTGTAACTTCGCCTTGTTTCTGAAGGGATAATCCAAATATGAAAAATAAATGTGTCAAGCGCCAATAAAGATAAATATTTGTCTCCTGAAATCTCCGAGTGTTTATGACGTAACCAGAAAACAACAGAAGTGAAGGGGACGGAATAACATGTTTTTAACCACGTTTTATTAACTCGCTTTCGTTCCTGTCGATTTGTTTGTCCACAATTTTTCAAATCTGCCAACGTAAAATTAAACCACTTTTGATGGTCCTAGAGATCTCAAAATTTTACCACAGAGAGATCTTGGATGACAATGCATTGCATCTAAATTTCAGATCGATCGAATGTACCGTTATTAAATTATTGAATTTTTTAGTTTATCTATAGTCTATATGTAAGCATCTGTACCGTCTGCTTTTGTTGACAATCCATGAGTCACCCCATGACGACGACATCACCGTGTTTTAAAACGTAAAAAAATAGAGATACAAAATATTTTTTTAAAAACCACGTTTTTATAAGTGTACTAAAAAAAAATAAGTTAAAACTATATTTAGTTCAAGTACTTTCGATTTAATATGACTAAAAACGTGGGGCTGGCGCTTATGAGGTTTAACATATGCGGTTCACTCATTCTCTCACTTATAGATCTCTCTGTTGCCTTCTAAATTAGAAATCTTTAATTTTAATACCAAACACCCGCCCCCACGTTTTAGTCATATTAAATCAAAGTACTTGAACTAATAAGTTTTAACTTATTTTCTTCTTTTTAGTCCGCTTATAAAAACGTTGTTTTTAAAAATCTTTTTTTTTACTTTTATTTATTTTATTCTTTTAAGTCCACTTATAACAACCTGGTTTTTTAAAATCTTTTTTTACCTCTATTTATTTTACTAAACACTTCACAAGCGCCCGCCCAACGTTTTAAAAACATTGTGATGTGGTCACAGAGTGAACTCACGGATGTCAACAAAAGCAGACGGTACAGATGCTTACATATAGACTATAGATAAACTAAAAAGTTCAATAATTTAATAACGGTACATTCGATCGATCTGAAATTTAGATACAATGCATTGTCATCCAAGATCTATCTGTGGTAAAATTTTGAGATCTCTAGGACCATCAGAAAGTGGTTCAATTTTACGTTGGCAGATTTGAAAAAATCTTGGACAAACCAACAAACAGGAACGAAAGCGAGCTAATAAAACGTGGTTAAAAATAATAAAATAAATAGAGGTACAAATTTTTTTTTAAACACGTTTTTATAAGTGTACTAAAAAGAAGAAAATAATTTAAAACTAATAAGTTCAAGTACTTTTATATAATATGACTAAAAACGTGGGGCGGGTGTTTGGTATAAAAATTAAAGATTTATAATTAAGAAGGCAAAAAGATATCTATAAGTGAGAGGATGAGTGAACTGCATATGTAAAACCTCATAAGCGCCCGCCCCACGTTTTTAGTCATATTATATGAAAGTTACTTGAACTTATTAGTTTTAAATTATTTTCTTCTTTTTAGTACACTTTTAAAAACGTGGTTTTAAAAAATCTTTTTTTTTACCTCTATTTATTCATGCACAATTTTACCTTTCCAATCAAGGGAATGTGGAATTGACGAAATGCGTACGAACAGAAATGTCACGATTTGAATGTCGACATAAACAAACACTTCTCACTCGAGCCGAAGGAATCCGCACCTCTTCATTAAGTTGATTATGTGGTGTCAGAGAACCAACAGTCACCTACAAAATTGAAAATGAATGCTTTAGAAAAGTTTTAAAAAAAGAAGTGGGTACGATTTTTAGTCTGTGGGATGGGTCGGGTGGGGAACGAACGTCGAGGACAATTTAACTACATTATCAACTCTATGGTCCATCCCGAACCACAACACCGTAACCCAAACTGCCAATTTCTTGCTAAGATGTGATATATACCACGGAGAGGCGTAGGATGCAATAATCTTTTGTTTAAAGGAGCATCTGCAATAAATAAGATGAGATGAAAAATTCAGTCGTAATAAATCACAAATAACTCCGCTGGGTGCCGGTAGTAATTGAAATCCACATTGTAATAATGTAATCCCCCACAAACGTAAACAGTTGTTCTGTCCGGAACAATGTGGTTCGTTATTTGTTTGGTTTCACCGTTCTGCCGAATCAACGCCTAACACGTTGTTTTTGGGTTTCAATGTTTTATTCATCTCAAAAGTTAAACCATGTTTCAAAAAATAATTTATAATTCTGTTTATTTTTAAAATGAAACAGAACTCTTTTTTCATATAAACTTGTTTTTTTAAAATATACAACAAATAAATTTTAAAAAAAAACAAAAAAACATTAAAATAAAATTAGACTGACAAAATAAAATAAAATATTTTAAAAAAGCTACAGACAAAAAGGGTTACGGCAACAATTCACTTAAGCTGACAAAAAAAGTTTGCAATAATGAGCATAATCAGCCTTTTAAAAATTTTCATTTCTATATCCCCTCCACCTCTATCTCTTTCTATATCTCTCTATTTTCATTTCTCTGAAGAAACTCCCAAATTTTCGTTCAACTCAAATTCTTTAAAATGATTTTAACAACATTCCTCAATTTTAATTCTTTAAATATTCGTTAAAAAGTTAATGTGCAATCTAAATTCTTTGAAATGCTCCATTTAAAATGTATTTAAAAATGCAGAAAATGCCAATGCTTCATGTGAACTCCTCTTAATTTTTAAAAGCCACGGTCTCATATCCAAGATGAAATCCATAAATGACATCCCCCCCCCACTAATCGCATCTCCATCCATCCGTCCCTGTGGCGCTGCAGCTCGTGCACTGCTTTGGCCTGCCTCACGACTTCCTTTCACTAAGACCTAACTAATGCCTTTCTTCTCCAAGATCAGATCTCATCATAAGAAAAAAAACACACAAACTTAAAGCAACTCTCCCACACAGTACACAAACATAATGTTTTCACAGACTATATGACATATGGTTGTAGATAGTGTGCAGATTTTTAAAAATTCTGACGCCGTGACGTATTGACGCTAAGTGCATAAACCATTGACGTCATTTGGACTTGCGGATATGCGCTAATCCTACAATCACATCAAGTGCATTAACTTAAATGTATAAAATTTTGCTTTTTTAAAAAACTTTTAGAACATGTACTTCGTAGGGGTTGAAAATCGCAAATCCCCTACCACCTCATCCAGTGTTATATAACACAAGTGTATAAACCCTTATTGTCACTTTGACTTGCAGACCAGCTACTTCGGAGGGGCGGAGACGCACAAATCCTACTACCGCATCCAGTGTGTCGGGCGGGAGGCAAACCTGGGAAAGTGCAACCTCACGAAGACAGACGATAAGCTCGGCTGTGCCAAGAAGACCAACGTGGCAGGAGTTGTGTGCTCCCACCGTAAGTGTCACGTGTCTGTGTAACGTGAGCATGCCCCCCGATGTGTCGGTGTTGTGTGTTGTTTTATGCCAGAGACGTGCTTTTTTATATGTACAAATATTTGTTTTAAGCCAGTCTAAACTTACCGCTTGCCGCGCCCTTTGCTTGTTGGAAGCACTCAACACCTTGAAGCGCAAAGAGTTAGGAGTGGTCAAGTCAAAATGTTCTTGGAGAGCATGATAAATTTATAAACATCCCGGAGACATAAACAAAAGCCGTGTGTTTTAAAAAAAAATATGCAACCAGATATCAAAGGGAACAGCTATTTAAAACGCACAAAAATGATTTTATATGCTGGAGGTCGAATGTAAGGTTATCGGGCCTTATAGGTTGCCTTAACAAGACAAGAAATAAAACTCAAAATAACATCATTCAAAACTATAAATGATAAAAATGCAAGACTAGACTAGACATAAAACAATGGATGAGCATGGTGCGCAATAGTCTTCTCTATAGGAGGAGCGTCCGTAACAGATAAGATTAGATAAAACATATACAACACAGGATTTAGAAAAATATAAAGGAAAGGGAAATGAGTATTGGGATATTTCAGACTCTCTGCCTTTGACAGCAAGAGAATAAATCAAAATATATTTCTTTAATGATAACAGGGATAAAGAATAACAAAAAAAAACCGATGAAAATTGAAGAGACTAAGTTCTCTGTATATACATTAAAAAGGCTAATTCATGATTGCTATTTGCCTAATTTGTTGTTGTTGCTGCTGTTGTGTGTGATCCATTGGACTTGATAGAGATTAAGAAAGTGGTAGTAGGGCCAGATACGTGATATATTTTGCGCCCGTAAACAAACTAATAGACCCCCCTCTCGTATAATTAATATCTTACCCTTTTCACTTTTTAAATCCCTTATATTAACTTGACCGTCTTGTTTTTGTCCCGCGGAAAAAAAAAGTAAAAATGACCCACTTCCCGGGATCCTATCGAGCTGAAATTTTGCACATGGAATTTTGTCACCTAACAATGCATTCTATCAACATTTCACATCGATCGAAAGTAGTTTATCTCTATGTATCTTGTCTCTATGTAGTATGTAAATGTAGGGTAGTCTGTCGCGCGGTGCGTATTATATTGAACATACTTTTATAATATTTCCCCGATCTGTAAATGTTTAATAATTTATCATAATGTGACGTTGTAAGCCTCATTTTAGCGCCCCTGTACTTAAGCGCTCGGGGACATATGTACCCCTCTGCACCTCCCTCGCTGCGCCTCTGATTCTGGTCCGTCGCCGCAATCGGTTTCAGCCTTGTTGCACAATGGTTATACCCTATCGCTTAGTCCTGGATTTAAAATTAACAATTCTCTGAAGCATAGCAATAAAGACCTGAAATAACTATAAACATTTATTTGATTTTTGTTCTGGGGGGCGATAGAGGGGGCCAAGGTTTTTGTCACCCCTTTCCGCCTTTTTATCCCATTTCAATAGTTTTATTTCGTCCCAGGCGAACGGCCTCATCCTGACAACGCCGGTGCAACGCATCAAAAGTGATTTATTGGAATCTAAAATACAGAGATCTCCTCGGTTTAATTTGATCCAGCCAGCGAATGTTGGTTTTCTGTCGTGTTCAATTATCACCCTTTTCGGTCTGCGGAAGAAGCTGTCAAAATAAAATAATGGGAGGCAACTAAATCATTCTGAAAAGGGAGGCAACCTTCTCATTTTAATCTCCACCAGGGTTATAAAATAAACACAGTGGATGGTAATGCTCCGTATGCTTATATTTAGTTTTAATACGTTTTATTTATGGATCACGCTGAAGTCAGTTTTGTTCAGCTGCCATAAGATTTTAAGGGTATGATTCTTAATGTTTATTTCCTGATAACTATTTGGAATCTTCTACCCCTACCCCCAATTCAAATTCTCTTTAAAATCCATTTTAAATAAATGTATGGAACACACACACCCAACCTTTGCATCCGGTACAGTTCTTTATTTTGAAATTTAAACTTATAAATTAAAATGAATAGATCAGTTCAGGATTTTTTTCTAAATATTTATTTTTAAAAATGTAATTGTTTTTTAAGTCAGTTATTAATAGTATAGTTAAATAACTTGGACAGCGATGGTCCGAAAAAATCTGTTCGCGCTCATTTTACATTAAATATATTTTGTATCCAACTTTCTTACTTCACTATATATTCGTTTTTCTTAATATCTGTCATATTTAATGATGAATTGAATGGGAATCACACAAAATTTTTACTTAACTGTCAAAACATAAATTGAAACTCATTAACTCATAGTCATTATCATTATATCTGAGTCTGAATTATCTGAAATAGCTGTCTTGTCACCTGTTAACACTACTATTACTGTACTGTATATACTATATTCTTTTATATGACAAATTATCTCCAATCTAGAAATCAACACACTTTTTTTTAAAAATTGAGGTGTAATGTAAAATTTATAAAATTATTGATTTAAAACTAAAAGCACAAAAACTGTTAAGAAATGGAAAACACTAGTTCGACTCTGATGGGACTCGAACCCACAATCTTCGGCTCCGGAGGCCGACGCCTTATCCATTAGGCCACAGAGTCATTACAATGTAGGTCACGCACAAAGTTTATAAGGCCATGAATATGGCGTGAACAAGATAGATAACCCCAAAATTATGATATAGAATACTTAGAAGTTTGAAGAGTTATGTTTAAAAGTTGAGGTCAAAATTTTCAATACCTAAATTTGTTACCGCGAATTTTTCAAAATAAAAATGCCACACTACTCAGTTAAGGTTTTATGATTTTTTTTTAAACTTTCGAAATTTTTTGTCTAATTTTTCTGCTCACTTATTCAAAATAAAAATATTAAAAACTTAGTAAGTTAGCCTATGATTATGATCATTATGATTCTGATGAAGAATGTCAAAATGGGACTGCGATAATCGTTAAACTCATAAAGTTAATAATAATAAAGTCATAAAGCTTTTAATTTTAAATAAAATATAAAATACATAAACAAATTGTGCAATTAAAACAATAAATATGAGATTTATTTTCAAATGAAGCTCAAATTTATTGTTTTAATTGCACAATTTGTCTGTGTATTTTATGATTATGATGGCCTATCAAATGAATTGTAATTGAATAACTGAATTGATTTAATACCTTCTTCCTTCTTTTAGCGCATTTTATTTTTCGTATGTTTTGTTGAGTTTAAAGGGGTTTTTAACTTTCATAAAAGTTTTTAAAATAAGACTTGCAACAACAATAAAATGCGCTAAAATAAGGGATTACCAATATTGGTATGCGCCAAAATAATTATAAGGCTAAGGGCTAAGGGATTACCATGTTTATCATATTTAATAATAATAATATTAATATATTATTAAAAATTTAAATGCTGAAAATATAATATATATTTAAATTATATTAATCTATTATAATTTATTTAGTGTAGGGAAGGCTTAAAATAATTGAAATATTAATTACTACTAATGATTGGTCTAAGTCTATTTTATAATTATATTTTTTATATTATAATTATAGTTATAGTAATAATTAACTGGGCTATTAAAAAAATAATGAATTTCTGCTTTATAATAAAAATATTATAATTTATAATAAATAATAATAGTAATAGATATTAGTTATAGTTCATAATGATAATGACAATGATTATCATAGTCATATCATCAATAAAAAATAAACCATATCAATATCAAAATATTTTACTATTATCATTATCATATCGTATTCTTATTCAAATATTTTAATAGTAAGTTGTATATAATTTATAATATAATATAATGTAATATAATAACCTAGACCATAGTTTTGCCATAGGCATAAGGCCACTGCCGCCACCCATGGCTACATATTTACACGTTTTAAATCAAAACCTGGCACTGGCTATGAAAGATTTTTTTCCCCTTCTAAATCCCATTAAAAAAGCCGTCAAAGGGTCCACCATCTTCAATCGAGGCTATAGATTTGAAGTTGAGCAACATTTAATTTAATTTTTATTTTATTTTATTTTACTCGAAGTAATACCTATCCATCTAGTGCCGGTGGAACAAATCTCATACTCTTCTCATTTAAAATTCATAGTACTTTATAAAGCTTACAAAATTTCTGTTTGACCAACATTTTTTCCGACCAAACTTCTTAAGATCATTTTTTCCCTCAACAAAATAAAAAGTGCACGAGTTCTTACTCACTTCCCATAGTTATAGTTATTTGTGCTCTGATTCATGGCCAAATATGACCAGTTTAATAATTTAAGTCCCAAAGGAGTTCATTTACAATTTGCATACCTTATTTAGGATTCAATTCATGAGCTACATTCCTACCTTGTTCTGCAGATCCCCCCAATGCATATCATAAAATATTGTCTGTAAATGAATGTTGATTTTAAAAAAAAATTAAATTGTCAGAGACGTCACTAGCGTTGATGTCACCCAGTGTGGTAGCTCATAGTGTCACCCCCCCCCCACACACACACACACGACTTACCCCATAGACCTCTACCGAGTCTACCAGTGCCATATAACGGGAACATGCTCAATTTTAAATTTTGGTGTCACCCCTTGTGATGCGGTGCGGTCTGCACCCCTCTTGTGACACCTCTGAATATTGTTAATATCCCTTTATTTCAGACCTTCCTGATTTGGTTCCGAACCTACGAGCCGTGGAAGACTCAGTTCGACTCCAAGATCTCGCCCTCTACTTCTTACGATGCTCCATGGAGGAAAATTGTTTGGCCAACTCTGCCTACGTTATACACAACACAAGCCTCGGTAGGTTCTAATGTAATCGTCTGGTCATCTAAAGCCAATTTGTAGTTTCTAATCTATTTTAAAATTTATATTCCACTTTCTAAGTAGCGCTTAATAGTGCTTTTTAAAAAAATATTATTTAGCCAAGAGATGAAAATATTCAAATTTTGTTCTTAAAAATTGTTATTGTAAATCTAATTAAACAAACACTGCTAATTACTATTCTAAATTGTATAAATTATCAATATGTATGCGATTAAACATAATATAATTTATAGGAATGCTCTTTAATGCCCAATGATTTGTGTGTGATTTTATTTTATTTTTTTTGTTTTTGTTTTGTTTTTTGTTGTTTTTAAATTCACATGGTTAGCACGCGAAAACGCATTTGGCTAAAACGAAAAAATATAACTTTATCATAAAAATAATTAATGCAATTAAATTACAAAAAAATAAAAATAAAAAATTAATGATGTTGCGAAATAATTATCTGTAAGTTTATATGTGCACTTATTTTTTAAATTTATTATTTGTCCAACTCATTTAGCTGCGAACTCTTCCCCAAGCAGTGTCATTTGGGTAATTGAATGTTTAAAATGATACATTAGTGATTCGAGATTATGCCAGACAAAACCTCTTAATTGCTCATGATCACTCATTAACTCTTTAGAACCATCTGTGTACTTTTATTCCACAGTGTGGCGAAACAACATGCGGCGTCTGCTTCGTTTCTCGACCGTGGTCCACAACAAGGGGTTGGCTGACTTCCGACCCTTCCTGCCCAGGGGGCAGTGGGAATGGCATTCATGTCATATGTGAGCACGGCATAAATAATGACCATAACTTAAAACATGAAATGCAGTTGTCAATCAGAACCAAACTTGACTATTAAGAGAAATGTGTCACCCAGAAGCTAGACACCTGTGAAAAACGTGCCATTGAAACCCATACTATACCAATAGTTTTAAAAAAAAATAATAAATGTAAAAAAACTTAACAATATGAACTGTAGACAACCCATGAAAAGGAAATGTTAACAACAATACAAGTAATAAATATTAACAACCCGTTTATTTTTCAGAGGAAATACAATTGGACAAATAGTAATAGTAATAAAAATAAATTGATAATTTATATAGCGCTGTACCCCAGTAAGCACCCGGGCTCACCTATACCATTGTTTTAATTTTATGAATTACATGTATATTTTTTTTTAAAATAAAAAGAAATGTTATCATTAAGTTAAATTATTTCTTTTTCCGAGCAATTCAATGCATTCTCTCTTTTTTTCACCAACTTAACCCTCCTTGGGCACAGGCTCATTATTTGAAACGAATGAACAGCCCCCCACCCCCGCATTTAAACCCCATTCAACAATATTATTTATTATAAATACTTTTAAATTAATAGCTATAAAATATTTTAATAAATGCTAAACTCATTCTTTTTAACACATTGTAAAAAAAATATCAAGCTAGGATCTCTTGAAACCTGTTCGTTTCAGGCACTACCACAGCATGGAAGTGTTTGCTCACTACGATATCATGGACAGCAACGGCACGCGCCTGGCTGAAGGCAGCAAAGCCAGTTTCTGTCTAGAAGACTCGGCCTGTGATAGAGGAGTCCACCCCAAATTCAACTGCAGGGGCTTTGCTGATCAAGGTATCGACTGATGGGAACGGAAAATAAATACGTATTAAGACATTGGCCCCGGGAACAAATCCCTGCCTTCACGGACATTTGAACACGTGACCATCGTTACGCCAGCCGAGCGCGCATGCCACTCGACCACAGTGCCCCTTTAAAAGGCAAATGGGATAAGGGTGGTGTGGAAGGCTAGTAATGTGTTGTTTTTTCCCCATTCAAACAAAGGTCTTATTTTTCCTGGTTTCAAAAGTAAACAAGATATTAATGTCATGGCTCAAAAGAAAGAACTAATTTAAAAAGACAAGCAAAGACCTTTGTCACATGACTCACGTGTCTCCCCCAAAAGCGTCCCTACCTCTCAATATTATCCTGGAACCCGTAACAAAATGGCGTACCCCCACCCAAAATTCCCTCACGCTAATCACAAATTTATCTAATGCCTCTCTCAAAGAGAGCTTACCAAAATCTTAACTCATATCAACTAGAATCTCTACCTAGGAATCAACAACCCTGCCACCATCTACCATGCTTGTAATTTCCTAATATAATCCCTTCCCCGGAATTTTGCTTCTATTACCAAAAAGTTTCCTTAGTCTCATTTCTTGTCAATTCCCCCCCCCTATTCGACACCCTCCTCGATAAAGTCATTGCCTACCCCTAATCTGACAGCGAAATGCGAACATCCCATTGCATATAGACTGACTCATACAATTATAGAAGTCGTTCATCATATCAAAATAATTAAAGCGTGAAATGTTTCTTGTTGTTGCTGTTACTGTTTTGACGTTTGTTTTCAGTTTCATGTTGTACCATTCACAGGTCTCTCCGTCAACTGTTCGGATAATTATATGTATGACATAGACTGTCAATGGATTGATATCACTGACATCAAACCCGGAGAATACACGTTTTTGGTAACATTTTAAATATACTTCTATTTTTTAATCAGTTTCATTTTTTTTTCTTTTTTGTATCTTTATTTATTAACGAAAAGATCTAGTTTATTTAATTGTATTATCTGTTTTTTTGTTTGTTTTTTTTTGGTGTTATTTTTAATTTCTTTTTAAAAACTGAGAAAATGACCCATAAGACTATGGAAAATGAGATAAAAATTATGAAACCATGTTTTTTTTCTTCTGCAAATGCGTAGCTAGGATATTTTGCACCCGTGGACAAACTATATATTTGTATTAAGGGGCCATCCATAAATGACGTCACGAGATTTTGGCTGATTTTTCACCCCCTACCCCTCGTCACAAAAAGTTAGATCACCACCCTCCGATATGACGTCAAAAAGCTTTTGCCGCCGTCACCCACCCCCAAAGCCGTATTTTCTATTTGATGTTGAACAAGTTTCAAATCACTTTTTTTGTCATTTCAGTATGTATTTATTGTAAGTCTGCACTCTAATATCGTAACACACGTGAAGCCACATGTAAAAAAATCATTAACTAAATTGTAAGCATTCAATTATTTAAAGTTACGCGTTTTGATGTTACGTCAAAGATCTTAAACACCGCCTCACTATTGTCACAAATATGTTACCCCTCTGGTACGTGACTTCATTTATGGACGACCATTCCGCACACCTACTGCGAAGTAATATCTTACCCTTGCTCATGCACTTATTATAATGCATCATTTTAATTCTCATGCATTTTGGCGACCCTGTATCTTGGTTCCCGGGAACATATCCCTTTGCCCCGCCTCATCACCATGCCATTGTTTCTCGTCGAAAACCAATATTTTCCCCATGCTTTCCCCAGATGGAAGTCAACCCAGAAATGTTGGTGGCAGAGAGCGACTTCGACAACAACGTCGTGCGCTGCCACCTGTACTACAGCGGATACTTCGCCAGTTTAAAGCGCTGCCATTTTGAGAGCTTGCTGGAATACAGGAGGCCCATGAAACCTTCTTGAGAACTTTCGTGTGTTTATTATTATAATAATTATTATTGTTAAAATATATGAATAAATAAATAAGAAAAGATCGAAATTTTGTTATTGTGACCCTCGGGGCTCGTTCATTTGAAGTGCTTCACATTGAAAGGACCATGAGTAGCTCATTATCAGGATATTGTGTCATTTTAAAAAATGTTTTCAAATGTAGTATTGAGATCCAGCGGTGACCTTGGACCACAAAAATATAAATACCCCCTAACATTGACGTTACGTCTAATTAGTATAGTCGGCTTTGTAGATTTCTCCATCACGGTTATAGCAATGCGCCAGTGTCTTGTATTTAAATTCAAGTGGTTTGTAGTCTTCTTGGATCAACGAAAAGTAAGGGATGTAAACATTCTTTTTCATTACCCCTCTGGCCACTTTCTCACTCGTCCTACTTCCAAATTATAAAATACAGGCGACATAAACATGTGGACTTGAGACATGGGCGTAGGTAAGGGGGGGGCATTTGCCCCCCCCCTACATTTGAGGGAAAAAAATTAATTTATTAAATGCATTAATAAATGTTGTATTTTGACTATTACAGCACTAATTTGTAAGTCTTATTAATTTCGAAGGCTTTTTTCAACCCTTATTTTATACTGAACTTGAATTTAATTGAAAATTGTACCTGTATGGCATTGCCAGTTAAAATATTTTTAAAAAAGTGGGATTTTTTTTGCCCCCCCCCTGGAAAAATTCCTAGCGACGCCCATGACTTGAGAGCATTAAGTCATGATGTTATCAGGCCATTCTTTTCGTTTTACTGCGAGGGGAATTATTAATTTTTTGTGACAACGTTTCCTGATTCTTCTCAATTGTAATCAATGAAATAGGTGTGCTTTCTAATCTTAAATCAAAGTTTTTCATACCAAAATATATTTTTTTAATCAAAATTTTTAACTGTTATTTTAACTGATGCTTTTTATTCTTTTTGTTTGTTTGTTAATTGTCTTTTCTACTATGAACTTAGTTGAAATTTACGACAATCTTGTGCCTGAATGTGATAATGCTGACACAGAAAAAAAACGACAACCTTTTCTCGGAATCACTGGCTGATTCCTGGAACCAAGATCCCAAACGATGAAATAAAAATGAGTGGTCGCTTGATACAATCGTAGTTAAAAGCTTTTTTTTGTTTTTGTGTATGTTGTACATATGTTCTATTTTAACAAATTCATTGCCGCATAGTGTGCTTGTTACATGAGCAATAAAAAAATAATAAAGATAACTCACTGGGTTTTGTGCTACATTTTCATTGTAATATTCGTTTATGTAATCGTTTGTCTAAAATTATAGTCACAAATGATTAAGGATTCCGACCCTAAACTTTACTTTGACTAAATTTGCTATCATTATAAAAAAAGTCATTGATGTTTTTATATTAATAGTGCAGTCTAATACTTCTAAAGAACAGAAGCGTAACGTCGGTTTTCCGCGCGCTTGGCTAATTTATAATTTAGTTTGGCGTCCTTGACAAATTTCAGCTTTGCGTTTTTTAAATCCTTTATATTAACTCGTGGTGTCTGTTTGTTTGAACCCTTGATTGTTTGCTTGCTTGATTGTTGGTCACCAAAACTTTGGATCGATTTTTAACACACTTCGTCGTAAGTTAGCGAGCTGAAATTTAGCAGGCAGTTTGTGGCGATGATAAAAACTTTGTATCAAAATTTAAGATCGATCGCATGTACTGTAATTAAATTATTGAATTTTTATATTATTTTATTTATCTCTATTTATCATGTTATTTTTTGAGATAGAGTGTCGCGGTGCGTATTATATTGAACAACCTTTCTGTCGCGCAATAAGGTGCGTATTTTATTGACAACACTTTTTATAAACATATTCCTGATCGGTGCGCAGTATATTAAACACGTTTTACGAGACATAACTACAATTTTGTATTTTTGGATGGTCTTGCGCTGCGTATTATTATGAACATTCTTTTAGTTACGTCTCGTACATAAAGGATTTATATTGAAAAACTTGTGTTTTTTTTATTTTTAAAAATCCTTAATATTAACTCGTGGTGTCTGTTTGAACCCTTGCCTGCTTGATTGTCGCCAAAACTTTGGATCGATTTTTAACCCACTTCCTCGTAAGCTAGCGATCTGAAATTTTGCAGGCAGTTTCGTGTCGATGATAAAAACGATGTATCAAAATTTCAGATCGATCGCATGTACTGTAATTAAATTATTGAATTTTTAGATTATTTTATTTATTTCTATGCATCATGTTATTTTTTTGAAATAGAGTGTCGCGTTGCGTATTATATTGAACAACCTGTCTGTCGCGCAATAAGGTGCGTATTTAATTGACAACACTTTTTATAAACATATTCCTGATCGGTGCGCATTATATTAAACATGTTTTACAAACACAACTGCAATTTTGTATTTTTGGATGGTCTTGCGCTGCGTATTATAATGAACATTATTTTAGTTATGTCTCGTACATAAAGGACTTATAGTCAAAAACTTGGTTTTTCCGGGTTTTTTAAATTGTCAGTACTAAATTTGAATAAATTGAAGGATTAGCCTTCGTTTTTTTATTTTCTTTATTTATTACTATTATTATTATTATTATTATTTATATATTATTATTACTCCTCGGCGTCCTTTGCTACTGCCCCGATGCCAAGTCGTTGATACGCCTCTGCTAAAGAAATGGGTCAATCTTTATAATTTCATTACTTCCAGCATTTTTTAAAATGCCTCCCTTAAATGAATAAAAAGCTGCACTGGGAACACACCTGTCTAAGACCATTTCACAACTCCCTCGTTAGTACCGAATTATTAACAGCATGACAGATTTTATCCACTCAAGTACAATTTGTCACTAACATTTTTTTTAAAGTGTTTTTTTCCTCCTTTATCGTAGGAAGGACCATAATTTTAAACAATGGAATTTGATTATATTAAAATTAAGTTACTGCAGTTGAGACGATTATTGTTAAAACGATAACTCTCTAGGGAATGGTATTCACTTTTAAGAAAACAATATATATATATATATATATATATATATATATATATATATATATATATATATTTAAAAGGACTTATCAGTTCATAGGGGTAAAGAAGAAAAAAAAGAAGATTTACTTAGGAACTGCAATATTTTTAGTGACACACAGTTAAGTAAACACGATTATTTAAGCGGGTCCTTCGATGAGGATTTAATAACGAATGCTATCCAGTATTGTATGGTATAGGGCTTGGGGCATAGGGCTTCCTTTTATCAATTAATTGCTTAATACAAAAGTGGGATAACAAAAGATTTGTGAGGTTATTTAACAAAGCCTATACAAGTTATGGACCCTTCTGGATCTCATATTAGAGGTACAAATAAAACCCTAACCTTAACCTAACTTTAGGGAATAAAAAAAAGTAATAATAAAAATAAATAATACTACTGTAATAAAAAAAAACAGAGGCTAAATTAGCATGAGAACGTGACACTGATGTGGTGATAAATTAATTGATTCTTAATTTTTGACAGCCGCCCCAGTTGTAAAATTTGGGGGGGGGGCGGCAAATTCCTCTTTGTTAATTAGGTAATTGTTAAAATGTGAATGTAATGTAATAAAATAAAATAAAATCCAAGATAAAAAAAATTAAACGAAATGAAGAACTATATTAAAATACGTGAGCGCTTTTAACGACAAAACTTCAAACTCCATTATAAATCGAAAGTCTTCTGATACTAATGTTACTGAGCTAGAAAACATATGTGCTGACAGTATGACAATAATGTGCTGGTACATATAATTGATTCAAGTTTGATTTTAACGTAACTACTGAAAAATATTGTTGGCGTATTTATATGGCTTATTTTAATTTTAATGTCTTTTATTTTGTGGCATAAACAAAAATAATGGAAACAATTGCTTATCTAGTGGAATTAAAACTTGGGACAAATAAATACAAAATTTGGCAGGGGCGGGTAGGGTCGGCAAATTCCTCGTTGTTGATTAGCTAATTGTTTAAAAGTGAAAATAAATTTTAATAAAATAAAAGAAAAGCCAAGATAATTACTCAATAAGTACTCAACATTACCAAAGTTTTTTTGCAAATGGAAGGAATCAGATATTGGATAAAAAAGAAAAAAATAGACTATTAATAAAGACCGACAATTAGTTGTTGAAAAAGAGAAAACGAAGTATCAAGAAGTTCTTTTTAGAATATTTGAAATTATTAAATCCTGGCGAAATTGAATGTGACTCTTTAAAGTCACAGAGAGGGCAATACTGCTGCAAATAAAGACAATATTCTGGAACTAATGCATTAGGCATTAGCATTCGAGCACTCCAAGATCATAGTGGGAAAAGGGGTAAAAACTTGTCATCTAAAATTCAAACTGAGCTCAAAGCAATTTAGGAGATACAGTTCACGAAAAATCATCTTTATTCAATAACAAGATACCAAATATTGTTCCATTGTATTTGATAGCTCTTCATATATTTGACATAAGGATCAAACAAGTCCAGTTATGTGATGTGTAAAAATTGAAAATCAATAAGTAGACGCTGTATAATCTTTCAAAGATTTCATTCAAAGCAAGAGTGAATCTGCTTAAGACATTTCTGAAATGATTTTTAATAAATGATGATCTTAAAATAATGGACTGCACATGCCCAACGTGTGTTAATATTTCTTAAGGGCTGGAAAGTATACAAGAGTTCATCAAAGGCGCAAAAACATAAAATCTAATGTCAAACTCTTTCAAACAGTTAAACCTAATTTATTAACATGATACTCCAACTGAAACGAATTCTCCAAGTATCTTAGTACACCTGAGCGTTGTGACGCATTCTTTTCCAAGTCCATACACTGTTGCTTCTACAAGCAAGGCATTCAGACTCCAGGATACAAAATAGTGAATAAACATGGAGCCATTTTGAGGTTACTTTGTAAGCTATAGAACTGAAAGTTGCTGAAAAAAAGCACAACACACGGACAGACGCAGGAACTTTGCTAGTCACAAATGAAATATTTTTTTTTCAAAGTTTTATTTTAAAAAAGGCCCTAAATTCTTTACAACCGTATAGTGCTCAACAAAAAAACAAAAAAATATTATTAGCAGTGGCTACTCACAGAGAAACTAATGGAAAGGAATACTTAAAGGATGCTTTGACATTTGATAAAATTTTATGTGTAGACCTCATCATTTTAATCGAACCTTCCAATCAAAGAATAAGATAGCAAATTTTTTGTGATCAAAGCAAATATTCTATGTAGAATAACAAGTAATAAGAAATTTGGTTTCTTCATAAGATGAGATAAGTGTATAAATTCGTGTGAGACTTTGGCAGTTATACAGAATTCAGAAAACAGACATGATTTTCGTACACCAGCTAATCAACTGGACTTTGAAATTTTGTTTTCAAATTAGAGTGTTCAAAATATCCCACATAATATAGTCAGGCCATGAATATTTTAACCCACATGAATAGAATTTTTTTTAATGAACTTAAGACTAGGTGGTTTATTTAAGTTTATAAAGATATTTAGGCTCGAAGTTACCCTGCCTAAAATAATATAATTAATTTCGAACATTGCTTACAACTGTCTTAAGTAATGCAAGGTGTTAAAAAGGCTTCTCTAAAATTATTTTAATGAAAAATTAATGATGATCAATTACGAATACAATAAGATTATTTAATCTATTGCTATTTAGGCTATTGAGCATGCCATGGCTGAAAACATTGATACATGAAAGATTGAGCCATGAGGAAAATCATAATACTGTAATTTCATTAAAGAAATGAAGCCTTTCTTTTTAACATAAAATATATAGTGTTCTTATTATTGCTTTCTAATTAATTTTAAACTTTTTTTTATAGCAGAAACATATTATTCGGGGAGGGGGGCGGCAAATTTGGTTTCTGCCCCGGGTGGCACATGCTCACGCTACGCCGCTGAGTTCACTCCAGCCATCCGAATCGATGACCACATCTCCGTGTTTTACAGCAAGGTGGGATCAGACACGTTCAGTCTGTAAATGTTTGTCACGCTGCGCTTATTACATGGAACATAATCAATAATTTTAGTTATGTCTCATATTTAAGGGATTTATAGTAAAAAACTGGGGAAACTTTATTTCATGACACCTGAACAAGATATTTTATTTTTGGGGATGTAATGTTTTGGGGCAACCTTTACATAGGAGTGGTATAAAGGAAAACAACCGTTTTTAAACTTTTAATACATAAAGAATAAAGATGGCGGCTTCCAGAATCTGTGTACCAGGTTAGTTTTGTGCATATTCTAAAATAAAGTCATTACTTCATTTAGTACTTAAAATAATACGGCACGCCAAGTTAATACTTATATCTCTGGTCCATGTACGGAGTTCGGGTCTCTATAGCTTCATATAAGAAGCAGTTAAGCTGTTTGTTTTTATTTGCGCTAACTATAACTATAACTATTATTCTATTAAGTCAAGTCTATTACTACTGTTACTATTACTAATTATTAGTAATTACTATTAGGCCTACTAGTATTATAGTACTTTGTTAACTTTGTATAGAAATTATAGACTTAGACTATACTATACTAATTGAATACTACTATACTACTATTATTATTATACTATAACTTCTGCTTCTTTTGTTTAGTTTATTATTATATTATATTTTTATTTGTTATACTACTTATAGACAGTTATAAGTTATAGTTATCGAAGTGGCTGCTCGTCTCGAAGTTCGAAACCGTACTTCCGGTAATGAAATGTTGTATTTTTACACTTTAAAATAGGGAATAAGTAAATAGGGAATAAGTGCAATTATTTTTATCCATTAACGTAATTAAGATTGTAGTTTTAGGGTCTGGGTTAGGTTTAGTTGTCTATTTTTAAATAAAAACGAACTTCGAGACGACTAGTATTCATGCTGGACGACTCGAACGCGAGACGAGCAGCATGCTGGATGACTCGAACTTCGAGACGAGTAGCATCGGCCTATAGTTATATATATTAAAAAATTATCAATTCGCCAGATGAATTACAAAACATTAAAAATTAATCAAATTATTATATTATTATAATTATTTTAATTTAAATAATTTCAAAAATATACACTTACACATATTTAACGCATACAATTTTATGAAACATTTAAATTGTAATTTTGATGAAGAAAATTGCAAATCATCCAATAAGTTAAAAATCATTATAAACTTACCTATTCTCAAAACAAAGAATTTCCGCTACAAACACTATAATATACTTTCTAAAAAATTCAAGATCGCAATGATATTAGTCCATCTGCTCACAAAATAGACAACAATGTAATTATAGTCTGTTACTTATGACTTATGAATACAAAAAAAGCTATATTATAAAATATAAAAGCATATTTCTATCAGTATTCTCTGGTCACTGGTTTAAGTTCAAAGTCTGTTTCCCGCATCCAAAAAATTGACAGGCGCAAGCCACTTAGTGAATTACCTAATAAATGGGCTTCTATTTCTCTGTGTATTTGAGTGTGATACAACTTAGTCCTAGACCTAGGGTTACAAAGCAAGGGTTACCAAAATTGTCATGAAAATATTTTCATCAAATACGGCCAATATAAAATATTAAGTGTTGTACAAATAAAATTAAAGCTAAACTACATAAAATCTTGTTCTTATTTAATCATAAACTTGTATTAACTGAGTGTTCAGTGCACAACACTAGCTGACTGAAAAGAAACAGTAAGCTAGTAACTAAATTGCTAAATGAATGTTACTAAAAAAACAATGGTAGAAGTATTTCATTCTGAGTCATTACATATCATCAAAATCGTCCGCTTTTTAGCAAATTGACGTTGGTATCATAGATTGTGTCTGGGGCTGAGCCCGAGTCCAAGCATATTTTTCCGGCGAAATGATGGCCTCATCAAGTTAGAGTGGCAGCTGAGATATGTGTGAAATTCTTTGCTTGACATATGCTTCAAGTTATGCTGCACAAAGAGAATCCCTGTGACAGATTCAACGAGCAATTTCTTTCTTTCTTTGTCTATTGACTTTGCTGCAGTGGTGGAATGGCACAAATAAAATTCAGCAATAATAAGAAGTTCTGGAAAAACACTCCTCAATTTTGCAACTGTTGAAATACTTCACCCACTTCTTGTGCGCCAGTTGCGCTACAAAGTCGTCTTCATCACAGATTGTCTCAAGAAATTTCCTCAAGTTGCACAATTGATCGAAACACTTGCTATCGTCTACTTGTACTTTCCTTTCTGTGAGGTATGAAACAGATGCTGAAACCTCCTCCCAAGTTGGACTTTTAGTTAGAGTCATCCATTCAAATCCGTGGGAACTCCTCCTGTGGCACAGTCCACATTTCCAAATATTCTAAACATGTGGTGTACAATAAGGTTACTTGTTGAACTCCTCCAGTGGCACAGTCCACATTTCCAAATATTCTAAACATGTTGTGTACAATAAGGTTACTTGCGAACAGAAAGCATCACATCGGTCATCTAGTCCATCTCGATGCAACTTTGTTAACAACTCCTTCACCTTAAGTGGCATGAAACCAGCTTGTGCACGGCACCTGGGAAAGACTGGATGGATTTAAGGCAATTCATAACCTCCAGCAGCGAATTATTTTCACGTTCAAGTTTTTCAATTGTTAGACTGGAACACAATCAGCAGAGAATGCATATACCAAAGGTAAACCTCACTCAGATCATTTTGAAAGACATTTCAGATCTCAGCAGGTGGTTTATCTTGAGACGGAGAAAAACCCGGACAAAAGCTATTTTTCTGGAAAGCCGCCTAGACAGGGGCATAAAAAGAGGTCGTGTCCGAGGAAAGCCTAGCTACAACCAGCTCTCTTTAACATTTTCTGGTGTGCTTCCACACAAAGGCGATAGGCTTTGAAAATTTTCCCTTCTCACTTTCAATTAATTTTTGGTAAGATTCATTTTATAATTATAAGCCGTATTTTAGAATGTATCGTCAGTAGCACAGACAAAGCATGAGCAAGGAACCAATGGACTAATTAGATTATTTTGAACTTCTATTCAGAAATAGCCTGGTCATAGTAACAAATATATTTTTAATGGGGCTGCGAAAATTAATGATTAATTTCTCGATTAATCGTAAAAAAAATTTAACGATAAAACTTTTTTAAAAATGATTAATCGACCCACCACTTATAAATGTACTGGAAGTCAAAAAGTTAAATATTTTGGCCGATAAATATAAACTAATTTCCGGACGATTACACAAATATTTTGGTTCTAAACTATTGACTGACTTGAATGCTCAAAATGTTGATAAAGGTTATGTGTCCATTGAGAGAAATCGTTTGCCTACAATGCAATGTTCCCTCTAAGTCTAAGCTTTGTTGGTCCGTGTGCAAGTTAAAAAAAAACAACAACTCGTGTGCAAAGTTGTACAACGTCCATTTTTTAGCAAAGTTTTACAAAATTTGCTGCTTTATGATTCTAAACTCCTGCGCAGCCACGGTACCATGGTTCTAACACTTTGCAATCACGCAAACCAAACATCCACTACAATATCAGAAACTTCATCTGAGACATTCTAAAGCTATGTGATATGTGAAACGATTGTTCAGCTCGGCTGGTTATATTGTCCATAAGACCCGCTCATCTCTTGAATCAAATAATGTCAATACACTTGTCTGTTTGTGTTGTTGGTTAAAAGATGTCATATAAAGAAGACATTCCCAGTATTATTTCGACAAGTACGTTTAAAAAATGTTACTATGACCCATAAATTTCAATTTTTGGCTTTAATCAAAATTAACGATTAATTAATCGTTAATTTGTCAAAAGTTAACGATTAAATTTAAATTAATCGATAACAGCCCTAATTTTTAACGATTTTCTTAAATCATTGTTCTTTTATACAAAATTAAAAACTGTTGATTTTATCATTTTAAAATTGGCATTTTTAGTTATTTTTTTAGCGTTTTGGCTATTTATTTATTTAATATTCTTCATCATGATTCAAAACTATGGACCCAAAATTTAGTAGCTTTAAAATTGCATTATTACTCATATTTGTGTGTGAAAATGCCAAAATTTCAATGTTTTTATTGAAATTCCTTTATTTTTACAAATTATATACATATCTTTTTCAATGTACTTCATGGGCGTATTGAAATAAACAACTTTATAAATTAAACAAAGAAAACTTTATTCTATCGCACAAAATATGATGCCATAGGGACCCAAGATCTTTATATGATTGTAAATGTTATTGTAAGACTAAAGTAAGTGTAAGAGTAGTAAGACTATTATGTGTATGACTAAGATAAGATTTCATTGAAAATTATAATTACCATATTTTTCGCCCTATAAGATGCACTTTTCTTCTCCCAAAACTAGGGGGGGAAAAGTTGGTGCGTCTTATACGACAAATATATAGTATTTGGTTCAGAATCTGTTTTTTTTTCTCTAGATTTTCATCCTTTAAAATTTGGGTGCGTCTTATATTCGGGAGCTTCTTATCGGGCGAAAAATACAGTATATATTCTTTTATTAGCATTGTATTTTGCCACCTACCTATCATGCCCTTTTTATTTCTCTTAACTTTGATTGAAGAGTTTTGTCATTTGAATTTGATAGGACAGCGCCTAAATCGTGCTGATGACAAACACATTGGTGGCAAAGGGACCTACACAAGAAATGGTTTTATTTATTCAAGTGTTCTAGGATACTGGGATGAACGCCCGACAAATGATAACACAGTTTGTATTGAATTTTGCTATGACTTTAATTCTTAAATTGTGATTCAAGCAAATAGTGTTTGTATATTTTCACTAAATTAGAGTTAGGGGATCAATAAAGCAGGATCCCATTAGTGATTGGGATTCCTTGCAAGAAACTGGAACACACAGGACAATAACTGTCTCAGAAGTTTTCCCATTGTTGAGATGGGATCCCATAAGAACATTGCATTTCATAAGTGAATTTAACCCTATCGGGAACTCCAATGTTTATCAAAGTTACTGTAGATTTCTTGTTAATTTAATGATAATGATTTTACCTTTATGTTATGATAATGGCTTTCTCAGCATAAACACTGTAATGGCAATATTTTGTGAAACCAGGGATGTTTGCTTTGTTTCAAAATAAGATAGTTCAATGTTATTTAATCATATTATTTTGTGTACAGGAAATCTTGATAAGTGTACACACTGGTGAAGTTCAAACTGTCATTCCTAGCATAGATGACATTGTCACTGCAAGAGTAAGTAATTTTTAATTTTGCTAATAATTATTTAATCACTAACAATACAATACACAAACAATATAATATTTCTAAATGTGACTTTCAAATAAAATACTTTTGTTTGGGAACTGTTTTGTGTTGCAAAAGAATGCATTGATTTTTAAAGCAATTTCCCTTGGGAATTGCGTTTATACATTTGAAATGTCTGTGCACGGTTCGACCCTGTACATGCAACTCCTCCTGAACCATACCAGATAGAGGGTTCGGTTCTTTTGCAAATATGCTAAGGAGGTCCCAAGGATGTGCAACGGTAAAAAAAATACAGAAAAAGTTTACTCGATTGCCTGGAAAATAAAGAAAACCAGAAAAAATATCAGTATTTTGTCAATTTCTCGCCAACCATAACATCTATCGGGTTTAAACAAACGCGCAACGGTAGCTAATAATATTTAGAACAATGTTGGAGAAGGAATTTTTGAAAAATCTCTTTTCGTTCGACTCCCGTAATTTTAGCAGCAATTTGTAGAAAGCAATTGTTTTGTTTAGTTTCAGAATTATTGATTTGAAATGACTTTTAATGTAATCTAGAATGATAGTTAATGGAGTTTTCCCGCTTTGTGGATGCTTATGTTAGATTGTTGCACAGTGCGCTTTATATTGACAGATTCTTGGTGTGATGTAGCGTGAGGGGATATGATGTCATATTGTGTTTAGTTGCAGAATTAATTATTTGAATCGAATTTTAATGTAATCTAGAATGATTTCCCTTGAATAAAAAATCGGAAATTCTTTGTTGAAAATTGCGTTTAAATACTCTGAGTTTTTATTACTTTTTTTTTATACTCTTGGCCTATCTTCTCACATTTAACATTTTTGTCACTAGTTTTCACCACTGATTATAAGTTGTCCCAGAATGTAGTCTGTTTGTCCCAGGGCATGTTGATAACGAACAGGTCAACTTCAGTTGTCTGGATGCCAAAGTTTTCTTTAGACTGACCTTAATAGAGAATCAAGCTATAAATACCCAATTATTTGGAGAGAGGGTGAATTTTTCTAATTGATGCTGTGACCTTTTCATTAGCTCTGTAAACTATTGCAATCTTTTCATAACTTTATTTCCATTTTTAATCCAATATGACATCCAGCACTGTAATTCCCTTGATTAACTACACTTCTTAATGACTAGATTACATTTAGTGAGTACATTCATGTTTTATTTTAATTATTACATATTACACAGCATTTTTATTGTTGTTTATATAAACAATATAATAGCCCAAGTCATAGGTTGGAAGCAAGGATCCTAGCGCTATGACATTATTTTTTACCACGTTTTTATTAACTCGCTTTCGTTCCTGTGGCATTGTTTGTTGGTTTTTCTGTCCACAATTTTTCAAATCTGCCAACGTAAAATTAAACCACTTCTGATGGTCCTAGAGATCTCAAAATTTTACCACAGATAGATCTTGGATGACAATACATTGTATCAAAATTTCAGATCGATCGAATGTACCGTAATTAAATTAATGCATTTCTTAGTTTATCTTTATATAAGC
Source organism: Ampullaceana balthica (assembly GCA_944989445.1). Taxonomy (NCBI): domain Eukaryota; kingdom Metazoa; phylum Mollusca; class Gastropoda; family Lymnaeidae; genus Ampullaceana; species Ampullaceana balthica. The sequence goes on along the minus strand of CALYLW010001509.1, from coordinate 46,112 downwards.
ATCTATACCCGCGTGCCGTAGTTTAATTTCACGTGACGAGTTCACCCCGTGACCTCATCGCTTTGTTATTAAACGTTGGGCGGGCGCTGATGAGGTGTTTGGTAAAATAAATAGAGGTAAAAAAATATTGTTAAAAACCATGTTTTTATTAGTGGACTAAAAAGAATAACATAAATAAAGGTAAAAAAAATGATTTTTAACAACCACGTTTTTACAAGTGGACTTAAAAGAAGAAAATAATTTAAAACTTGTAAGTTCAAGTACTTCGATTTAATATGACTAAAAACGTGGGGCGGGTGTTTGGTATAAAAATTAAAGATTTCTAATTTAGAAGGCAAAAGAGAGATCTATAAGTGAGAGAATGAGTGAACCGCATATGTTAAACCTCATAAGCGCCCACGTTTTTAGTCATATTAAATCGTAGTACTTGAACTTACAAGTTTTAAATTATTTTCTTCTTTTTAGTCCACTTGTAAAAACGTGGTTTTTAAAAATAATTTTTTTACCTTTAATTATTGGGCTTATATTTAAGTATATATACAAGGCGCGCATCAGGAGGTGTGCAAAATTCTAAAAGATTTTTTTAAAAAAAATATATGAGGTCATAGTTTTAGCTTATATTTTAATTTTGGAAAAGAGAGCGATGTAAAAAGAGGATTTGAGGATTTATAATTATAAAATACTTTGTGTACATTTCAGGAAGTTTAATATTTCGTATATATCAAACAAGGATAAGTTACTTGGGCTATTTACCAAAATAAAAGTGGGCGCCCTACAGCCCAAGTGGGCGCTGTAGACGCCCTAAAACCCCTAGTATTTATATAATATGCTTATATTTATTATTCCCCTGCATTTTTGTTGTTTTTTATATATTTATATATGGTACACGTACACACTTATTACGTCAGTTGGGTTAAATTATGACAATAATTCTTACTAAACATTCCTTTTTATATTTTTCAAGCGTTTGAGATATGAATGTGCTGTTTGGACTGAAAGGATTTTCAGGATTTCAGGAGGAGTCAAAAGACTCCTACACCTCAAAAGAGCTGCCAGATTCATTACTGGGAATATTCAAAACTGGCTAGAAAAACACCATTAGTAAAATCATTAAACCTCCATACAATTAATACAAATCCGTTATCAAAATTAACAATATGGACAATCCCACACACTCCATGAATGGCCCCATTATTCATATTTTATAATGTCTACTCATATTAAGTTAATACTAAAGAGTAGATCATATAAAGTATGTTTTAATACTGATAACTGAAAGTCCTTAGGACATCTGTAAAATGATACCATTTTTTACCCCCCTTTACATTATATTTTTAGGTAACAAATGTAAATCCAAGATTTTGCAAGTGTGAAATTCTCGCTGTTGGTACAACTCCTCTTTGTGATGTTTACAGGGGTCTTATCAGGTAAATCTCTTAATTTTCCAATTAACTGTTATTCTTTTTGACACTAAGTTGGATCAATGCGCTTCTGTTGTGACACTATTGTTCAAATGTTTATTATCCAATTAAGTACATTGGTATTGATTTTTTGTAACCATGTTTTTAATCTTATGTGAATAATCCACTCTTTCAATATCATTATTATCATTCTGCAGAAAATTATTTACTCATTATTAACTACCTTAAAAGATGGAATGCTGCTTTGAAAAACATTTGTCACTTCGATCGATGCAAGTAGTAAAAGTGTAGTTAAAGTGTATAATGGCTTTAGTTTTCTGTGTGTGTTTTTTTTTAGGAAAGAAGATGTCAGAGCAACAGAAAAAGACAGGGTGGAAATGTACAGATGTTTTAGGCCTGGAGATATAATTATAGCTCGTGTTGTATCCTTTTCTTGTATACTTTTTCACTTTACATCAGAAGTCAGTTTTCCTGGTGAATATATATCACTGACCTAGATTAACTAAATTAAATGTCTATCAGGCACCTCAACAAATTTTAATATATTTGCTGGCCCTCCCATCATCACCGTAAAAGAATTTGAAGAGGCTCAGAAAAAAAGATATATATTTTTATTAGTTTTGAAGTTACCAACCTAGAATTCGTTTAGTAAGTCAAAGATGCTTTTATTAGTTAATCTTGAATGAAACTTTAATATTTTGTGAATGAAAGAAAAATTGGAGGAAAGGCGGGTGGCAACAACAAAAAATGTTTTTTAAAAATAAATGGATTAAAATGAAGTCTCATTATTGTTTTGAGACCCATCTCTTTGATTTAACTTTAACTTTAATATCTAGAGTTAGAGAAAATACTTCACAACAACGTTAACTTTAATTATAATCACATTTACGGCCAGAGATCGTCGCCAACCTGCGACCTGGAGAGCAAACATGCGATAGTCCCAATTTTGTAGCAAGAGTGTTTAAACTGAAGCTTGATTCGTTGATGGAGGACATTACAAAGCATGGCATCTTCAGACAATGTCTTGCTTTCGTGTACAGCATTGAGTTCCAGAAACGTGGCCTCCCACACGCTCACATTTAACATTGAGAGCAGAGGATAAATTCACCATGGCGCACAGAATTGATCAATACGTCAGCGCTGAAATTCCCCCAGAATCAAGTCCGCGACTTCAGGAAATAGTCACGCGATGTATGATGCACGGCCTATGTGCTCTGCCAACTTACAAGCGCCGCATATGGTCAATAGAAGTTGCAGTAAAAATTTCTCAAAAGAATTCAATGCCAACACAATTCCAAACGCAAGTGGTTATCCGGTACATTGTCGTCGAAACAATGAGCGCAACAGTCAGAGGCTTGCAAATGGACAGTCGCAATGTCGTTCCCTACAACCCCTATTTGACTCTCAAATATAACTCACACATTAACGTCGAGATCTGCACATCACTTCATGCCATCAAGTACATCTACAAGTACATTTTCAAAGGCTTTGCTTGCGCCAACATATCCATCAGATCAGATGGAAATCCAGAATTGCGATACGATTAGCTTTCCAATTATATAAATTATCGTTACGTTAGCACTCCGGAAGCGATGTGGAGATTGCGAGAGTCACCAATGCATGATTGCAGTCATGCTGTGATGCGTCTCAACGTTCACTTGCCAAATCAACAAAAGGTCGTATTCGAAGCTGGGCAAGAAGAGGAGGCACTCTTTGTGGCACAAACTGGGAAAACTAAGCTCGAGCGATGGTTTAGTCTCAATGAGAATGATGAGGAAGCAAGACGGTGGCTTTACACGCATATACCCTACCATTACACTTTCACAAAAGGTCATTGGCAGCAACGCAAGAGGGGAGGGAACAAAGTGTTAGCGCGTATGTATACGGTCGGAATTAAGGATGAAGAGCGATTCTATATACGAATGCTTCTTCTTCACGTGCGCGGAGCCACCAGCTTTGAATTTTTGCGAATGGTTGATGGTGTTGTTTATGAGACATTCAAGGCAGCAGCATCAGTACGAGGATTACTTGAGTCTGACGACAAATGGGCAAATTGTTTGAGAGATGGAGCCACATGCCTTATGCCAAAGCAGTTACGCGAGATGTTCGCTTATATCTGCGTATTTTGTATCCCTGCTGATGCTCCGAAATTGTGAGAAGATCATCTACCGGACATGATCCTTGACTACGCGCGACGTGACCCATAGCAATCAACAAAGCGCTCCACAACATCAATGTCATCTTCAAGCAGCACGGCAAATCATGTAGTCATGTAGCAAATTCAAGCTGCCAGAGCCCACTGGAAATTTTACTGACGACACTCTGGTGTACAATGCTGTCGAAGAGGCATGAGAGGGAGCAGAGCGAATTGCACTTCTCAACGACCAACAGCTCAGTGCATTTAATCAAATAATTGCAGCAGTCGACGATGTGAATGCCACACAGCATTGTTTTTACATTGATGGACCAGGAGGCTCTGGTAAAACATTTATTTACTCGATGCTCATGTCATTCATTCGCGGTCGAAATCAATCTGTCTTGCCATTCACGACAACCGGAATTGCTGCAAAGCTTTTAAAGGGTGGGAGGACAGTCCACAGTGGATTCAAGTTGCCAGTTCCTTTGCTCAATACTTCAGTCTCATTAATGTGCTTAACATCCACAGGATCTCAAATATTACGGGAAGCATCTCTCATTCTCATGAAGGAGATCACAATGTTGCCAAATCATGGCTTGCGTTGCATCGATAAGCTTCTTCGTGAGATTATGGATGTTAACTTGCCATTTGGAGGAAAGGTTCTGGTGATTGGAGGAGATTTTCGTCAAACCTTACCTGTTGTTCCGCGTGGTACTCGCACAGACATCATCCATCAAGTGTTGCATCAAAACAAGTAGATTATGGAGACATTTCAAGCAATTGACATTGGTAACAAATATGAGAAGCGAGGGACAAAACGCTCATGATCAGTGGCTGTTACAAGTGGGATACGGAAATTTAGAGCCAGTGTCGGGACTTTTTAATGAAGACGCAATTCAAATGCCGCAGCAAATGGTTTCAACCCACGATCTCATTGAGACAATATTCGCAAATGTTCAACAGATGCCACTCGAAGAGCTTTCAAAGCGCGTGATTGTTGCACCGACAAATGCTCAGACACTGGCAATGAATCGTAAAATCATTGAGATGTTGGCTGGAGATCCTATGATTTATTACTCAGCAGATTCACTCAGCAGCGAAGACCCCAGCGACAATCTAAATTTTCCAACCGAATTCTTGAATGAGTTGACCCCATCCGGTATGCCGCCACATGTTCTTTTATTAAAAAAGGGCACCATCATCATGCTTCTACGTAACTTGAACCCGAAGAAGGGTATGTGTAATGGAACAAGACTAATTGTGGAAGAGCTGGCATGAAACTTTATAAAAGCAAGGATTATATCAGAATGCAATCGTGGTGACTTGGTATTAATTCCTCGCATTGATCTTGCTCCAATGGATACTGTGTTGCCTTTCCCCTTCAAACGACGTTAATTTCCGATTACACCTGCATATGCCATCACTATCAATAAGAGTCAGGGTCAGACATTCGATCACGTAGAGGTAAATCTTCAGATATTCTATTTTAAATAAATGATTTTAAAAAGTTTTATAGAGGTAAATCTTCAGACAGCTGTTTTCTCGCACAGAATGCTACATGTCGCTTTGTCAAGGTCTCGCAATGCTCGAAATATTCAAGTACACGTTGAATCAAACTCAGATCAAGGTCAACTACTTAATGATCTGAGAGTTTTTACGAGACATGTCGTCTTCAAAGAGATTCTTTAAACCAAAAAAATTGTCACAAAAGAAGTACGAGAAATAAAGCCCACACACATATACATATTTTTATAATCATGTATTTTCAATCATACTTTATCATTTTCAGCCACTAAAACACAGAAAAGCTAAAAACACAAAACATTTACTGTCATAATTAAAAATTAAAGTCGCTTATATAAGTGATTTAGCAATTTTTTATAATCGAATACGACGACTTTTATGGCGTAGTTGTCAAGAAACAGGTTTTTAAAGTTCTTTTTGAGGTCGTCGGTTCAATTCCGTACATCTGCTTTTTTTGCATTTTCGCCCATTGATTTGATTTTTAAATTAAATTTTGCAATTCTATTACAGTGTAATTCTAAACTCATAGAAAAGCATTTTTAAGGATTTTAAAATATATATATATATATATATATATATATATATATATATATATATATATATATATATAACAATAGAATTGCAATTATTAATAAGAAAAAAACAAATCAACGGCACTCTCGCGAATTTTTCTGTAATACTTGAAAAAAGAACTGTCACAAAATTAAATGTCAAATTTTTACCTGTGTGTATATTATAAATTTGTGTTGAAAATTTTTAACTATGAGCGAAAATGAAACGGGCGCCAAAGGGCGCCCTAAAACAAACTAGCTATATATATATATATGAAATTACATAAAGAATTGTCCTTATATCTTTCAATGCGTCCCATTTTTCAACAGCAATACAAACTGTAATAGACTATATTTAAAGTTCAAATTATTTCTTTCCCATGAAGGAGACTATTAGTTGTCACACCCTCAAAATCTCCATACAGCTTAATAAGTTTACAAAAATATAAATGTAACTTAAACTTCATTTCTAGTTCTAGTCACATTCAAGTTTTTGCCGATTTTGAAAATTTGGTACCGGCGTATTTAAATTTTCCTTTAAAATAATTTTTCTTATATGCTGTACAGTTATCATTAGGTGATGCACAATCATATATATTAAGTACAGCAGAAAATGAACTGGGTGTTGCCATAGCCATGAGTGAAGCGGGTAAGTTAGGTACACTCATCCATGATGTGATCAACTTTTCACCATATCAATGAAGAAATTAAGTTTTATTGTCGCAGTTAATTTTAATTTTTAAAAATTATTACATATCTGTTTGTGCATGTGAATGGTGCATTCAAACTATTCCTTAATTTTTTAAAATTGTATTTAGAAGTCATTTTTTAATATGTTTTATAATTAACTTCTTTCGTGTATTTATTTTATACAGGAATTAGTATGGTACCTGTAAGCTGGTGTAAAATGCAATGTCCAAAAACATTAAGTGAAGAATTTCGCAAGGTGGCCAAAGTTCGGCCAGAATACATTCAGACAGTTCAACAAGGATGAAGTTAATATTTAATTTGTTTGCTGAAAAATCATGTCATTTTAAGCAATAAAGTAATAATATGTACAGAGCATCACAATTTTACTGTTGTTTTTAAGTCAATTAAAAATGTTTTTTATTATTTTAATTTTATCAAATATATTAATTTTTAAAAGTCTTTCTGGGAAGTTTAATTTTTTTGACAAGCACTTCATTGTTATAATTTATTTGGTCCATGACATAGCTGGATTAAATTTAATAACTGAAATGTTATCTGGAATTACTTTATTTACCTTTTAAATTGATTTAGTGGAAATAACTATCCAAACGTCTTTTGATTTATGACAGCATTACAGGTTTTATAATAATAATATGGATTTATAATTGTCAAGATTGTCATTTATTGGTTGGCTTATTGCATGGGGCACTTGTTTTTGTGATATTGTGTTAATTTTAGTGACCTTAAAATTTTATTTGTGTGGAAAATTTTCACCAAACATTTTTTTAATAAATTGAATGGCACATATAAACTGTATGCTAGAGTGCAGAGTTGTTTTAATAAATATGTTTTAGTTTTGGATATCTTGAAAGTTATCGTCAAACGATGCCATGTGCACTGTGCACCTGATGAGAAAAGTGTGGACCATGAATTCATGGGTCTACTTTGAAGGAGCTCTCGCAACGATAAGTTTATATAAAGACTGAGTTAAACGCGAGATCTCACCACATCACATGATTCACTGAACAGAATTGGTATAAAAATAGATCTGGAATCATTAATGCGATACTTTTCTTAAATTTAAATGAAGAATCGATACTATATTTTAAAACTGGGAATTCCACTTGTTTTACCACTTGCTTCGGTGCAGGTGTAAATAATGAAGTTTAATTCTTATTTGACAATCTCAACTTCTCACTTTAGTTACAGTTAATTTTTCTACTGTCAACGTAGTACAAATCCTCCTTGTCTGGAATTCAGGCTTGGAATGGTTGTTTTGAATAAACCAGGAAAGCTAAACTAACGTAAACAGACTTTAAAATCTCGAATAAAAATGTGCGTCTAGATGTAAACTATGGATAAGCGTAGGATGCAAGAATCTTTATTTATTTTTTTAATCGAAGGAGCATCTGTAATTTATACGATCAAATGAGACAACGTCAATTCTTAAACTGAAGTCATAATGAATGATAATGTATTTTATGCAAAGTCACAAAATGATAACAAAAAATACAATAACTAACTTTGTCACACAAAAACAACAACATGATTTTAAACAATACAATTTTAAAGATCTCCTTATAATGAACTAAGTCTCAATTACATTTATTATCCTAATCGGTGATTTTACAATTGATTTTTTTATTAAATTTTCTCTAGAAAACGAAATGCATTAGTAAAATTGTATAATCGACTATTCAATTTTCATCTATTATTAGACAGTACCAGTAGGATCTTGAGCTAAAATTGGACAACGTGTCGCAGTTTTCTAAAACATCGCTAATTACTTTTATACAACATGGTTTTTTGACAGTTATTAAATACATTTATTGTAAGTTATATATAGTACAGGGCTTGCCCTTAGTAAAATGTTAAATGATTTGAGTAGCTTTTTTCGTTAGCCCTCTGCTTTTATTCATAACATTCATTCATTCGTAAGTCGACCGAAGAGTAGAATGTAAATTGTAGTATAAGTACTTCTAACTGTCGACAGTGTCGAGCTAGTATAGTTAGCTGTTGCATGGTGTTAGTGTATGAGGGTTGTAAGTCATACTGATCATTCATCATCAATACTCTAGCATTATAATTCTTTATATTAATAGATAATATATATATTTGAAGATGTTATGGCGCTCTCTTGATACCAGAATGTGTACGTACTGTACTAAGTTGTTTTTTTTGGAGCAACCACCACTACTAGACTAATAATTTATTATACAGACAGCTCCAAATCCACGTGGTAGGGTCACCCGGGGTAAAATGGGTATAAAATTGACATAGGTTTCTGTTTGTAGTTGCACCAATTGAACTGTAATTATTTTAAAAAAACTTTTATCAAATAAATTTTACATTGTACTTATTGGGAATAAAAATTTACCTGTTCTACATATTATATGTCAATGTCATATTCCACTCAAATAGTTTTTTAGATAAGGCCTATACCCATTTTCCCCCATAGTATACCCGTTTTACCCCATGGTCCGGGGTTAAAATAGTTAAATGAGTATACAGTGGGGTAAAATGGGTATATGCCTTAAAAACAGTAATCATTGTATTAATTTAATACATATACAGATGAATTTTAAAATATTTTATTCAAACTAAAACAAATAGACATTGTTATGTTATTGAAGTTTGTAGGTCTTGATTTCCAAAAGTTCACATCTTGCTAAAAGAATGTATAATGTTGACAACTATTGCATGATGGCTGTGTTAATTTCTTTACGATATTGAAAGATGCAACATCATCAATATCATCTTTTTCAGGAAACACAATGTAGGGTCCTACTTTATAACTTTTGATTTTGTCAAACACTTCACAGTATACAGGCCTTTATCTGGTGTTTCAATCACCAATCCTTTGAACTCATGGGTATTTTTCTTCTCTGTATACTTAACCAGCATCCAATCTTCAACAAATACATTCAAGGTGTCGGCTTCTTTAGAGATTTTTTCAGTGGCTTCATTTAATATTTCTTGTGTTTTAGTAGGATGTGCTTTTATGATGCCTGTTTCTTTGCTTTTCTTTGCCTTCTGGCTTTATCTTCATTAAAAAACCTGGCTGCAACATCATCTGATGTTAAAACTTCTCCCACCTTTGCCTGCACTCATTTTCTTTTTCTTTCAGCATTGATAATGGCACCCACATTGTTAGGTGAAATCCTAGGGTAAATTGTTTTTAAAATTGCTTGTTGTAGTTCTTTAAATGGCAATTAAGAGGGTGTTTCAATGTACAGAGTCTCTGAAACACTAGGTTGACCTAGAAGCATAGGAGTAAATGCTTCTGGCGCCATGTTTGAAGCTGAAATTTCAGGCCTTTTACCGACTTCCACTGGTTTGACAGATGAAACAGTCCTATGTCCAACTGCATCTTTGTTCTATGGATATAGTCCGCTACCTCTAAATCCACTTACTGCATTTTTTTCTGGTAACTGGTCATACAGTTGCAAGGGAAAACCTCCTTGCTTACTTTCTGGGGACGACTATCTGTAAACCATCTCTTTAGAATTTCTTTCCATGCTAATTTCAATGGTCTAAAGACTCCCAACATCCAGTGGCTGAAGAGCATGACTTGTGTTAGGCGGCAAGCATAGTATTATATTGTTTGCCATTGCAGACTTCACAGTTTCATAAGTTAGACGACTGCCATGGCCATCATAAATAAGCAAAACAGGTTTCTCAATATGTTCAATGCTTTTAATAAACTGTTTAAACCATGACTCAAAAACAGTGTCTTCCATCCATCCTGACTTTGCTGTTGCATAGCAAGTACTCGGAGGTCCCCCTTGTGTCCAAAAATGATACAGGTGTTGTTGCACTTTGTAGACAATAAATGGAGGTCTTAGTATGACTAATACTAATCTGCATAAAAGCATGCATTCATGCAGTTTTTCATTCATCCTTCCTTCCTTCCTTATTTATGCAGTTCTTCATTCATCCTTCCTTTCTTCTTTATCCAGTTCTTCATTTATCCTACATTCCTTCAATATTTCTGCAGTTATGTATTTATGCAGATTAGTATTACCCTCTGATTACTCCTTATACCTATTTTCCCCCACTTTGAATTTTTTCATTTATATTTCAATTTATGCATTTTTTAACATTCCTGATATATCAGTTAAAAAGAAGCATTTCTCTTGATTCTAAATATGTAACTTATGACTGTGAATGTTCAATACATATTTTTTTACAAGGAAGTTTTGCATGTTGGTGTAAGTATGTGAAATACAAAAACAAAATGGCGGTATTTACTGTAAAGAAGTAGTGATGTAACAAAACATCTTAATAGCAATTATCTATACAAAAACATTTCTCTTTTATAAAAACCCACAACTTATTTTAATTAAGTTAACAGTGCATTAAAATAAAAATATTTGTGTCTTGTGCCCATTTTACCCCAGTTACCCATTTTATCCCGGGTGACCCTAATGGCTCATAGTTTAGAATTAGAACCATAATAATTGAGACTAATGAATCTGAATGCATTTTAAATTGAATGAAGGACAGTATATCAATATTATATGCTTAATGATAATGTAATGACAACAATGATAATGTTTAATATTAGATTAGTAATAAACTAAACTAAATTTCTCTATAACTATAAATAATTTGTAGTACTATCACTGAATCACTATAGTTCTATAGTTATTATAGTAGAGACTATATATTATATAGTATATCAGAATATCACTATCTGAATTTGATTCTAAGAAAGTTGAGATCTTATTTTTATGGTTGTAACTTATCATTATTATTGTTAGGCAAAATGTGTACATGAACATAAATAACAAATGTATGAGTATGAAATTTTATGAAAATCCTTATTTGTGTATTAAATTATTAAGTAGGCCTAAGATTTGTCCAGAAATTCTTTATTTTCATATTCATAGAAATAGCGAAAATAATTACTTCAATTAGTCATGATATGTAATGTGAGTTATGTCATGTAACAATTAAATTTATAATTAGGCTAATTTGGTTTGTTAGATTTAGACCAAAGTAGTAATAACACATAATCATTATTAATCATAAAGCATTAAATCCTTGCTTGGAAATACAACACAACAATCTAATTCTAATACAACTAGATACGACCGACGGCGTAACATACGCCGCAGATTTGCTCATAGATAGTACAAAGAACGGGAAGAAAGAACGGACACAAACAGGAGCAGGAAGAAATGAAAACAACGCTAGTGAACGTCAGGTTTGGGGGGTGGGGGAACCGCTGAGGCATTGATGGTCTCGTGACATGCACACTGACACTGCAGTTGTTTTTACGTGATCCCTAGCTCTAACCCTTCACCACCCTTGCTTGCCAACCATAAACTGTGATTGGTTGACCCTAGCAATTGTCATTCGTCATGCTTATTTGCTCGCAGCTTGTGCTTGTTCTGGTGAATTATATATATAGATACTCAGATATCATAGTGATAAAACCACTTTTCTTGTTCCATTTGTAATAACAAACCTATACTATACATAACTATACTAATCCTCCTTCCTGTCTAGTAAGACTAGTATTAGAGTATGGAATGGTTTGCTTGAATAGACCAGGAAAACCAACACACTGTCAACTGTCACTATCAACATTCAAAACTTAGACCGATTAAAATGCAAGACTATACTTAAACTATGGTTAAGTGTAGAGGGCACACATCTTTAGTACAGGAGGGTCTAAAATATAAAAGAGAAGTTTACCAGTTATTTCAGTAATTAAAACTCAAGCAACTGTTCATTATAGAATGTTTAGTTGATGTAAGTATAAGGCAAGGGGCACAGTGGTCAAGCAGCAGGCATTTGTTCCTATGGCTAAGGGTGTCCCTGAATCCACCAAGCTCTGACATTAGTTAGGGAAACAAAGGTGGCTGGGCATTGTGTCACACAATCCCCTCATAGCTGTGGCCTGTGAACACTGCGTCATTTGCCAACAGGCCAGCATGGTCTGTGTGTTCTTATAAGAATGTAGTTGCAAAAATCTTCTGCTGAGAAAGATCGTCTATAACACAATGATTTAAAAAAATACATATGTAGTATGTGTACACATTCATAATCTCATATTCATTGCTACATTTAAAAAAATTATTAGTCTGTTACTGTATGGTCTTTCAAATTTTCAATAAGAGTTTTTAAAATCTTTTTAAAATCATTTATTTAAAATAGAATTAGAATATCTGAAGTTGAGATATTTGTTACTGTCATAACATAATAAAAAATTATTATAATAAACATTTGTCAAATAATGTTATTGAACATTGCATCATGGTGAAGCTTCTGATTTTGAGAAGTGCTTTAGGAATGCAGAAACTATTTATTCACTTATATTATTAATAGATTGATCTTTTGTTCTTTAGGCATGTAGCGTTGTTGGTGAATTTTCTTCAATGGCCAATACAGATGAATTGGATTTCAATTTAGGCGAGAACAGTGCAATGAATAATGGTGAGTGAGGGATTTTTCTAGATACTTGTTCATTATATATTATAATTTAGTGAATTATTCAGAAGCTGTACAATTAAGTATTTGAGCAATACCTCATCATATTACTTTAATTTTTCTTTAAACTTCTTACTATTTCAAACATATTCAAGATGCAAAATTTCTATTGTACTTCAAATTAAGCTACACTAATCATTTTATATTTATATAATCAATAAATAAATAAAGTACAACAGTAAAAACACATCATTATCAATAACATCGACTTTACATTCTGTTAGAGCTTTTATACAACTCTCATGCATAAAATTATTTTATATACAATTAATGTGTCATGTTTCAATTTTTATTATTCTGCAGGTATTGAGGCCAATGATCTTGTGAGCTTACTGAGTCGTTTTGAAGAGGGTATCTGGTTTTCTTAATTACTTAATATAATTTAATTATATAGGCTATACTGTGTTTTTATAGCATGTAAGTTCCACTGATAATCATATAAATTATTTGAGCTTAGATCAATTTGCATTAAATTTATAGAATATTTAATCTTTTCAGCCACTAAACCAGCGGATGACTTAACCATTTCATCTTTTGGAAATGTAAATAGAAAGTAAGTGACATTTGTTAAAGGCTTGTTGTTGCGAAAAAATAACAACTAATATGACTAGGGCTGAACTGATACTCGGTGCGGCTACTCAGCATCGGCGGATTTTCGTATCCTGGCAAATACTTAGCAATCGGCAGTTTAAGTGATGCCGAGTATTACGTAATTGCTCCAATGGCAAAGATGCACGCAGAATCGCATGCCTAGAACATTTAGTTTCGTATGGAATAAGAAAATGTACCGTGTGCAGACTTGTCATTGGTAACCATTCATCCTTCAACCTAAATTTGACTCTATTACTCATTGTTTCATTCACAAAAAGTGGCCTTGTTCAAAAGCCATTTAACTATTGGTTAGAATTAATTATGAGTCAAAGTTGAAGGTTCAAAAGGAGTTCCTAATTTTATTTTTACAATATTATAGAGAACAGTGTGTTTTGTCTTGAGTCATATGTAGGACATGATCTGGAACTTGTAAACATAACAGAAACTTCGTTTAAAGATAAATTTTACTGTTTATACAAAGTTAAGTAAGTTATTAATAAAGTATATTTTAAAAACAAAATAAAGAAATAATAATGTTATTTATAGCATAGATCCTGCAAAAATAAAATCATTATTAAAACGAGAGAAAAATGTGTGACGCAAACATTGGAATTGAGGTCATAAAATGTAGGATAATAGCAGGTTAATACTTCCTTCAAGTACAGTCAAACCTCTCATACCTAGTTTAATTCATTCCAAAGTCTTACACGTTATACGAAACAATTTTCCCATACAAAGCAATGTAAGATACGATAATTTGTTCAATGCTGAAAAAAAAATATACTAATTTTTCAAAATTTTTATTAACATTTATTCAAATAAAGTTACTTATGAATTTTTCAAGAGTGAAACAACTAGAATACAATTTACATTTGAAACAAAAAACGTAAACAAAAATATGAATTTATGACAAATAATTATTCCTTTTTTACTAGAAAACTGTCCAAAGACATTTGTTTTTGCCAACGCTTCAAAATTTGACGAAAATGTGTCGTAACTTTTTTGTAGACATTCTTAACACTCCTTTTGAAGCATCCATCTCCTTAATTGTTTTTGAGTATAGTGCAGCTCGTTGAAGTTGGCCGATTGTCGTTAGCGCGCTAGATTAGCCACCTTGTTCTCGCTTTCGATGGTTTTTCGTTTCATTTCAACAGTTATTTTTTTCTCTCTTATGATTGTCTTCTAGTTTCTTTTTTTCAAAAACATTTTAGCACAGGTTATTATACTTTGCACATAAAAATATTACGAATACTGTCTGAATACAAAATTTGTATAAACGGTAGATCAGATATGAAAACAGTACGCTAACAGACAGAGTGCTTAACACAGAATAATACATCGGGGTGGAAGTGCCGGCTCACAAATGAATTTCCAGGAATAAGAGAATTTCCCTTTCTGCTTCACTTGTTTTGGCGAATTTTCACTCGTTAGGGACCATTTTTTCCCCCCCCAAAAATGTGCTCGTTTTGTGAAAAAACTCGTTATGAGAGGTGCTTGTATGAGAGGTTTGATAATACTTGGTATCGCTACTCGGTATCGGCAAAACATGGCCGCCACTACTCGGTACTCGGCAAAAAATCATACTTGGTACACCCCTAAATATGACAATGCTGGCAAAATATATAAAATTAAGTTTTTCTTTTGTTTTGTCCACTTTATTTCAAAGGATCAAAGTTGTTATGTAGTTACAAACGATTAAACGATTAATGACCATACACAAAGTCATTGTATGCAAACATAGTGTTCATCACTTGAAGAGGGTTTTTTAGTTTTTTGTTGAGACTTCAAAGAAAAATGTGCCTCTTGGTGTAATGAACTCTAAAAAGATGAATAGGGGAGATGTAGGAGTACTACTAGAGCATCAATGCTGAATACCATATTTAAATTACGATTTATTAAGCGTAATTCTCAGTTACTTAGCTAAGTTTTTTGCAGGAAGAGTACAAAGTTTAATTTTGTGTTTTTGGTAACTAAATTGGATGCAACTTTGATCTTTGTACCATCTTTGTCTCCACCAAAAGCGAGGTGTAATGGAAGTCTAAAAAAAATTTAATGTGTTGCAAATTTTGTACTTAATTTTGGCTTCATTGTTTTCACAGAAATCTGTTCCTACGAGCCAAAAGTGCTGGCAATAGCCCAGGTAAGAATGGCTTGGGTTATTTTGGATTTATTATTTGTAAAAAATGCTACCAAATTATTTCCTGTCAATTTTATATGACTTTAATTTATTGTATTTTGATTTTAAACTTAAATCTTGTAATTTAAACTTTTATGTGTGTGTTTGTATAATTCAGACCAAAATAATTCTCGTTTTTTCGAATCTAACTTATGGGAGCTTACAAATTTAAAATGTAGATCCAACACAGTAATTTATGGTGTTCTTAGTCTTTTTTTTTATTAAGTCTGAATGGTACCTGAAGAAATGTACTTCTTTTTGAATTTTTAGCAATTACTCCACCTGCCACACCTCCACCCATTAGAAATCCAGGTGTGATGATAGTGAGAGGTAAAACCAAACAGCCTCAAAGCAACATCTTTTTCTCTGGTGGCAGTCTCAAATCAGTGGATTCAAAAATAGCCATCCAGAATTCTAACATCATCAAGAGGGAGCAAGTTATTATTGGCTCCAAGAACACTACCTACAGAACACTTCAAATGCCAGTGTCCAATGGGAAAATGAATGCTCCAAAAATGGTGCAGGTGGTTCTTCAAGGCTCTGGCAACCAACTCTCTCAGAAGAATCTGCTGTCTTTCAAACCCGTTGTTGGCCAGGCGTTTCTCAGTATGTCAAAGCGCAAACATGGAGAAACAAATGAGCCGGCGCAGCAAAAAACCAATCACATTATCCCAGTCAGTTTCAGTCCTGCTTCCTCTCCACAATTTTTCTTGGGCCAAGGAATAAAAGTCTCAGTGGCAGCATCAGCTCCATCAACTGTTCTCACACAGGCCATTACACTGCAGCCCTCTGTGGTCGTAGCCCCCTACTCCACCCCTGAAGTTAAACTTACAGATGGGCTCCAACAACAGAAACCAGACCCTCCTCCCAGCAGGCTCACTCATTCCGCCTCCATGCCGGTGATATCCTCAGCCTTCGGTAAACCTATGGGGTCTGTTAGGTCTGACGAGACAGACCATGACTACTGCTTTTTCAAGGCCAATTGGAGAAATTCTCCCTCCATGGCCAAGCTCAAATCAAAGTGTGACCCGGAACCTTTATCTTCAAGTTCGCTCAGTTCAACTTGTGAACTGGATGGTCTTGAGTTGACTGAAGAGGCTTCAGTTCCTCTTGAGATTACTGCTTTACCACAGGAGAGCCCCCAAGAAGATATCATTCTTGAGGAAAGGCAGGTTTTTGTTGACGCTAATGGCAATGATGCTTTGCTGCTAGACTCTTGTGATTCCAACATCAGGGTGGAGACTGAAAGTCCTTACAAAAACATTACATTTTCTACGACTAGGAGGAATGCAGAAGGTAAGAAAATACGAAAATTTCGTCATCGAAAAATTTCCAAGAGCCAGAAGACACCTGATCCTACTCCAGCTGTCAAAGATGAACCTGCACAATATTATGAGAAAATTCCAAGTTATTACACAGCTCTTTCTATTCCTATGAAGCCCATGAAAACTACTGTGTTCGCAACAGCAACAAACTCAATAGGCAGAACTGATCATCTGGATCTAGAAGAGAAATATGACCCGGTGGAAGAGTCTCACTATGATAAAGTGCCTGCACATCGCCGCTGTTTCACCAATACCACCAAAGATGTTGGATTAGAAGATATAGAGAAGGAAAACATTCTGACTATGGAGGCAAAGAGTAATTCGCGTCGTTCGCAGAGTCTAGGAGCCGAGTCGCAGCATTCTAGTCGATGCAACTCGCCGTGCTCTCCCCATGGTGCTGAGAGGTGCTCAAGGTCAACATCGCGGCGCTCACGGGCTGGCTCCAGGAGTTCTTTCCGTTCAAATTCTGCTTCATCCAATTGCTCAACATGCTCTACCTGCAGCAGTCGCTCCTACTGTTCCACTTGTAGTTATTCATCAATGTCCCGGTCTAGATCCAGGTCTGCCAGCTCATGTCGCAGCAGAAGTGCTTCTTCCTCTGCATCTAGGTAGGTTGATATCTTTGTCATAATTTTTATTTTAACATTCTAATGAAACTGTTTGGCTTTAATGAATGGTATGTGATGGCTGACGGGTAAAATATTTAAATGATTTCAAATTTCGATCCCGATTCATTCATTTGTGACAGGTCTCCTGTCTGGAGAAGAGAAAGAAAGTTGCGTAGTCACAGGACAAGGAGTAGATTTACACCAAACTGGGAGCCCCGATCGAGGTCTCGGTCTCGAAGTCTGATACGCAAAGATCATTGCAGGTAGAAACTTAAATTTATGTTCTCTGCTACTGGTGCATGTAAGGGTTATTTTTTTTATATCTATACCCTCTTTTTGTATATTAAATTTTACTGTTACTCTTTATATCGCCAGACAATGTAAAATATGAGGAAACACTAATATCTCTACTTTGTGAATGACAAAAAATTCTTAATATTAATATGGGTAGTGAAGCTCTATGGAGGCTTGTGTATCTCCAAATATTGTTTGATTTAAGGTCCAGCCCATCCTCCAATACAAAAAAGTCACACTCAGGGAACATAATGTCTGAGAAAAGAAAGGCCAAAGAAATAGAGCGAGAAAAAGCAATGGTATTTAAGATATTTTTTACTATAAGTTTTTCTATGAGCATAGGGATAAATCATTTTAAAAAAAACTTTTATTTATTCTTTCACCCAGAGCTAGAACAACTGTTGTCTTTATTTGTTTAAATTGACAAAGTTTATCTTACTGTATGTCAACAGGAAACGAAAGTAAAAACATTGTAATTATTATTTTACAGGAGGAAAGGCGTGTTGTGTATGTGGGTAAAATTCCATCTTCTTATACCAAGAAACAGCTGTATCAAAGATTTAAGTGTTTTGGTGAAATTAAAGAGGTCAAATTGAATTTCAGAGAGCATGGGTGAGTGATAAAAACTTAACTGAACTGTTAAATTGCATTTACCAACGGTTTGCATAGTTTTGAATTGGCAGTTGGTGGCTGGCACGGCCATCGTTTAAATGAAGTTTGACTAAATTTTATGATTGTTAAAAGTTAGTCCTATCCATAACAAAATGAATTTATTGTACTTGTCTTAATAAATTAAATTTTAGTTAACACAAATTTAGTTTGTAGCTAAATAAATAATATAATTTTCCCTTTTCATGCAGGGATAACTATGGTTTTGTTACGTTTGCTTTTGCCTGTGATGCCATAGCAGCAAAAGAAAGTATGTATTGTTTAAAATCTTTGTAGTGATCTTATTAGTGTTTGTAGGCTTAATTAAAAAAATAAAATAATTGCCAATGTCATCGCCCAATTATTCTGAGCAAAATTTTTCTTTTTGTTGCTTTAATCATATGTATGATTTGATGGAATAAAATATGAAGTACATTGCAAAGTAAATCTTTTTTTTAAGCAATTGACTTTTTTAATTGGCAAGCTAATGTGTATTGTACTGTTATTTATGTGGTTATTATGTAGAGAATGTATATTTAAATTCTTTTATGTATGTTATTATCTCCATGTAAAGCGCTGTGAGCCCGGCCCTTGTTGGGAAACAGTGCTATAAAAATTACCAATTTATTATTATTAATTTAGTAAAAATCTTTGTCAGAAACGTATAATGCCAGGTAGCACAATTTACGTCTTACTCCCTTATGTCATTAACAATCATTTTATATACTCCAATCACTGGGTTTTCAAACTGTTTATAAAGTTTAGTTTATAAAGTTATAATATTACCTTTATTAAAAACCTTTCTCAAATTAACCTCTCTAATAGGTATGAATATATTTTCTTTTGTAGAAGGAAACAACACACCAGATGTACACAAGTTTGATCTCTGTTTCGGTGGGAGGAGACGTTTTTGTCCCGACCAGTATGCTGACTTAGGTAATGATGGTTTATAGTAGGGGTGTACCGAATTCCACACTGCTATATGTTTGTCAAACTTGGACTGTATATCAGCGCCATGCTAGAAAGCTTAACCACTTTCATACAACAAGCCTCAGGAAGATCCTCGGCATAAAGTGGCAGGACAAAATTCCAGACATAGTGGTACTGACCAAAGCAGGTCTCCCCAGCATCTTCACCCTCCTGATACAGTCCCAACTTAGCTGGGCAGGGCTTGTAGTCCGAATGCCAGACGAGAGACTGCCAAAGAGAATCTTCTATGGCGAGCTCTAGTATGGCCAGCTGTCCCACGGTGGGCAAAAGAAACGCTTCAAAGACTCACTGAAAGCGTTTGCCATCAACCCAGACACGTGGGAACAAGCTGCAATGGACTGATCCACTGGCGCTCTTCCGTCCACGAAGGTGCCAAGTCATGCGAGGCATACCAGATCACCGCCGCAGAAAAGAAGAGGCAAGCCCGAAAGGCCCGTGCTGTCAACCCTCCTGGAGATGTCCCATTCGTCCCTTCTTTTCCCGAACCTTCCGTGCAAGGATCGGCCTTATCAACCATCTGCGCACGCACAGACAGAGCCAGTCCCAGCAAACCTCGGATGACTGGAGTGGTCCTCGTCGGACAAAGGAACACCGGATTCCAGCTCCGGCAAATCTGGAATCCGGCCATTTTTACAAATCCGGCTCCAGCGGGATTTCACTTCATAAATCAGGCTGGCCGGTAGTGCCCTAATACATTATAGCCCCGGCAAATCCCGGATACAGCCATTTTTAAAAATCTGTCTGCGGCCGGATTTCACTTAATAAATCCGGTCAAATTCGGCTCAGGCCAGATTTAATAAATTTGAATCTGGTACTTTCCTAGATTATAGGCATATGAATGGGTGTCAAATGTTAAATTTGAGTTTATTTGCTAATGATATTTCAGATATTTAATACTAATACCTATCTGTTTGTTACATTTATCATCATACGCAATTTTCTATTCATTTCAGATGGTAACAATGAAATAGAGGAAGAGTATGCTCCATTACCCAAGAGAGATCCCGATGAAATAGATTATGCTGCTCTTCTGAAACAACACAGCACACAACAACGAAAGAAGAAATGACAAATCTTATGTTTTTGTGTATCTGTATTTCTCCCTTAATGTGAATTTGTTCAAAATTATTACAATAATGTCAGTTGTCAGAATGTACTTTTCTATTTTTCATGTGTGGGGGGGCTAGTTTGTGACATGCTTTCAAAGAAAACAACCTTTATGTCATTTTGTTATACCAAGAAACGTTTGTCTGTTCTTAATGTAATGACGTTCAAGTTCCTCTTTCATTGTTGAGACATTTGGACTCCTTTTTTTTTCTTCTTTGGAATTTTACCACATTCATATTCTTGACGTTATTTTCCAATATAATCTGAAAACAGTGCTGTCCAACCTTTTCATTGATGTGAGAGCAACAAAAAATATTTGTGGAAAAAAATGGGTTGCACAATCCATGCTGGTATATCAAGCATCCTTTTGGTGCTTTCAATAATTGTTTTACAGTCTTTCGCAATTTCTCCCAAACTGAATTATTATGGAACACATATTTTGTATCCTACTTTCCACTCTTTGAAAGTGGATATCGCTATCTTGGCCCCAACAACACGACAGTTCTGGATCTCAACAGCAACTATCATGACTTTAACCCCTACACAGCTGTAACTGGCCATTTAAAACATCTTGCAGGCCTCAGGTTGGACAGCACTGTGGTAAGCTTAAACCATATATCTCTATATAATGATTGATCTACTTGCTCATAAGTACTTGACTAACAGTGCCAGTGTAATGGTGGGGAGTGAAGCTTTGGTCATTGCTCTCCTCGGCTCTATTCAATCTACAGCATTCCTCGATTGTATCATAGTATACCAGTATTTTAAAGGTTAATAAGCCTGGTAATTTTGGGGGTTTGTGATGTTTAACTTGTCTTCCAAATTTATCGAGCATAATTTGTTACATGCTTCTTCAACTACCATGTTTAATTAACTTGGGTCTAGATATGAAAAGGTGTTAGAGCACCTAGTGATTGGGGAAGACTTATAATCATTTACTAACCAGCTTGGTATGGTCTGCAGTAACGTGCACCAGTAATAACTAATGGCACTGTATAGTACTAATCAAGGGTGTTGACTTGGTTTTGTTTTATATATCATGTGTATGAGTTGCCTTTTCAAAAGTCGGAAGCTGTTTCTGTGTGAAACTCTATATAACCTTTATTTGTAATCGCACAAGTCAAAATAACCAAATTTTTATGGCCAGCTCTTATTAATTAAGAATTAAAGCCTTTCTCACTGCCATCAAGTGTTACCAACATCCGTCCATCGAAATCTAAAATAGGCATTCAAAGCACCATTGCAATACTGGTAGTAGTTGAGAGGGAGACCTGTATTATCTTATCTGTTTACAGACGCTCCTTCTATACAGAAGATTATTGCGTATTTAAGGGGATCATCCAGCACCATAAGATATATTGACATTAAACCAGTGCAATGGGTGCAGAAGCTTAATTTTATAAGGTAATAAAAAGAAAAGTTACAGTAAAAAGTTTTGTTACAGCCATCAACTGTACATAAGACATAAGTATATTTTGCTGAATAGCAGTGGTACCACACAGTTATAAATACTGAAACTCTTTATATTTTACAACTGTTATGGAGGTACAGTTCTTTACATTACTCATACCTCCCCACCCCAACACATATTTTAGGGGTTGAAAGGGTACACATGTTAATTGTAAGTGATGATTACTAGCTTTTAAGTATTTAAACACTTGCTGGTATTAAATTAGTTTGTTTTAGTTCTTTGCTATTAGTTTAGAATGAATTTCATGGTGCTTCATTTTGAAAAAGTGTCATTTTTATACTTTTTTAAAACTAAAATTTTGCAGAGAGTGTTGGGTGTACGGAAAATATTAATGTTCAAAATTTCTGTTTTGTTACACTGTCTATTGCACTTATACATTTGAAACCAACTTAACTTCTTGGAAATGGGGTAAAGTTATGGTGGCACCAACCTAACCATCCCCTCCCCCATTCTCATGACCTCCATTATCAGGTTAGTGAGTTAATGACTTGTATTCAATTTGGCCTGAACATAAAAGCTAGGTCCTGTTCAGTCTTAGCTGCTGTGGTAGAAGTAGGTTCACCTCATGAGCTCATGTACTTGTACAAGACAGAAAATATATGGCGAAATGCTATTTTGTCATTTGCACCTAATGGAGGAAAGTGGATTATAATGTGTGCATAGTCAATGGTAGTGGTAGTATTTGATAAAACGCTAATTACTCTGTAATTTGTGGGTTCAATTTTGTCATCAACATCCTGCAAAGTGTTGATTGTTGATATTGGCTTCAGTATAAGTTTTTAAAAAAGCAATTAGACTACTTGTATTGTTTTTTGTTTTTTTTTAAAATGTTATCATAGTGGTTTTGATCTTCATTAAATTAAAAAGGTTTTTGAATCCTGTGTTTTTTTTAAAAATTGATTAAACTACTTACATTTAATTTTATAGAAATAGAATATCTTAATTAAATTTGAAAAAACAAAAACTACTTTTAACAAGTGATGAGCATTTGGTGTATGAGACTAGTTGAAGTCATAATAGTGGGAGCCTTTTGAATTTCTAGCATTGGCATATTAACTTATTAGTTATTAACTGCATATGTTTTAATATGGCCACACTAAAGTGTTCATTAAATCTGATTTTTTTAAAAATGTGCTGAAATTTGATTCAAAACTGAAGGTTCTCAAGAAGTCCTCCAAGTCAAAGATTTCCTCCTTACTCATTGGCTGTCAAGTAGCGAGTCTGAGTCACTCGTGTAAAAGGTTGAGTTGGATTTTAGGATTTGGACTTTTTAAAACAATAGTTAAAAATGTAGCGAAGTAAATGGCACTCTTGCTCATCGTTTAATGGGTGTCCTCATTAAGATGTTGTTTTGCTGGCAGCGTCCCTGGCTGTCAAGCAGGTGTAGGACGAGATAAGTTGAGACCTTTGCTACATATAATACATCCATGTCAACATGCTTACAATTTGTTTCTGTGCTTATGCAATTAGATGTTAAAATATTTTTTTTTAAAGTTTGATAAGGAATGAAGTATAAAAGAAGAGTCCCGTCCCCCCCCCCAAAGTATCATTTGACTCAAAAAGTATATAAATCTATGCTAATAAAAGGCAAAACCCTGACTCACTCATTCATCACTAATTCTCCAACTTCCCGTGTAGGTAGAAGCATGAAACTTTGGGAAGTTGTTGAGTAGCCTCTCGCGACGAAAACTGGAGTAAAAGAATTTTAAAATTAACTCTCATGGGGCCGGGGGCCCAAAAACGTTTTTTACTTATATGGCCTATATAAAATTTGAATATCACTAATTCTCCTATTTCCCGAGTAGGCAGAAGCATGAAACTTTGGGGAAGTTGTTGAGTACAATCCCGCGATGGTAACGGGAGAAAAAATATTTAAATTATCACTTCCTAGGGGCCGGGGGCCCAAATGAAGTTTTTTCCTTATAAGAGCTATATAAAAACTAAAAATCACTAATTCTCATATTTCCCGTGTAGATAGAAGCATGAAACTTGGGGTAGTTGTTAAGTTCACTTCCACGATGGTAACAGGTGAAAAACAATATTTAAATTACCACTTAGCCGGGGGCCCAAATGTAGTTTTTTTCTTATAATAAAACTGACTCATCACTAATTCTCTGATTTCCCGTGTAGGTAGAAGCATGAAACCTTGGGAAGTTGTCAAGTAGCCTCTCTCGACGACAAATGGCGAAAAAGAATTTTAAAATTCACCTTCATGGGGGCAAAAAATGTTTTTTTCCCTTCTATGGGCTATATAAACATTTTAAAATCACCAATTCTCCTATTTCCCGAGTAGGCAGAAGCATGAAACTTTGGGAAGTTGTTGAGTACAATCCCGCGATGGTAACGGGAGAAAAAATATTTAAATTATCACTTGGGGGCCGGGGGTCCCAAATGAAGTTTTTTCCTTATATGAGTATGTAAAAACTAAAAATCACTAATTCTCCTATTTCCCGTGTAGGTAGAAGCATGAAACTCTAGGAGTTGATATGTACACTTACGCGATGGTAATAAGCGAAAAAAATATTTAAATTACAATTATGGGGGCCGGGGGCCCTAATGTAGTTTTTTTCTTTATAAAAAAACTGACTCTCACTAATTCTCCAACTTCCCGCGTAGGTAGAAGCATGAAACTTTGGGAAGTTGTTGAGTAGCCTCTTGCGACGATACTTGGCTAAAAGAATGTTAAATTCTCACTCATGGGGGCCGGGGGCCCAAAAGCATTATTTTCCTTATGGGCTATATAAAATGAAAATCGCCTAATTCTCCACATTTTCCCGTATAGGTAGAAACATGAAACTTTGGGAATTTGTTGAGTCCACTCCCTCGATGGTAGCATGCAAAACAAAATATTTAAATTATCACTCACTGGGGGCGGGGCCCCAAATCTACTTTTTCTTATATAAAAACGGACTCAAATCTAATTCTCTGATTTCCCGTGTATTTAAAAGCATGAAACTTTTGGAAATTATTGAGTACACTCCCGCGATCGTAACAGGCCAAAAATATTTAAATTTTCACTCACTTGGGGCCGGGGGCCCAATTTTTTTCTTATATAAAAAGTTAATCATCACAGATTCTCCATGTTTCCCGTGTAGTTAGAAGCATGAAATTTTGGGACGTTGTTGAGTACACTCCCGGGATGGTAACAGGCGATTTTTTTTGTTTTAATTATCACTCACTGGGGGCCCGGGACACAAAAGTAATATTTTTAACTTATATGAGCTAAATTACAAAAACAAAAAAACTTTGGATACTGTGTAAATGTATTTTTACAAAACTTGGAAGATAAAAACTTGATGGCTTATATTAAAATTCGTTAGGGCATTAAAATTATATTTTTTCAATATTTTGTAGCTGAGGGCCCCTAATCTCTTTTTTGTAAACGTTTAAAACATTTTAACCATTCGATTTCACTCAATTTTTAAAAAAAATGTTTACTAACAAATATATTCATCATAATCCTAATTGAAATAAGCTGTTGTTTTGAACTATACATATTACACAGATAGGGCCCCCGGCCCTTACTTTAGTTTTTTTAAAAGATGTATTTATTATAAATGTATTTTATTTATCCCACGGCCATTAAACGTTAGGAAGTTTTTGGGTACATTCCAGCGAAGGTTTCTGGCATTAAAAGTAAAAGTTTAAAAAACACCACTTATTCGGGGCTGGGGGCCCGTATGCCAAATTTTAACATTAGTTATATAAAAAGTAATTTAAAATGTGGCTACTGGGTAAATGGATGAACTATGGCCAAATTTGATTTTATAAAATAAAATAAAATTCTATAGGGTAATGAACTTCTAACGTCTGTTCCTTCGGGCCGGGGACAAAAAATAATTTTTTTGTAAACATTTAAAGATTTGTTACCTTTACATTTTTAATAATTTAAATACATATAGACACATAGCTCTATCATGACCTAAATTGAAATCCTCAGACCTTATGAGATATGCACATCCTGCATCCATTTTGCATGGGGGCCCGTAATGTCATTTTAGTACCCATTTTATTTTACACGACCTTGACAAATATCAATCATAATCCAGACTGAAATCTATTGGTGTTTTGAATTGGTGTGAAACGAGTTTTCAACGCTTACTAAAATCCTAACTATCTGCGGCAGAGCGCGGGTATTTTGCTAGTTTATTATAAATAGAGTAGGGCCGTTATCGATTAATTTAAATGTAATCGTTACCATTTGAAAAATTATCGATTAATTAATCTATAATTTCTATTAAATCCTAAAATAGAAATTTATGACGTCATTAAACTGAACATTTCTCACGGTCATTGAAAATTAAGAATATTTTGAACTAAATTTTATGACAATGTATTGATACTTGATCGGGTGTTTGTGCTGAAGGTGGTTCGTCAGCGATGTATTTGATCCTTTAAAAGAGAATTGTTTATGGCAGTGAACACAGTAAACTTTTCCACCATCTTCGACTTTGCCATCCGCAGTTAGCCTGAAAACAAAATTTTGGCTCAACTTTTTGTTATATGTTTAAATTTAACTGCGCTGATGCTGTCAGTCATTTTTTAGTTGACGTCTGCCGGTCCACATAAAATAATAAAATAAATTATATTATTACGCGGGAGAAGTTTGTACGTAAAAAAAAATTATTATTATTAATTATTTATTACTAAAATTGTCACCGGGTGACAGCAAAGGGTAAAATTCAGTATGCCTCGTTGGTTGGCGTTGGCATACTCGGAGGAGGTCTATGGGGTAAGTTGTGAGGGGTGACACCATGACCTACCGCACTGGATGACACCCATCCCTAATGACGCCGCTGTTAACACATATGTTTGTACTAGTATCACTCAAATAAAACCTACGATAAGTTATTTCTGTATTAAAATTAATATTTAAATAATTTTGTAATAATAATAGACAAACATTTGAAACATACTGTAACTTTTTTAATAGATGAGAAAGTCAGAGAAAACAAACATTTACATTTTAAAGTTCTTTATTCTAGATTTACATCTGGCAAAGTACATCATAAAAGATAGGGAATCAAGCCTTTCTTATTTCATTTTCATTATTGATCTACGTGGATTTTTGTACGTTTTAACTGAGAAAAAGAGCGCTCAGTTAAAACGTTCGTAAACATTAATGTTAAAAATATGCGCAAGTCCATTGCTACATTGGAAAAGTAAACTGGATGTTGTCTCTATTACTTTGTATAATTCTGCATGATTCAACGTGTTGTTTTCAGATTTTTATGCACGAAACTTGTGGCGAATATATGAGTGTAACTTTAGTAGTTCAGTATATAAATTATTGTTCAGATCTTCAGGATAATCATTTATTAGTCCTATATAACACTCAGATGTTTGTGGTACATAGACCAAACAAGAAAATCTAACTGCTATATCATTATATACATATCCTCATCTACCCATCTCTGTCTCAAGTTTGTCAACAATGGCGTAAAAAGCAAATATATGAAATTTGTCTCTGGCTTTCAGAGATACCTCAGAGGCATCACCATCAATGACCAATATCTTTCATGCAAGTGATCTGCTAGTGAAGAATACAAATCAGCACATGTTTTCAAGTTCACGTGCTCATTTTGTAGACCTTGACTGAATCTGTGAAAATGTAGCACTTCTTCCCAAAAGACAAGCGTGAGAGCAAATTCTAATTCTTGTATCTTCTTTGCAATTTTTGTCTGCTTCTCTTCTGGTGTCCCCCTTCTGTGACAGGTCTTGTTGTAAATACTCTAACGCTTCTATAATCTGAGGATGAGACTTTAGAATAGCTTTAGTTCCAACAGTATGTGCTTCCCATCTGGTATCGGAAAGAGAGTTTACCAGCGTTCAATCCATAAAGCATCCTTTCAGAATCTTCCATCTGTTGGTTGAGGCTGAGAAAAAAGTATCGATCAGTTGTACTGTATGAGAAGTTTACTGCCTCTAAACAAGAGTCAACGGCACTTCTGACTACCAGATTTAGTGAATGGGTAACACAGGGTATGTAGATAGAAAACTAATTTTCCTCTAGAATTTTGTTCTGCATGCCCTTGTAATACCAAAACATATAATTTTTCATTTGTCCCCTTTAAAAGTGATTTCAGGGGTGGATTAATATTGCACGGGGCCCCTGACTGCAATTCCACCTGGGGCCCTGTCCAGTCACTTTATTATACAATTTAATAAGTTTGGGGTCTCTTAATTTAGTCTTAAAGCATTGGGGGCCCTTGGATTTAGCCAAATCAGACTTCCATTTAATCCGCCCCTGTGTGATTTAATATTACATTTGCGATTTGCTAACGTAATGTCGATTATGGACAATATACAAATTTTTCTTGAGGACTTCTGGTGCCCCCTCAAACGCTTGGTGCCCGAGACACGTTCCTTGTTTTCCTATAGGTTAATCCAGGCCTGTACGGACACAATCTCCTAATCGTGACAAGCCACTGTTAAAATCATGTCCACAGTTGTCACTTCTTTACCACTCCAAATCCCATCTCGATTACCATGTCCCGTAGACTTACCTGCTCTCTATTCCACAAAGAACTGCGCGCCATCTTCTTCAACAAACTAGATCCCATTGCTATAGGGTAAATAATAGTTTTACAACATATATATAGCTACACATCCAGTTACTTTGGTTTAATCAATTCATTTTCCCCAACACTTTCAGTAATTATAACGAATACCATGCAATGCCCTTTTCGTTCAAGCAACAAAAAATAAATAAATATAAGAAGTCAGTATCCCATTGAATGGCATCCTGTTCCCCCTTACAAACAAGCTGAAGATAAATCACAGGTACTCGTCAAACATTTTCACTTATTATTATTAAAAAGTGTGACTTCCATGTTTCCTCCCATGCGACAACACGCGCGGTTTCTCCCAACAATGGTAGATCAATGAATGTGGAATCAATCACATATCAATCGTTCTTCATCTGTGTATACTGGCCACAGTTTGTAAAGGGCTTTAGTTTTGTAATAGACCATAAGTTGTCTTATCTACACATACGCTTCTTCTATGCAGAAGATTATTGCGTCCTACGTTCTGGTAAGAACATATTAGCATGTGACGCGGTGTTTACAGGCCACGGTCATAAGGGGTCACGCAATTTCCAAACCGCCTTTGTTTCCCCAAACTAGTGTCAGGTACTCATTCGGAGCTGGGCTGACTCAGGGACACCCTTGGCCCCCGTAACAAATCCCTGCTTTCACGGAGATTCAAACCCGTGACCCTTGTGGGTACGCAAGCCTCTATTGAACCCTTGTGGAGTGAACACGAACATTTTATCCATTTAGCCATATTTTTAAATCCCTTATATTAACTTCGCGGCCGACTCATCATCTCATCATCTCATCATCTCATGGGCTGGGCGGGCGGAAAAAGAAAAGTCGAAAATGACCCACTTCCCGTGATTCGATCGAGCTGAAATTTGGCACACTGACCCGTCTGACCTAACAATGCATTGTATCAAAATTTCAGATCGATCGAACGTACGTAATAAATTAATACATTTTTAGTTTATCCTTATATGAGGTATGTAATTCAAATTCACGGTTTGTTATTGTTTTTTTGCCACGTGAAAGTTTGAGCTGACGCATTGAGGCGACCCAACGAAGCGACGGGGTGCTTTTGTTTACATTTTACGTGTCACGCTGGGCTCGGTCAAGCGAATCGGTGACCAGATTTTTCCCCTCTCCCCCTCCCACCCACCCCTCCCCCCCTAGGGTTATGAAGCAAACTTGAGTTAAGACAGATTCAGTCTGTAAATGTTTGAAAATAATCAATACTGTTAGTTATGTCTCATATATAAGGGATTTATAGTCAAAAACTTTGTTTTTACGGTTTTGTTTTTTAAAATCCTTTATATTAACTCGTGGTGTCTGCTT
The DNA here is from genome assembly GCA_944989445.1 of Ampullaceana balthica. Lineage (NCBI taxonomy): Eukaryota > Metazoa > Mollusca > Gastropoda > Lymnaeidae > Ampullaceana > Ampullaceana balthica. Next base: position 16,207 of record CALYLW010001509.1, on the reverse strand, counting down.
GCGTGCACCCTTGAACCCTTGCTTGTCGCCAAAACTTTTGATCAATTTTTAACCCACTTCCTCGTAAGCTAGCGAGCTAAAAATTTGCAGGCAGTTTCGTACCGAGGATAAAAACAATGTGTACAAATTTCAGATCGATCGCATGTACCGTATTTAAATTATTGATTTTTTAGATATTTTATTTATTCCTATGTATCATGTTATTTTTTGAGATAGAGTGTAAGGGTGCGCATTATATTGAACAACCTTTCTGTCGCGCAATAAGGTGCGTATTTTATTGACAGCACTTTTTATAAACATATTCCTGATCGGTGCGCATTATATTAAACATGTTTTACGACACAACTACAATTTTGTATTTTTGGATGGTCTTGCGCTGTGTATTATAATGAACATTCTTTTAGTTACTTCTCGTAAATAAAGGATTTATAGTCAAAAACTTGTTTTTTTAGGTTTTTTTAATTAACTGTTAAAAAAATGGTGTGTTTAATGGTACATCTTTATTTTTACTTTTAATAAAACGCGTTTTGCATAACAATTCAATTATTAGCTCTATAATCTATTCCTGCCTGATAGTAGTTTTTGCTATCATCACGAACAAAAAATAAAAATATAAAGCTGCCCCTTATCAAAAATACATTTTGCTTATTAGCCTTCGTTTAAGAGCTCGCGCTTTCCAAGAAATAAAAAAACTTACTTAATTATTAAGTACTAATAGGAATGATGAATTTGTCATTAAATATCAATATACATAATTTGCAATCTCTGTCACGTCTGTCTGTCATGTCTGTCCGTGACGCTACTAATTTTAGAAAGCAGCGCACCAAATTACTGCACCAAAAAAGAACTCTTTTGGAACGGCCGCATAAAATTGTTCAATAGGGAAATAAATGAATAAAATAAAAATAAATAAAATAAATGAAAGTTCTGTATTACGTTATTTTTTAATCTGATGTGTATTTATTTTGAAAACTTCCGTCATTTTTGACGGGTGATACACTAGTACATACATAATTCAGAGGCTGTCCATCTTTACTTATTTCCAACGTTTTTACATCCGTCATAGTTTTAATATTTTCTTTAATTACAAGATGAAGTTATTAAAATTGAAACACACAATGCTTTAAAAAAAATGCTCTAAAATATTTAGACTCCTAATTAAAAATAAATTCACTTAATGGTCTTTTGATAAGGAATATCTAAAGATTAAAATTATATTTTATAGAAAATGCATTTCTTGATAAAATTGATCGAATGAAATTCCTGATTATTTTCCATGTATAAGAGGGAGACTAATCTTTCAATAAACTTAATTATCAAATTGGGACCATAGCAAATTTTTAATCAATTTTGCAGTAGATATTGACTATAGATTTTATATTACAAAATAAAATGTTTGTGTAAGTTAAAGAAGGGTAACAAAACGAAAGTTCTTCTCATCTGCTTCAATACATTCCTTTTCTTTTATGGGAATTAAAGAAAAAAATCCATGTATTTTATTTTTAATAATTATTATCTTTTTTTTTAGTGGGGGGGGGGTGTGGCTTTGCCCGGCTGTTATGAACAATTATTAACATACTAAATTCAGGGGGTTTGACACTTAACACGTCACAAAATAATATTTCACAGTAAAAAATAGGAATAACATTTTTTGTAACAAATTATTCAGATGTCTTCTCCACTCACTAAAGTATAGACACATTTTAGCCCATCAATGCCAATGGCATTCTAATTTGTATTTGTAACGTAAATATCCTAGTGTAATTAAAATATAGAAATAATGAAACGTCTTGGTGTAAAATGTTTAATTGCCGTATATTAGATGTTAAAAAGAATAAGGTAAAAAAAAATCAGTTATTTCACAAATAAATACACGTCTATCATTTTAAACATCATTGGAATCCTTCATAATTAAATATGGAGTCCAAAATCATTGTTGCTGTATTTTTTAAAACGATATATGAATATTTATAATAATATGTAAATGTATATAACATATATAATTTAAAAATTCAACCACGCAGAAACATTAATACCCCCTTTTTCGATTGCACAATGTGGGAATTTGAGCAGATATAGATATCTCTTTTTATTAAACTTTCAGAGAATCGAAACAGTTCACCGTTATTATAGAAGGACATCACGGGCGCACACACACAAGACAGTGCGGGGAGGGCTTGGGGGAGGAGAGAAGCGGCTTGGGGGAGGAGGGAGGCTGTTTGGAGGAGTAGGGAGGTGGTACAAATTGCATAATTTATAAATAGAAGTAAAAAAAAGATTTTTAAAAACCACGTTTTTATAAGCGGACTAAAAAGAAGAAAATAATTTAAAACTTATTAGTTCAAGTACTTCGATTTAATATGACTAAAAACGTGGGGCGGGCGCTTATGAGGTTTAACATATGCGGTTCACTCATTCTCTCACTTATAGATCTCTCTTTTGCCTTCTACATTAGAAATCTTTAATTTTTATACCAAACACCCACCCCACGTTTTTAGTCATATTAAATCGAAGTACTTGAACTAATAAGTTTTAAATTATTTTCTTCTTTTTAGTCCGCTTATAAAAACGTGGTTTTTAAAAATCTTTTTTTTACTTCTATTTATTTTATTCTTTTTAGTCCACTTCTAACAACCTGGTTTTTAAAAATATTTTTTACCTCTATTTATTTTACCAAACACCTCACAAGCGCCCGCCCAACGTTTTAAAAACATTGTGATGTGGTCACGGGGCGAACTCACAGATGTCAACAAAAGCCGACGGTACAGATGCTTTTATATAGACTATAGATAAACTTAAAAGTTCAATAATTTAATAACTGTACATTTGATCAATCTGAAATTTTGATACAATGCATTGTCATCCAAGATCTATCTGTGGTAAAATTTTCAGATCTCTAGGACCATCAGAAGTGGTTCAATTTTACGTTGGCAGATTTGAAAAAATCTTGGACAATGCCTCACCAACGAAAGCGAGCTAATAAAAACGTAGTAAAAAAACAAACCCGTAAAAAACAAAGTTTTTGACTATAAATCCCTTATATATGAGACATAACTAACAGTATTGATTATTTTCAAACATTTACAGACTGAATCTGTCTTAACACAAGTTTGCTTCATAACCCTAGGGGGGAGGGGTGGGTGGGAGGGGGAGAGGGGAAAAGTCTGGTCACCGATTCGCTTGACCGAGCTCAGAGTGACACGTAAAATGTAAACAAAAGCGCACCGTCGTTTCGTTGGGTCGCCTCAATGCTCAAACTTTCACGTGGCAAAAAAACAATAACAAATCGTGAATTTAAATTACATACCTCATATAAGGATAAACTAAAAATGCATTAATTTAATTACGGTACGTTCGATCGATCTGAAATTTTGATACGATGCATTGTTAGGTCAGACGGGTCCGTGTGCCAAATTTCAGTTCGATCGGATCATTGGGAAGTGGGTCATTTTTGACTTCTGTTTTTCCGCCCGCCCAGCCCAGAGACGAGAGAGAGAGAGACGGCCGCGAAGTTAATATAAGGGATTTAATAAAACAAACCCGTAAAAACAAAGTTTTTGACTATAAATCCCTTATATATGAGACATAACTAACAGTATTGATTATTTTCAAACATTTACAGACTGAATCTGTCTTAACTCAACTTTGCATCATAACCCTAGTGGGGGGGTGGGTGGGTGGGGGGGAGAGGGGAAAAGTCTGGTCACCGATTCGCTTGACCGAGCTCAGAGTGACACGTAAAATGTAAACAAAAGCGCCCGTCGCTTCGTTGGGTCGCCTCAATGCGTCAGCTCAAAACTTTCACGTGGCAAAAAAACAATAACAAATCGTGAATTTAAATTACATACCTCATATAAGGATAAACTAAAAATGCATTAATTTAATTACGGTACGTTCGATCGATCTGAAATTTTGATACGATGCATTGTTAGGTCAGACGGGTCCGTGTGCCAAATTTCAGTTCGATCGGATCATGGGAAGTGGGTCATTTTTGACTTCTGTTTTTCCGCCCGCCCGCCCGCCGAGCCCAAGACAGAGAGAGAGAGAGAGAGAGACGGCCGCGAAGTTAATATAAGGGATTTAAAAACAAAGTTTTTGACTATAAATCCCTTATATATGAGACAAAACTGAAAGTATTTACAAATATCTACAGACTGAATCTGTCTTTACTCCCCTTTGCTTTTAACCCAAAAAGGGTGGGGTGGGGGTGGGAGAGGGGAAAGGTCTTGTCACCGATCGCTGGGGAAAGTTCACCGTGAAACGCCAAATGTAAACAAAAGCACGCCGCTTTACCTGGTTTAAGCACGAGACGTGTTCACACCGGTGGCTGGCCTGAAGTCAAGTGACCCGTAAAATGTAAACGATAGTGACCTCTACATATAGTTTATATAGATAAACTAAAAATGCATTAATTTAATTACGGTACGTTCGATCGATCTGAAATTTTGATACGATGCATTGTTAGGTCAGACGGGTCCGTGTGCCAAATTTCAGTTCGATCGGATCATGGGAAGTGGGTCATTTTTGACTTCTGTTTTTCCGCCCGCCGAGCCCAAGACAGAGCAGAGAGAGAGAGACGGCCGCGAAGTTAATATAAGGGATTTAATAAAACAAACCCGTAAAAACAAAGTTTTTGACTATAAATCCCTTATATATGAGACATAACTAACAGTATTGATTATTTTCAAAACATTTACAGACTGAATCTGTCTTAACTCAACTTTGCTTCATAACCCTAGGGGTGGGGTGGGGGTGGGAGGGGGAGGGGGAAAAGTCTGGTCACCGATTCGCTTGAGCGAGCTCAGCGTGACACGTAAAATGTAAACAAAAGCACGCCCGTCGCTTCGTTGGAGCGCCTCAAGCGTCAGCTCAAACTTTCACGTGGCATAAAAAAACAATAACAAACCGTGAATTTAAATTACATACCTCATATAGGATAAACTAAAAATGCATTAATTTAATTACGGTACGTTCGATCGATCTGAAATTTTGATACGATGCATTGTTAGGTCAGACGGGTCCGTGTGCCAAATTTCAGTTCGATCGGATCATGGGAAGTGGGTCATTTTTGACTTCTGTTTTTCCGCCCGCCCGCCCGCCGAGCCCAAGACAGAGAGAGAGAGAGAGAGACGGCCGCGAAGTTAATATAAGGGATTTAAAAACAAAGTTTTTGACTATAAATCCCTTATATATGAGACAGAAACTGAAAGTATTTACAAATATCTACAGACTGAATCTGTCTTTACTCCCCTTTGCTTTTAACCCAAAAAGGGTGGGGTGGGGGTGGGAGAGGGGAAAGGTCTTGTCACCGATCGCTGGGGAAAGTTCACCGTGAAACGCCAAATGTAAACAAAAGCACGCCGCTTTACCTGGTTTAAGCACGAGACGTGTTCACACCGGTGGCTGGCCTGAAGTCAAGTGACCCGTAAAATGTAAACGATAGTGACCTCTACATATAGTTTATATAGATAAACTAAAAATGCATTAATTTAATTACGGTACGTTCAATCGATCTGAAATTTTGATACGATGCATTGTTAGGTTAGACGGGTCCGTGTGCCAAATTTCAATTCGATCGGATCATTGGAAGTGGGTCATTTTTGACTTCTGTTTTTCCGCCCGCCGAGCCCAAGACAGACAGAGAGAGAGAGACGGCCGCGAAGTTAATATAAGGGATTTAATAAATAAAACAAACCCGTAATAAAACAAACCCGTAAAAACAAAGTTTTTGACTATAAATCCCTTATATATGAGACATAACTAACAGTATTGATTATTTTAAAACATTTACAGACTGAATCTGTCTTATCTCAAGTTTGCTTCATAACCCTAGGGGTGAGGGGTGGGTGGGAGGGGGAGGGGGAAAAGTCTGGTCACCGATTCGCTTGAGCGAGCTCAGCGTGACACGTAAAATGTAAACAAAAGCACCCCGTCGCTTCGTTGGGTCGCCTCAATGCGTCAGCTCAAACTTTCACGTGGCAATAAAAAAACAATAACAAACCGTGAATTTAAATTACATACCTCATATCAGGATAAACTAAAAATGCATTAATTTAATTACGGTACGTTCGATCGATCTGAAATTTTGATACGATGCATTGTTAGGTCAGACGGGTCAGTGTGCTAAATTTCAGCTCGATCGAATCACGGAAAATGGGTCATTTTTGACTTTTCTTTTTCCGCCCGCCCAGCCCATGAGATGATGAGATGATGAGACGGCCGCGAAGTTAATATAAGGGATTTAATAAAACAAACCCGTAAAAACAAAGTTTTTGACTATAAATCCCTTATATATGAGACATAACTAACAGTATTGATTATTTTAAACATTTACAGACTGACACCGAGTGATGTCCCTTGTCTTTAATAAATGGGGGTGGGATGTGAGGGGGTGTCGGCACGACGGTCGGCGTCAACACGACGGTCGGCGTCAACTCAAACTCACGTGAAACTGGCAGAAGAAAAACAATAACAAACAGTGAATTTTGAATTACATACCTCATATAAGGATAAACTAAAAATGCATTAATTTAATTACGGTACGTTCGATCGATCTGAAATTTTGATACGATGCATTGTTAGGTCAGACGGGTCCGTGTGCCAAATTTCAGTTCGATCGGATCATGGGAAGTGGGTCATTTTTGACTTCTGTTTTTCCGCCCGCCCGCCCGCCGAGCCCAAGACAGAGACGGCCGCGAAGTTAATATAAGGGATTTAAAAACAAAGTTTTTGACTATAAATCCCTTATATATGAGACAGAACTGAAAGTATTTACAAATATCTACAGACTGAATCTGTCTTTACTCCCCTTTGCTTTTAACCCAAAAAGGGTGGGGTGGGGGTGGGAGAGGGGAAAGGTCTTGTCACCGATCGCTGGGGAAAGTTCACCGTGAAACGCCAAATGTAAACAAAAGCACGCCGCTTTACCTGGTTTAAGCACGAGACGTGTTCACACCGGTGGCTGGCCTGAAGTCAAGTGACCCGTAAAATGTAAACGATAGTGACCTCTACATATAGTTTATATAGATAAACTAAAAATGCATTAATTTAATTACGGTACGTTCAATCGATCTGAAATTTTGATACGATGCATTGTTAGGTCAGACGGGTCCGTGTGCCAATTTTCAGTTCGATCGGATCATTGGAAGTGGGTCATTTTTGACTTCTGTTTTTCCGCCCGCCCGCCCGCCGAGCCCAAGACAGAGAGAGAGAGAGAGAGAGACGGCCGCGAAGTTAATATAAGGGATTTAAAAACAAAGTTTTTGACTATAAATCCCTTATATATGAGACAAAACTGAAAGTATTTACAAATATCTACAGACTGAATCTGTCTTTACTCCCCTTTGCTTTTAACCCAAAAAGGGTGGGGTGGGGGTGGGAGAGGGGAAAGGTCTTGTCACCGATCGCTGGGGAAAGTTCACCGTGAAACGCCAAATGTAAACAAAAGCACGCCGCTTTACCTGGTTTAAGCACGAGACGTGTTCACACCGGTGGCTGGCCTGAAGTCAAGTGACCCGTAAAATGTAAACGATAGTGACCTCTACATATAGTTTATATAGATAAACTAAAAATGCATTAATTTAATTACGGTACGTTCAATCGATCTGAAATTTTGATACGATGCATTGTTAGGTTAGACGGGTCCGTGTGCCAAATTTCAATTCGATCGGATCATTGGAAGTGGGTCATTTTTGACTTCTGTTTTTCCGCCCGCCGAGCCCAAGACAGACAGAGAGAGAGAGACGGCCGCGAAGTTAATATAAGGGATTTAATAAATAAAACAAACCCGTAATAAAACAAACCCGTAAAAACAAAGTTTTTGACTATAAATCCCTTATATATGAGACATAACTAACAGTATTGATTATTTTAAAACATTTACAGACTGAATCTGTCTTAACTCAAGTTTGCTTCATAACCCTAGGGGTGAGGGGTGGGTGGGAGGGGGAGGGGGAAAAGTCTGGTCACCGATTCGCTTGAGCGAGCTCAGCGTGACACGTAAAATGTAAACAAAAGCACCCCGTCGCTTCGTTGGGTCGCCTCAATGCGTCAGCTCAAACTTTCACGTGGCAATAAAAAAACAATAACAAACCGTGAATTTAAATTACATACCTCATATCAGGATAAACTAAAAATGCATTAATTTAATTACGGTACGTTCGATCGATCTGAAATTTTGATACGATGCATTGTTAGGTCAGACGGGTCAGTGTGCTAAATTTCAGCTCGATCGAATCACGGAAAATGGGTCATTTTTGACTTTTCTTTTTCCGCCCGCCCAGCCCATGAGATGATGAGATGATGAGACGGCCGCGAAGTTAATATAAGGGATTTAATAAAACAAACCCGTAAAAACAAAGTTTTTGACTATAAATCCCTTATATATGAGACATAACTAACAGTATTGATTATTTTAAACATTTACAGACTGACACCGAGTGATGTCCCTTGTCTTTAATAAATGGGGGTGGGATGTGAGGGGGTGTCGGCACGACGGTCGGCGTCAACACGACGGTCGGCGTCAACTCAAACTCACGTGAAACTGGCAGAAGAAAAACAATAACAAACAGTGAATTTTGAATTACATACCTCATATAAGGATAAACTAAAAATGCATTAATTTAATTACGGTACGTTCGATCGATCTGAAATTTTGATACGATGCATTGTTAGGTCAGACGGGTCCGTGTGCCAAATTTCAGTTCGATCGGATCATGGGAAGTGGGTCATTTTTGACTTCTGTTTTTCCGCCCGCCCGCCCGCCGAGCCCAAGACAGAGACGGCCGCGAAGTTAATATAAGGGATTTAAAAACAAAGTTTTTGACTATAAATCCCTTATATATGAGACAGAACTGAAAGTATTTACAAATATCTACAGACTGAATCTGTCTTTACTCCCCTTTGCTTTTAACCCAAAAAGGGTGGGGTGGGGGTGGGAGAGGGGAAAGGTCTTGTCACCGATCGCTGGGGAAAGTTCACCGTGAAACGCCAAATGTAAACAAAAGCACGCCGCTTTACCTGGTTTAAGCACGAGACGTGTTCACACCGGTGGCTGGCCTGAAGTCAAGTGACCCGTAAAATGTAAACGATAGTGACCTCTACATATAGTTTATATAGATAAACTAAAAATGCATTAATTTAATTACGGTACGTTCAATCGATCTGAAATTTTGATACGATGCATTGTTAGGTCAGACGGGTCCGTGTGCCAAATTTCAGTTCGATCGGATCATGGGAAGTGGGTCATTTTTGACTTCTGTTTTTCCGCCCGCCCGCCCGCCGAGCCCAAGACAGAGAGAGAGAGAGAGAGAGACGGCCGCGAAGTTAATATAAGGGATTTAAAAACAAAGTTTTTGACTATAAATCCCTTATATATGAGACAGAACTGAAAGTATTTACAAATATCTACAGACTGAATCTGTCTTTACTCCCCTTTGCTTTTAACCCAAAAAGGGTGGGGTGGGGGTGGGAGAGGGGAAAGGTCTTGTCACCGATCGCTGGGGAAAGTTCACCGTGAAACGCCAAATGTAAACAAAAGCACGCCGCTTTACCTGGTTTAAGCACGAGACGTGTTCACACCGGTGGCTGGCCTGAAGTCAAGTGACCCGTAAAATGTAAACGATAGTGACCTCTACATATAGTTTATATAGATAAACTAAAAATGCATTAATTTAATTACGGTACGTTCAATCGATCTGAAATTTTGATACGATGCATTGTTAGGTCAGACGGGTCCGTGTGCCAAATTTCAGTTCGATCGGATCATGGGAAGTGGGTCATTTTTGACTTCTGTTTTTCCGCCCGCCCGCCCGCCGAGCCCAAGACAGAGAGAGAGAGAGAGAGAGACGGCCGCGAAGTTAATATAAGGGATTTAAAAACAAAGTTTTTGACTATAAATCCCTTATATATGAGACAAAACTGAAAGTATTTACAAATATCTACAGACTGAATCTGTCTTTACTCCCCTTTGCTTTTAACCCAAAAAGGGTGGGGTGGGGGTGGGAGAGGGGAAAGGTCTTGTCACCGATCGCTGGGGAAAGTTCACCGTGAAACGCCAAATGTAAACAAAAGCACGCCGCTTTACCTGGTTTAAGCACGAGACGTGTTCACACCGGTGGCTGGCCTGAAGTCAAGTGACCCGTAAAATGTAAACGATAGTGACCTCTACATATAGTTTATATAGATAAACTAAAAATGCATTAATTTAATTACGGTACGTTCAATCGATCTGAAATTTTGATACGATGCATTGTTAGGTTAGACGGGTCCGTGTGCCAAATTTCAATTCGATCGGATCATTGGAAGTGGGTCATTTTTGACTTCTGTTTTTCCGCCCGCCGAGCCCAAGACAGACAGAGAGAGAGAGACGGCCGCGAAGTTAATATAAGGGATTTAATAAATAAAACAAACCCGTAATAAAACAAACCCGTAAAAACAAAGTTTTTGACTATAAATCCCTTATATATGAGACATAACTAACAGTATTGATTATTTTAAAACATTTACAGACTGAATCTGTCTTATCTCAAGTTTGCTTCATAACCCTAGGGGTGAGGGGTGGGTGGGAGGGGGAGGGGGAAAAGTCTGGTCACCGATTCGCTTGAGCGAGCTCAGCGTGACACGTAAAATGTAAACAAAAGCACCCCGTCGCTTCGTTGGGTCGCCTCAATGCGTCAGCTCAAACTTTCACGTGGCAATAAAAAAACAATAACAAACCGTGAATTTAAATTACATACCTCATATCAGGATAAACTAAAAATGCATTAATTTAATTACGGTACGTTCGATCGATCTGAAATTTTGATACGATGCATTGTTAGGTCAGACGGGTCAGTGTGCTAAATTTCAGCTCGATCGAATCACGGAAAATGGGTCATTTTTGACTTTTCTTTTTCCGCCCGCCCAGCCCATGAGATGATGAGATGATGAGACGGCCGCGAAGTTAATATAAGGGATTTAATAAAACAAACCCGTAAAAACAAAGTTTTTGACTATAAATCCCTTATATATGAGACATAACTAACAGTATTGATTATTTTAAACATTTACAGACTGACACCGAGTGATGTCCCTTGTCTTTAATAAATGGGGGTGGGATGTGAGGGGGTGTCGGCACGACGGTCGGCGTCAACACGACGGTCGGCGTCAACTCAAACTCACGTGAAACTGGCAGAAGAAAAACAATAACAAACAGTGAATTTTGAATTACATACCTCATATAAGGATAAACTAAAAATGCATTAATTTAATTACGGTACGTTCGATCGATCTGAAATTTTGATACGATGCATTGTTAGGTCAGACGGGTCCGTGTGCCAAATTTCAGTTCGATCGGATCATGGGAAGTGGGTCATTTTTGACTTCTGTTTTTCCGCCCGCCCGCCCGCCGAGCCCAAGACAGAGACGGCCGCGAAGTTAATATAAGGGATTTAAAAACAAAGTTTTTGACTATAAATCCCTTATATATGAGACAGAACTGAAAGTATTTACAAATATCTACAGACTGAATCTGTCTTTACTCCCCTTTGCTTTTAACCCAAAAAGGGTGGGGTGGGGGTGGGAGAGGGGAAAGGTCTTGTCACCGATCGCTGGGGAAAGTTCACCGTGAAACGCCAAATGTAAACAAAAGCACGCCGCTTTACCTGGTTTAAGCACGAGACGTGTTCACACCGGTGGCTGGCCTGAAGTCAAGTGACCCGTAAAATGTAAACGATAGTGACCTCTACATATAGTTTATATAGATAAACTAAAAATGCATTAATTTAATTACGGTACGTTCAATCGATCTGAAATTTTGATACGATGCATTGTTAGGTCAGACGGGTCCGTGTGCCAATTTTCAGTTCGATCGGATCATTGGAAGTGGGTCATTTTTGACTTCTGTTTTTCCGCCCGCCCGCCCGCCGAGCCCAAGACAGAGAGAGAGAGAGAGAGAGACGGCCGCGAAGTTAATATAAGGGATTTAAAAACAAAGTTTTTGACTATAAATCCCTTATATATGAGACAAAACTGAAAGTATTTACAAATATCTACAGACTGAATCTGTCTTTACTCCCCTTTGCTTTTAACCCAAAAAGGGTGGGGTGGGGGTGGGAGAGGGGAAAGGTCTTGTCACCGATCGCTGGGGAAAGTTCACCGTGAAACGCCAAATGTAAACAAAAGCACGCCGCTTTACCTGGTTTAAGCACGAGACGTGTTCACACCGGTGGCTGGCCTGAAGTCAAGTGACCCGTAAAATGTAAACGATAGTGACCTCTACATATAGTTTATATAGATAAACTAAAAATGCATTAATTTAATTACGGTACGTTCAATCGATCTGAAATTTTGATACGATGCATTGTTAGGTTAGACGGGTCCGTGTGCCAAATTTCAATTCGATCGGATCATTGGAAGTGGGTCATTTTTGACTTCTGTTTTTCCGCCCGCCGAGCCCAAGACAGACAGAGAGAGAGAGACGGCCGCGAAGTTAATATAAGGGATTTAATAAATAAAACAAACCCGTAATAAAACAAACCCGTAAAAACAAAGTTTTTGACTATAAATCCCTTATATATGAGACATAACTAACAGTATTGATTATTTTAAAACATTTACAGACTGAATCTGTCTTAACTCAAGTTTGCTTCATAACCCTAGGGGTGAGGGGTGGGTGGGAGGGGGAGGGGGAAAAGTCTGGTCACCGATTCGCTTGAGCGAGCTCAGCGTGACACGTAAAATGTAAACAAAAGCACCCCGTCGCTTCGTTGGGTCGCCTCAATGCGTCAGCTCAAACTTTCACGTGGCAATAAAAAAACAATAACAAACCGTGAATTTAAATTACATACCTCATATCAGGATAAACTAAAAATGCATTAATTTAATTACGGTACGTTCGATCGATCTGAAATTTTGATACGATGCATTGTTAGGTCAGACGGGTCAGTGTGCTAAATTTCAGCTCGATCGAATCACGGAAAATGGGTCATTTTTGACTTTTCTTTTTCCGCCCGCCCAGCCCATGAGATGATGAGATGATGAGACGGCCGCGAAGTTAATATAAGGGATTTAATAAAACAAACCCGTAAAAACAAAGTTTTTGACTATAAATCCCTTATATATGAGACATAACTAACAGTATTGATTATTTTAAACATTTACAGACTGACACCGAGTGATGTCCCTTGTCTTTAATAAATGGGGGTGGGATGTGAGGGGGTGTCGGCACGACGGTCGGCGTCAACACGACGGTCGGCGTCAACTCAAACTCACGTGAAACTGGCAGAAGAAAAACAATAACAAACAGTGAATTTTGAATTACATACCTCATATAAGGATAAACTAAAAATGCATTAATTTAATTACGGTACGTTCGATCGATCTGAAATTTTGATACGATGCATTGTTAGGTCAGACGGGTCCGTGTGCCAAATTTCAGTTCGATCGGATCATGGGAAGTGGGTCATTTTTGACTTCTGTTTTTCCGCCCGCCCGCCCGCCGAGCCCAAGACAGAGACGGCCGCGAAGTTAATATAAGGGATTTAAAAACAAAGTTTTTGACTATAAATCCCTTATATATGAGACAGAACTGAAAGTATTTACAAATATCTACAGACTGAATCTGTCTTTACTCCCCTTTGCTTTTAACCCAAAAAGGGTGGGGTGGGGGTGGGAGAGGGGAAAGGTCTTGTCACCGATCGCTGGGGAAAGTTCACCGTGAAACGCCAAATGTAAACAAAAGCACGCCGCTTTACCTGGTTTAAGCACGAGACGTGTTCACACCGGTGGCTGGCCTGAAGTCAAGTGACCCGTAAAATGTAAACGATAGTGACCTCTACATATAGTTTATATAGATAAACTAAAAATGCATTAATTTAATTACGGTACGTTCAATCGATCTGAAATTTTGATACGATGCATTGTTAGGTCAGACGGGTCCGTGTGCCAAATTTCAGTTCGATCGGATCATGGGAAGTGGGTCATTTTTGACTTCTGTTTTTCCGCCCGCCCGCCCGCCGAGCCCAAGACAGAGAGAGAGAGAGAGAGAGACGGCCGCGAAGTTAATATAAGGGATTTAAAAACAAAGTTTTTGACTATAAATCCCTTATATATGAGACAAAACTGAAAGTATTTACAAATATCTACAGACTGAATCTGTCTTTACTCCCCTTTGCTTTTAACCCAAAAAGGGTGGGGTGGGGGTGGGAGAGGGGAAAGGTCTTGTCACCGATCGCTGGGGAAAGTTCACCGTGAAACGCCAAATGTAAACAAAAGCACGCCGCTTTACCTGGTTTAAGCACGAGACGTGTTCACACCGGTGGCTGGCCTGAAGTCAAGTGACCCGTAAAATGTAAACGATAGTGACCTCTACATATAGTTTATATAGATAAACTAAAAATGCATTAATTTAATTACGGTACGTTCAATCGATCTGAAATTTTGATACGATGCATTGTTAGGTTAGACGGGTCCGTGTGCCAAATTTCAATTCGATCGGATCATTGGAAGTGGGTCATTTTTGACTTCTGTTTTTCCGCCCGCCGAGCCCAAGACAGACAGAGAGAGAGAGACGGCCGCGAAGTTAATATAAGGGATTTAATAAATAAAACAAACCCGTAATAAAACAAACCCGTAAAAACAAAGTTTTTGACTATAAATCCCTTATATATGAGACATAACTAACAGTATTGATTATTTTAAAACATTTACAGACTGAATCTGTCTTAACTCAAGTTTGCTTCATAACCCTAGGGGTGAGGGGTGGGTGGGAGGGGGAGGGGGAAAAGTCTGGTCACCGATTCGCTTGAGCGAGCTCAGCGTGACACGTAAAATGTAAACAAAAGCACCCCGTCGCTTCGTTGGGTCGCCTCAATGCGTCAGCTCAAACTTTCACGTGGCAATAAAAAAACAATAACAAACCGTGAATTTAAATTACATACCTCATATCAGGATAAACTAAAAATGCATTAATTTAATTACGGTACGTTCGATCGATCTGAAATTTTGATACGATGCATTGTTAGGTCAGACGGGTCAGTGTGCTAAATTTCAGCTCGATCGAATCACGGAAAATGGGTCATTTTTGACTTTTCTTTTTCCGCCCGCCCAGCCCATGAGATGATGAGATGATGAGACGGCCGCGAAGTTAATATAAGGGATTTAATAAAACAAACCCGTAAAAACAAAGTTTTTGACTATAAATCCCTTATATATGAGACATAACTAACAGTATTGATTATTTTAAACATTTACAGACTGACACCGAGTGATGTCCCTTGTCTTTAATAAATGGGGGTGGGATGTGAGGGGGTGTCGGCACGACGGTCGGCGTCAACACGACGGTCGGCGTCAACTCAAACTCACGTGAAACTGGCAGAAGAAAAACAATAACAAACAGTGAATTTTGAATTACATACCTCATATAAGGATAAACTAAAAATGCATTAATTTAATTACGGTACGTTCGATCGATCTGAAATTTTGATACGATGCATTGTTAGGTCAGACGGGTCCGTGTGCCAAATTTCAGTTCGATCGGATCATGGGAAGTGGGTCATTTTTGACTTCTGTTTTTCCGCCCGCCCGCCCGCCGAGCCCAAGACAGAGACGGCCGCGAAGTTAATATAAGGGATTTAAAAACAAAGTTTTTGACTATAAATCCCTTATATATGAGACAGAACTGAAAGTATTTACAAATATCTACAGACTGAATCTGTCTTTACTCCCCTTTGCTTTTAACCCAAAAAGGGTGGGGTGGGGGTGGGAGAGGGGAAAGGTCTTGTCACCGATCGCTGGGGAAAGTTCACCGTGAAACGCCAAATGTAAACAAAAGCACGCCGCTTTACCTGGTTTAAGCACGAGACGTGTTCACACCGGTGGCTGGCCTGAAGTCAAGTGACCCGTAAAATGTAAACGATAGTGACCTCTACATATAGTTTATATAGATAAACTAAAAATGCATTAATTTAATTACGGTACGTTCAATCGATCTGAAATTTTGATACGATGCATTGTTAGGTCAGACGGGTCCGTGTGCCAAATTTCAGTTCGATCGGATCATGGGAAGTGGGTCATTTTTGACTTCTGTTTTTCCGCCCGCCCGCCCGCCGAGCCCAAGACAGAGAGAGAGAGAGAGAGAGACGGCCGCGAAGTTAATATAAGGGATTTAAAAACAAAGTTTTTGACTATAAATCCCTTATATATGAGACAAAACTGAAAGTATTTACAA
>CALYLW010001508.1:0-125570 GCA_944989445.1 Ampullaceana balthica | reverse complement strand
ATATCGAAATGAGAATTTATTTTGTCTTTATTTGGCTCTACATTTTCTGATTATGGGCCCCCTTACCCTAGGGGTGGTCACCTGGGGTTGAAACATAGCCTACGACCTGTCTAGGGTCGAATGAGAGCCCCATGCAAAATTTCAGCATCCTGGGTCCAACGGTGTAGATTTCCATTGGTAACAAACAAACACACAAACAAACAAACACACAAACTTTCATCTTTATATATTAGATAATAACCCGTAAAAAAAAGTTTTTGACTATAAATCCCAACGTGCAGCACTCAAAATAAAGTCTTGGAAATAATACAGCACCAAAAATAACTCGTTTATATAATATATATACACTGGAACGGTCGATTCTGAAGCGGCAGTCTGGGCATCCAAGACACAAGGTCGAAAATGCCTCCCACTGAAATTAACCTCACAAGGAGGGGTGGAATTTTCCCTACTTCGACTCGCTACCACATCGGCACCACCCCGGCAAAGCATACGAGTCTCTATGGTTAGGACTGCTGCAAAGCAGGGGACAATCCATGGCCTACCTAGGGTGTGACCACTTACTTGAAGGTTTAGTTTTTTTGTTTTTTTGGAGGAATGGAATAATCCTGATAACTCCACCATCTTTTTTTTTCCGGAATACTCCAACATTTTCTGCCAATCACTGTCACCCTTTATGCGTGATAAAATATTTATTTATTTAAACATGGTTTTTTTTCCATTTTCAGATTCATTTCCAACAATCGCCTGACCTATTACCTCTGTCACGACTTATTTAAATTAATTTAATTATTAGATCTAATTTTGTGTGCACAATTTTACACTCGACAAACAAAGGTATTATATCATCCCTTATAAAAAATTTCAGCGCGGTAATTCTCGCCTAATCAAATGCGCGGTGTCTTTGCAGCCGCACAGCTTAAAGGGAACATTAGTCGGTACTGGTATTAAATCGACGTAAATCTCAATTTTGATTATCTGTTGTTTTCTAAAAAATTCAAATAACTTTTTAAAAAGTATAATAAAATAAAAATAATTACTAAAAGGTATACAATTTTGTAAAAGGTTTTTTTACATTGGTTTTAGGATAAATTGAAATCTGAAATTTTTCTTATTATAGCTAAACATAGCTTCCCATGACTTTGAACGTTACTTGACAATTTAATTTGTATAGCTTCCTATGACTTTGAACGTTACCTGACACTTTATTTTGGGTAGAATCGTGTCCAAAAGTTTCTTGTTACCTACGTATGCGTTCACCTAATGTCGTATGTGATAGCTGTGAACTTCTAACAAAACACGCATTTTTGTGCGCTTTAAATATGCATCAAACCCACAACCCTCAAGGTTATGCCCGATGTGGTCCCCACCCCCGCACACCCCTAGCTACGCCATCTCTATATATAAATCACCAGAAATTAGGACAAGCACAAGACGCGAGCAAAGAAGCATGATGAATGACCCTCGCTGGGGTTGACCAAATGACAGTTTATGGTGCAAGCGAGGGTGGTGCAGGGTGGGGTACAAGTAGCTAACCGCAGGTAGCTAACTGCAGTGCGCATGTCTCAAGACCAAAAATGAATCGGCTTTCACTCGCATTGTTTCGTGCTGCTGTTTGTGTCCGTTCTTTCCCTCTTTCCTTTGCACTATCTATGGGCAAGTCTGCGGCGTTTGCTACGCCGATGGTCGTATCTGGTTGTATGTATTATCAATAGTTGTTTCAAGAAACGATTAGGTCCTACTGGTTTAGATATAATGCTTGTAACTGACATTGGTCAATGCTTTCTGCATTTTAAACTAAATAATAATAATAATAATAATAATAATAATAATAATAATAATGATAATAATAATAATGATTATTATTATAATTTCTAAAAACATTCATTTTACGACTTTTTAAAAATATTATTTTTAAGATAAAAATGAATAAATGAAACAAAATAGACATGCCAGCTTCTATTATGTAATTTCCCTTTGAACAAGCCAATGCACATTGATAGGCAGTGAAAAATTATTAGGTTATAATATTGTCTATAACTTAGAAACAAAGTATAAAGAAATTAAACATTATACAAAAATTCATGTAAATTTATTCCTAAAAAATAATCATACAAAATAAATTTAATTTATGAAGAGTAGTTAGAACTTTTTGCCGTTGTTTAAAGCATTAAAAGAAATATGAATTTCTTAGCTACATACAATACGTCTCTTCCCAGGTAACCTATACAGTTCATCTATCTGTTCTCACTATGATACATCAGTCATGTCTATTAAAATAAAACCTTAAAATATACTAAATATAACGTGTTACATCATTTGTGTCCAGCTCATCTAGCGGGATTCATTACAGTATCTTCCTACTACTCTGCTCTCGACTTTTTGGGCTAACTGTCCACACAACTGCCTGAGTAGATCTGTTATTACTATCCCGCCCGGTTTTGCTTCTGTATTGAAGAAAGGGTTTTGACGCCAGTCAATGAAGTCTAAATAGAAATGGAAAGATGAGAGTTAATGATTAGTGTGACAACTACCGGAAAAGTCTCTAATGATTATTATTGAAAAGAAAAATGTTGATTTATTATTGTAATTTTAAAAGCATTCCACCAACGTTCATAAAAAAGCAAGCAGTTAAAAAGAATTAAGTATGTAACAACTAAATAACAGAATACGTTTAAATTCCTTTCAGTACGTGAGTAGAAAATTAAACATGCACCATTTTACTTTTTACTCACGTCTCTTCAGACAAATCGCTCCTTTACCTATTGCCTTCTTAAATATAGTTTTTAAATCTGTATTTTCTATTGATGAATGAAAATAACGTTAAAGAAAGTTAAGAGATTGGTCAATGGCTACAACTTGCATCACTTGACTGATGTTTTCGAGGACTTGGAAATTCAAAGGCCTACCACTTCTTCTTCTTCTCTTCTTTTAAAAGTATAATGTTAATAAAAGTTATTTTATTTTACGGGTTGCATCATTCCTTTAAGGGTAATAAACCACGTGCTAACAAGATTTGTATACACATGAAATCTTGGCCTAATCAATGAAATAGATTGTGCACTCTTTCCACGCTCATCTGTTTTAGGATTACTAAGTGTCGCTGATAATTTGATTGGTATTAAACAGACGATGAGACTAATGATCCCCTGTCAAGCTGATTACGAGCTACATCTTTAGTTTCATTTTGTTAATGTTTGTTTTCATTTGGATATGAATGCACTAATTTTACTAACATGATTAGAGGCAATGCATGTTTCATCGGAACACAAATTAACTTAGTTTAGCTTAAATATTTCGAGCACGTCACACTTGGACTAAGAAATAGAATGGTAAAGAGATGTAACAAAAATATTTTTTTTAGATATAGAGTGAGCTCTTAAAGACAAATTCTCTGTTTAATTAATCCATTTTTTTCCCTCTAAGACTTCCGTTGTCACCAAAACTGAACGTGTGCAAAATTTGAAGACAATAAATAAAATTATAAAATTGATAAAAAATTCAATAACACAATTTTACACGTACAAACAGACAAAAGGACGGAGGTTTGAAGTTAAATAAAATCAAGTGTATTGACATTTCAAAGCAATGTAGAACTAAACAGAAGTAAAATTATGTTGCATTTATACCTTAATATAACTATGACAATTTTTACTGACTTCTATTTGTTGAACGAATAAACCGTTAGGTCCTATCACTGAAATGTCTGCATCTTTATGAAAGGATCTGCACTAACTTATTTGAAAGAACTGATAACTTTGAAAAAATGCGCTGCTCTTCATACTCCCTTCTCAAAATTCCACAGATTGGATGAACACAGAAACAATTCCTTGGATTGAGGCTTTTTGAAGAAATAAGTTGATAACTAGACGGAGAAGATTAGTTAATAAAACATCTGAAGAAATAAGTTGATAACTAGACGGAGAAGATTCATTAATAAAACATCTGAAGAAATAAGTTGATAACTAGACGGAGAGAAGATTCATTAATAAAACATCTGAAGAAATAAGTTGATAACTAGACGGAGAAGATGCATTAATAAAACATCTGAAGAAATAAGTTGATAACTAGACGGAGAAGATTCATTAATAAAACATCTGAAGAAATAAGTTGATAACTTGACTGAGAAGATTCATTAATAAAACATCTGAAGAAATAAGTTGATAACTAGACGGAGAAGATTCATTAATAAAACATCTGAAGAAATAAGTTGATAACTAGACGGAGAAGATTCATTAATAAAACATCTGAAGAAATTTCTCTTTAAAACTTTTCTTATAAACAGAGCGCATGTTAGAATAGTATGGACAACAAATATAGAAGGAATAATCATTAAGGCTTCATTAAATATTAGCACAGTTCTCCTGATTATTTCATTCTCAGGAATTATGAATTATTTAATTACTTTTTATAAAGTCTTCGATATAAAGTGTTTTTAAATAGAGATTCCTTTAATTTAAACTGTTTGGAAATGTGGGACCAGTTTAATTATTTTCATGTTTCTGCTGGGGTTAGGTAAGAGAGAAAGGGTTTAAACGAGTTAATGGCAAAAGGAAACACCAGCTCTAAGGACGCATCAGTTGGAATACTTTAAGTTAGAAAAGCAAAGAATTAACACCAATGTACATTTCTTCATTTAAATAAATTGATGAAGTCACATTTGAAATAGCCTAACCTATATCACAAACTTAAGCACGTTGCATCCCCCTTCCTATGCATGACGTAATTTACTTACAACCCCCTGGTGCTCTGAGCTCATATACATAAGAAATACCAAACCTGTATTAAAAATCATTCAAAGTGCATTTCAACACATCTTCACTAGGTTGACCCATTAGTCACTCACATTTACACATTTTTGTAAAAAAAAAGATGCTCTCAATAACGACTCGCCATTAGAAATTGATTTATATCTCTGAGTGCGAGTAGATTACCTGAGTCTGAGAAAGCGTGGACAATAACAGCAACGAAGCAGATTGTAGATAAATATGACATCTTGAACATTTTCCTAGAGGTTCAAAAGAAATTTAAAATTTCAGGCTTTAAATGAGGCTAATGATCACAGTGTTGCTATTCCAAACAAAAATAAGTTGATTTAAAATATAGTTAAAAAGAAAAGTTTATAACTTTTAAAATATCCTACCTTATAGCACAAAGCTGTCGGCAAAATCACTAAAACAATAAATGGAAATTAATTTTTTTTCCAAATTGTCAATAGTATTTCAACGGCTCCCTCTGAGTTACTGTGGTAGAGTTCTTACAGTGGATGTGGACATTTTTAAAGTAAATTGCCCACACTTATATGTATCAAAATGAGGAAGTCAAATATATATATATTTTTGTATCAGGACTTAGTGAGAATCATGTAGAATCGTATATCAATATTAGCATTGAATGGAAAAGAATGTTTAAAAAGCTATTTACACAACTCTTAAAATAGGACAGGCTGTCGGTCGTCTGTACTCAATTTATTTTGAGTGTCAGACGTATGCATACTTTCTGTGTCATTTATTGTTTGACCACTTTTTCTCTCAATTTAATTTGATGATAAGACATAGATTTAAGTTAATCTGTTGGTGGGGTCGGCAATTAGCCGTGGGAACATATGGATGAAGGGGTGGATCGATAGTTCCAGACTGTCTCATTTTATTTTCGAGAAAGATTTCAAGGAGTATTTCTAGGAAAACTTAGAGATTTATTAGTGAAAACAGTGAAGCAAAAAATCGTTGTTCGCCCAGTGCATTAGCAATGCTTGCAGTGTATCAATACGAATTATGGCAACAATACTCTAGATCTTTAATATTCCAAGATCTTCATCATGTTGAAATAAACCGACAGAAGTGAAAACGCAAATATCCGTCTTATAAACCTTCTAGGTCCATGACGAAAATCTATCAACTAAAAATTGTTTAACATGCTGTTTAAAAAAATCCGCCCCTGAACAAATACCTTATCAATACCATATGTGGTGCTTCTGAGAGCTCGTTTTTTAGCCCCACTGAGTCCAGAGATTAATCTTTTGGTCCACTGGATTGTCTTCATTTGATCAAGGTAAGTTTGATAGCAGGACTCTTTGTATGCTAAATTTACATTTTAAAGAAGGCTTAATACACGTAACTGTACCCTTGATAGAACTATTTAAATACATTCAGTGCAATGGCATTCATTCAAGGCACATATCTGAAACCATGTCTGCTTCAAACGACACTTAATCGCACAAAACAGAGAACCTTTATATGTATATGTTTAGAACTATACAAATTTAGATTATTGTTATTACTTTTAAAAACATTAGTTTTAAGAAATAGAAGTGTAAAACGTAACATAGTGTAAATATTTGCAAGAACAATTTTCAAATAATTTACCCTTCTCATATCACACAATTCTCCCTATCATGACATACAAGTTTGATATCTTAAGCTTGGTTTGAAAAAAAGGTGTAGCCACTACTATTCTTGGGGCAAAGGGGCCGTCCATAAATGACGTCACGCGATTTCGGCCAATTTTTTCTACTCCCTCCGCCACGTCACACGGCGTCACAAAAAGAAAACGACCCCCCCTCTCAAATAGTTCGTCACAAAGTCTCCCACCTCCGGCTTTTAAAAGCGTGTTTGAAATCACTTCTTTGTCATTTAAGTATCTATTTAGTGTAAGGCTGCACTTGAATATCGAAACATGCGTGAAGTCATTTAAGACGTCATTAAATAATATGTTA
This sequence comes from Ampullaceana balthica, assembly GCA_944989445.1. NCBI lineage: Eukaryota > Metazoa > Mollusca > Gastropoda > Lymnaeidae > Ampullaceana > Ampullaceana balthica. The sequence continues at coordinate 118,855 of CALYLW010001508.1, read as the reverse complement.
GCAATCAAATATTTAAGTTGCGCATTTTGATGTGACGTCACAGTTCTTATTAATAAAAAACACACATGTTGTCACACATAGTCACACGTGTGTGTGTGACCCTCTCTCCCCTAGGTGCTTGACGTCATTTATGAACAGCTACAAAATATCTTCAACATTATGATCAATGTTCATATTTATTAAAAAGTGGGAGTTTACTGTCCCATATCTTCTAACGAATATTTAATTAAAGTACCATTTATTATTGACTAGCAGACCCGTCGTGCGTTGCATCGATCTCAGTAAAAATGAATAAATTTAAAGAAACCAATGAATGGTATGTTTTAAAAACAATTATGCCAGACACCTTCACGGAAGTGTGAAAAAAAGTCAAATTTTAATAGCAAACGGATACATAAATTACTAATTAAAAAAGCTTACCAAAAAAATCAATATAAAGGGCCCAGGCCCCAAAATGAGTGATAATTTAATTTTTTTATTGCCATTGTACTCATGCTATATTTCTCAATATCGTGTAAAATTGAATGGGGAATACAATTACTAACGTTCAGTAAAAAAGACACTTGGGGCCCCCAGCTCCGAGGGAATGGACATTAGGCGTTCAGTGCCCTATAGTAATGCCCCCGGGCACATTCAGTGCAAGGTGTCAATTTCAAAAACCTGTTCATTTTAATTCAGTTTCAACATGGAGATATTCCTCAAGATCGTTGAAATGTGAATGGGAAAATATCTTAAACATATACGAAAAAATACATTTGGGGCCCCCAGCCCCGAAGAAATTGACATTAGAAGTTCAGTGCCCTTAAGTATTTTAATATGTGCTACCAAGTTTTTGAATACAAAGTTTGGTTAAGAACCATTCATTTACTAAGTAGCTAACGCATAAACTAATTTTATATAGCTCATTTAAGCAAAAAACGGCATTAAGGGCTCATTCATGGCAAGATATAAAGTTCAAAACACCTGATCATTTCAATATGGATAATAATGGACACATTTATCATTATTTTTCAAGATCATTAATAATTGAGTGGGGAATAAAATATTAAACGTTTAAGACAAAAAACACTTTGGGCCCCCAGCCCCGAAGGAATGGTCATTAGGAGTTCAGTGCCCTTTAGTATTTTAATATTTGCTGTCAAGTTTTTATATAAAAACTTTGGTTAAGATCCATCAATTTACACAGTAGCTAACGCTTAAACGAATTTTTGTAAAGCTCATATAAGCAAAAAATGACGTTATGGGCCCCCGGTGCCCCATGAGTTTAAATTTAGAAAAAAAAAGTTGCAAGTTACCTTCCCGGGAGCGTACTCAACAGTCTCCAAAAGTTTCATGACGTTCGGGTGAATCGTTTAGTCAGCTATAAAGGACAAGCACAGACACACACACAGACATACTTTCATTTTTATAAAAAAAGATTTGAAGAAAAAGTGGAATACAATGTATATATGGGGCGGATTTCTTTCCAAGGATAGCAATGAATGATTGCCTTAGGGAAATTGATAACGAACTAAAATCGCACACCCCTCTCCCACAGACACACATTCAAGGACGGGGCGTTTCTAAATGCTGAATTTCCGCACCAAAAAGCACTTTCACACACACACACACCCACACACAGCCCCCTCAAACACACGCACGTTCTCTATACAAAGTTGGTTAAACGTTTTTTTTAGAATTCCCATTACTCTTACAATCACTTGCTACGCAAACGCATGGTTCATGTATGTTCCTGATTCGTGTAGCAGTTCTAGTGGAATCTTTTCTAAATCGCACCAATGCTTCGTGTAATATGTACGTACAAGCTAATGCAAATCTATAGCTTTAAAATTGTCAAACAAATTTATTTCCCTTCCCCAGTTCCCGCGCCGCTAGACTGTGACCCACCCATCCCTGTATTATTGAAATTAAATAAAACAAACCCGTAACAACAAAGTTTTTGACTATAAATCCCTTATATATGAGACATAACTAACAGTATTGATTATGTTCAAACGCGACAAACATTTGCAGACTGAATCTTACTTAACTCCCCTTTGCTTTATAACCCCCGGGGGGGGGAGGGGAAGGGCTGGTCACCGATCGATGGACCGAGATCAGCGTGACACGTAAAATGTAAACTAAAGCACGCTGGTACATCGACGGGTGCCGTCAACGCGCGAACTGAGCTGTCACGTGAAAAAAAAATAACAAACTGTGAAATTGAATTACATACGTTGTATAGAGATAAACTAAAAATGCATTAATTTAATTACGGTACGTTTGATCGATCTGAAATTTTAATACGATGCATTGTTAGGTGACACGGGTCCGTGTGCCAAATTTCAGCTCGATGGCATCACGGGAAATGGGTCATTTTGGACTTTTGTTTTTCCGCCCGCCCGACGACGAACGACAGAGAGAGAGAGAGAGAGAGAGAGAGAGAGAGAGAGAGAGAGAGAGAGAGAGAGAGAGAGAGAGAGAGAGAGAGAGAGAGAGAGAGAGAGAGAGATAGAGATAGAGAGAGAGAGACAGACAGAGAGAGACGGCGGTGAAGTTAATATAAGGGATTTAATAAAAAAGACCTGTAAAAACAAAGTTTTTGAATATAAATCCCTTATATATGAGACAGAACTAAAAGTATTGTTTATGTTACAACGCGACAAAAATTTACAGACTGAAACCGAAATTATCTCCTCTGGGGGAAGGGGGGAGGGGGTGTGGACATGGATGGGTGGCGTCAACTTGTTAACTCAACTCAAGGTGGTTTACCTGGTTAAAACACGGGATGTATTCACCGAAAGCTGGGGTGAAGTCAAGTGACCTGTAAAATGTAAACAATAGCGACCGCTACATATACTTTTTATAGATAAACTAAAAATGCATTAATTTAATTACGGTACGTTCGATCGATCTGAAATTTTGATACGATGCATTGTTAGGTGACACGGGTCCGTGTGCCAAATTTCAGCTCGATGGATCACGGGAAGTGGGTCATTTTTTACTTTTGTTTTTCCGCCGCGCGCGGGCAGAGCCCAAGACAGAGACGGCGGTGAAGTTAATATAAGGGATTTAATAAAACAAACCCGTAAAAACAAAGTTTTTGACTATAAATCCCTTATATATGAGACAGAACTAAAAGTATTGATTATGTTCCAACTCTACAAAAATTTACAGACTGACACAGAGTGATGTCCCTTGTCTTTAATAACGGGGGGTGGGACGTGAGGGGGTGTCGGCACGACGGTCGGCGTCAACTCAAAATCTCACGTGGAAGTGGAAGAAAAAAACAATAACAAACCGTGAATTTGAATTACATACCTCATATAAGGATAAACTAAAAATGCATTAATTTAATTACGGTACGTTCGATCGATCTGAAATTTTGATACGATGCATTGTTAGGTGAGACGGGTCCGTGTGCCAAATTTCAGCTCGATCGGATCACTGGAAGTGGGTCATTTTTGACTTTTGTTTTTCCGCCCGCCCATGAGATGATGAGAGACGGCCGCGAAGTTAATATAAGGGATTTAATAAAACAAACCCGTAAAAACAAAGTTTTTGACTATAAATCCCTTATATATGAGACATAACTAACAGTATTGATTATTTTCAAACATTTACAGACTGAATCTGTCTTAACTCAAGTTTGCTTCATAACCCTAGGGGGGGGTGGGTGGGAGGGGGAGAGGGGAAAAGTCTGGTCACCGATTCGCTTGACCGAGCTCAGAGTGACACGTAAAATGTAAACAAAAGCGCCCGTCGCTTCGTTGGGTCGCCTCAATGCGTCAGCTCAAACTTTCACGTGGGAAAAAAAACAATAACAAACCGTGAATTTGAATTACATACCTCATATAAGGATAAACTAAAAATGCATTAATTTAATTACGGTACGTTCGATCGATCTGAAATTTTGATACGATGCATTGTTAGGTCAGACGGGTCCGTGTGCCAAATTTCAGTTCGATCGGATCACTGGGAAGTGGGTCATTTTTGACTTTTGTTTTTCCGCCCGCCCAGCCCATGAGATGATGAGATGAGACGGCCGCGAAGTTAATATAAGGGATTTAATAAAACAAAACCCGTAAAAACAAAGTTTTTGACTATAAATCCCTTATATATGAGACATAACTAACAGTATTGATTATTTTCAAACATTTACAGACTGAATCTGTCTTAACACAAGTTTGCTTCATAACCCTAGGGGGGGAGGGGTGGGGTGGGAGGGGGAGAGGGGAAAAGTCTGGTCACCGATTCGCTTGACCGAGCTCAGAGTGACACGTAAAATGTAAACAAAAGCGCACCGTCGTTTCGTTGGGTCGCCTCAATGCTCAAACTTTCACGTGGCAAAAAAACAATAACAAATCGTGAATTTAAATTACATACCTCATATAAGGATAAACTAAAAATGCATTAATTTAATTACGGTACGTTCGATCGATCTGAAATTTTGATACGATGCATTGTTAGGTAAGACGGGTCCGTGTGCCAAATTTCAGTTCGATCGGATCATTGGGAAGTGGGTCATTTTTGACTTCTGTTTTTCCGCCCGCCCATGAGACGAGAGAGAGAGACGGCGTGAAGTTAATATAAGGGATTTAATAAAACAAACCCGTAAAAACAAAGTTTTTGACTATAAATCCCTTATATATGAGACATAACTAACAGTATTGATTATTTTCAAACATTTACAGACTGAATCTGTCTTAACACAAGTTTGCTTCATAACCCTAGGGGGGGGAGGGGTGGGGGGGAGGGGTGGGTGGGAGGGGGAGAGGGGAAAAGTCTGGTCACCGATTCGCTTGACCGAGCTCAGAGTGACACGTAAAATGTAAACAAAAGCGCACCGTCGTTTCGTTGGGTCGCCTCAATGCTCAAACTTTCACGTGGCAAAAAAACAATAACAAATCGTGAATTTTAAATTACATACCTCATATAAGGATAAACTAAAAATGCATTAATTTAATTACGGTACGTTCGATCGATCTGAAATTTTGATACGATGCATTGTTAGGTAAGACGGGTCCGTGTGCCAAATTTCAGTTCGATCGGATCATTGGAAGTGGGTCATTTTCGACTTTTGTTTTTCCGCCCGCCGAGCCCATGAGATGATGAGAGAGAGAGAGAGACAGAGAGAGAGACGAGCGGCCGTGAAGTTAATATAAGGGATTTAATAAAACAAACCCGTAAAAACAAAGTTTTTGACTATAAATCCCTTATATATGAGACATAACTAACAGTATTGATTATTTTCAAACATTTACAGACTGACACCGAGTGATGTCCCTTGTCTTTAATAAATGGGGGTGGGATGTGAGGGGGTGTCGGCACGACGGTCGGCGTCAACACGACGGTCGGCGTCAACTCAAACTCACGTGAAACTGGAAGAAAAAAAACAATAACAAACAGTGAATTTTGAATTACATACCTCATATAAGGATAAACTAAAAATGCATTAATTTAATTACGGTACGTTCGATCGATCTGAAATTTTGATACGATGCATTGTTAGGTCAGACGGGTCCGTGTGCCAAATTTCAGTTCGATCGGATCATGGGAAGTGGGTCATTTTTGACTTCTGTTTTTCCGCCCGCCGAGCCCAAGACAGACAGAGAGAGAGAGAGAGGAGAGAGAGAGAGAGAGAGACAGAGAGACAGAGACGGCGGTGAAGTTAATATAAGGGATTTAAAAATACATCATATTTGCACAATCATATACTATTAAAGCATCTACGAATTATAAAGAAAAAATGTTAAAACACAAGGACCCCAAAGATCCCTAAACTGGGTACATGTATTAAGTTTCACGCTTGATTTAAAATTCATGTGCAAAACAACAACAACAAATGTTACCTTAAAAAAAATAGAAATGTGAATACATTCATTCCGAATAATACATGTAAGCGTATGTGTGTGCGCACTCATTAGGGGGAGGGTTGCGATAAGACTTTAATTTATACTATACAACTATTTTATTCATGGAAAACGAATCCTAGCTAAAGATACAAAATATTCAGGAGTAATAATAAATTTTTGTGGCGTCCCTTTGTAAATGAAGTAAATAAAAAATCAAACAAAACTTTAGACTTTTTAATGATAATCTTATAGAGATGTTATCAGAATATCAAACTAAAATGTCATTTTACTTTGATGAGACCTGTACTAGAATATGCATCTTCGTTATGGGGCGAATCCTCTAAAATAACATTGATGAACTAGAAAATATTCAAAAAAGAGCTGCCAGATTCATGACTGGAGAACATTCATAGCGGAGACCAACACTATTAGTAAAAAAAATTAAACCTTGAACAGTAAGAGGATAGAAGAACTAAGAGCAAAGTAGTAATAAGTATTAATACATAAGGCAATTAATTCCAACTTATAAATACAACACAAAGATACTCTAATATCTAATAAAGATACTGTTAAATTACTTTGAAATGTCTGCCTCAGTACTGGCTTGGTTTCTATCCTACCTCTCCAACAGATAATGGGTGGTATCAGCAGATGTCTGTCTCTCTCACAGAGCTGCCTTCGTTTATGATGTGCCTCAGGTCTCCGTTTTGGGTCTGCAACTCTTTATACTGTATACCAGCACACTTCTTCTTTGCTCGAAAGGCATTCAGTTAAACGCCAATCTTTCGCATATGATATGCAGCTGTACACACACATCCCTCTGTTATTGACTCCACTGTCCAGGCCTTGCAGCAATGCATTGGTGAGGTCAGGTCATGGATGACTTTCAGCAAGCTGAGGCTAAATGATGCTAAGACAGAAGCAATATTCTATTGCAATAATAAATCACAGAGTATTTTGTAACTTCCTACTTAATTCATGTAGTTAGTTCTGATATACGGTTATCTTATCTTATCTATACAGACGCTCCTTCTATGCAGAAGATAATTGCGTCCACAGACCATGACAGATGATCTGTTGGTGATGCAGCGGTCACAGGCTACGGCTTTGTGGGTTCCACGAATTACCCATTATCCACGTCATGCAGCCGCCTAACTAGTGCCAGGTACCCATTCGGAGCTGGGTGACTCAGGGACAAATCCTTGCCTTAACATGGATTCGAACCTGTGACCATCGATACGCCGTTAGAGCGCGCTGCCACTCGACCACCGCGTAACATCATCAACTAGGATTCTTGGCTACATTATTTCTGACAACATGTCTGCTAATAACTTCATCACTCACATGTCGCTCTGCCTACACCGTCATCCATCAGAAATGCTCAACCCGTCACTACCTAATAAGTAGTGCATGAAAATTAGTCTTAAAGCTTGTTCTCTCTATCTTGATTATTATAATTCTCTTCTTTCAGGTTCGCCGAACCAATACATTGAAAATCTAGAAGCGACAGATGTGCCGTTAACCGGGCAGTCTTCCACTACCACACTGGGCTTTGGCCAAGGATACCCAGCCACTTCGCGAATTGGCCGGCCAAAGCCCGATATACAATAATAATTGTTAGTTGAAAGTATTTCGGGCTTTGGCCAGACTTGTCGACAAAAGCGCGAATTGGCCGGCCAATTCGCGAAGTGGCCAGTGTTGCTGTAAATTAGCCGGTCAAAGCCCGAAATTCGGGCTTTGGCCGGCTAGTTTGCGAAATGGCTAGGGTCGATTGGCCAAAGCCCGAAGAAAGCAGTCATGAGCAGATTGAAGGTAGTAAACATTTATTTTTATACAATCATCAGCAAATAACCTAACTTTTGTTCCTGTTGAGATGTTGTTGGGTAAATCATTTATATAAATTAAAAAGAGTAAGAGGCCTAGCACAGTTCCTTGTGGAACTTCTAAGTTAACCTTTATTGGTGCAGATTTAGATCCATTCATTACTACAGTTTGCTCCCTAACCAAAAGGAAGTATTGGATCCAGTGATGTAAGTGACTTGAGATTCCAAAGTAGGTAAGTTACTTTTAAGTAAACTAAGGTAGTGAACTTTGTCAATTGCTTTTGAGAAGTCTAGTAAGTTTATCTGCTGTTATTAAATCATTTTCTAAAAATTAAAGCTAATGTATCCCCATCAAATGAATTATAACCCCCCCCCCGCCCATCCTCGTAATTGGTCTAAAAAGACTGTTTTCCCTCCTCCACCACTCGCTTGAAGTTCGCCTCCACCTCAACCACCCTACATACGTTCCCGATCAATAACATGATGTGTACACACACAGCCATAGCCACAGCCAGCACCGCACGCACACACACACACACAAACAAAAATAAAAAGAGAATTTTTAAGATACCTTTTTAATGTGGAAAAATACATCTAAATAAAAGTTGGGGTTTTTTTCATGTCAAAAGAGAGTTTTACAGAAGGTTTCCTTGTCTGAAAAAAGTCTGAAGTATTCATTTTCTTCCGGTTGAATTTCTAATGCCATAATAATTTCAGTATGTCCCAACTCTGTTTGTCATCATCCTGCGCAGTCTTGCACAATATTCAGTGAGCAATAAAACATTAACGCGTAAGTGGTGAAGTACAATATGTACAGGCTGAGACGGAACTGGTCCTGAGGCAAAGATCATACAGTGTCCAAATTAAAATAATGTTTTCTAAAGTTACTTACAATATGAATGCATTTTCTATGTCGTTATTTTCTTTATGTGTGTATGAGTGTGTGTCCGTGTGAACGTGTTTGTATGAGTGGTTGTGTGTTTGTGTGTGTGTGTGTGTGTGTGTGTGTGAATATGCGTGCGTGTGTGTGTTCGATGTCAAATAAATCAATAATTCTGGTGATTATAGTAGTTGGTTGAGTGGCTATTTTGTATTAAATGTGTTGAATAATTATAAGCAGAGACAGAACACATGTCACTAACAATGTTCCCTCTAAGTTTCGTTGGTCCATGTGCAAAGTAAAAACATTATTAAAAAAAAACTCGTGTGCGAAGTTGTACAGCAATAACTTCCCCCCAATATTTTACAAAATTAGTTGCGCGGTAATTCTAAACTGCTGTGCGGCCTCGATCAGATATCTGCGCGACCACGCAGCCGCGCCGGTAAAAGGGAACACTGGTCATTGCATGTGTCAGTGAGCTTCTTTAAAGATGCAAGTTATTTATGTTAAAAAGAAAACACAAGCACGAGGCTCAGTGGCGTCACTAGGGGGTGCGGTGGGAGGGTGGGCCACCCCGGGTGACACCATCGGGGGGTGGGGGGATTCATACCAAAATCTAAAATTTTACTGTATACGATTTAATGTCAAAAATAGAGACGACAAATTTTTTTCACCTAGAAAAAAAATCGAAATAAAATGAAATACGTTTAACGCGAACACTATCGGTTAACTTGCAATAATAAAACAGTCCCATCAAACTACAATAAAACAAATTAGGAAAAAATAGAAAATAAACAGCCCCACCGGAGTGATAATTAAAAAAAATTAAGGTAAAATGGATTTTGAACACCACGTTTTTTTAAGTGGACTAAAAAGAAGAAAATAATTTAAAAGTTATAAGTTCAAGTACTTTAATTTAAAATGACTAAAAACGTGGGGCGGGCGCTTATGAGGTTTAACATATGCAGTTCTTCATGCTCTCACTTATAGATCTCTCTTTTGCCTTCTAAATTATAAATCTTTAATTTTTTATACCAAACACCCGCCCCACATTTTAGTCACGCTTTGGATCGATTTGAACCCACTTCCCCGTATGCTGGAGAGCTGAAATTTTGCAGGCAGACTTGTGCCGAATGTTAACAATGACGTATCACAATTTCAGATTGATCGATGGTACTGTAATTAAATTAATGAATTTTTAGATTATCTTTATTTATCTCTATGTAATATGTTGATTTTTGTGCTTGATTGTCGTGATGCGTATAATATTGATCAACCTTTCCTTTCGCGCGGTAACGTGCGTATTATATTGACGATACTTTTTTAAAAAATATTGCCGGTCGATGCGCATTATATTAAACACAAGCGTATCACCCGTCAATAAAACAAACCCGTAAAAACAAAGTTTTTGACTATAAATCCCTTATATATGAGACATAACTCGTGAATGTTCATTCTCTTTTGGGACTAGCCGTTAGGCTCTTAGGACCCGGTTCATTTTATTGCAAGCGAGCCTCATCAAGCGGGCATCGCCGTAGAGGTAATCCTCTGCAGGTACCATTACTTCACCCTCCAAATCCCCGCACAGCTCGGGGCACTCTTCGAGTACGTGGTCCACCGTCTCTTCCGGGTGGCCAAACAGCCGACAGGCCAGTTCCCTTCTAGTGTTAAACTTGTACAGGTAGCTTCGTATGGGACAATGCTCAGTTCTCACTCTAGTTATGAGCGTCTGATTGCTACGTCCAATTTTCCACCAGGAATCGCTTTTGCTCGGTCGTGGCATGTACTGGAATACTTTTCTGGCCGTGCTTCCAGATGCCCAGCCCTGAAGCCATTTCTCTCGGAAATGGTCCTTAAGCCACGATCTGACCCCCAGCTGGGTCATCGGGTGATCGGGTTGGGGCTGGGCTGAACCTTCTCTCGCCAACTTATCGACCCTGTCTGAATGAGGCTCGCCACTGTGCCCATTGATGTACTGAAGGACTACTTTTCCGCCTCGTGCTAGGATTTCACCTACTGTTTCCAAAATGACACTGACCGTTTTCGTCTCCAGAGAGGATCGACCCACAGTCTCGAGCGAAAACCGTGAGTCGGTGAGACATAACTAAAAGTATTGATTATTTTCAAACGCGACAAACATTTACAGACTGAATCTGTCTTAATTCCCCTTTGCTTTATAACCCCCGGGGGTGGGTGGGAGAGGGGAAAGGTCTGGTCACCGATCGCTGGACCAATCTCAGCGGGACACGTAAAATGTAAACAAAAGCACGCCGGTACATCGATGGGTCGCGTCAACGCGCGGACTGAACTGTCACCTGAAAAAAAACAATAACAAACTGTGAAATTGAAATACATACGTTGTATAGTGATAAACTAAAAAATGCATTAATTTAATTACGGTACGATCGATCTGAAATTTTGACACGATGCATTGTTAGGTGACACGAGTCTATCTGCAAAATTTCAGCTCGATGCCATAACGGGAAGTGGGTCATTTTTGACTTTTTTTTTCCGCATGACGGAAGTACGAAGAGATGACGACAGACAGAGCTACAAGATTTTGAAGTTAATATAAGGGATTTAATAAAACAAACCCGTAAAAACAAAGCTTTTGACTATAAATCCCTAATATATGAGACATAACTAAAGTATTGATTATGTTTAAAAGCGACAAACATTTACAGACTGAATCTGTCTTAACGCCCTTTTGCTTTATAACCCTGGGGGGGGGGAGGGGCTGGGGGGGTTCGGAGAGGGGAAGTACTGGTCACCGATCGATGGACCGAGCTCAGCGTGAAACGTAAAATTGTAAACAAAAGCACGCCGGTACACCCGGTTAAAACACGAGATGTGTTCACCGATGGCTGGCGTGAAGTCAATTGACCCGTAAAATGTAAACAATAGCGACTTCTGCATATAGTTTTATATAGATAAACTAAAAATGCATTAATTTAATTACAGTATGTTTTTTGTCATTTAAAAAAAAATGAAAACTTACCTGGGAAACTTTCATTCGACTTAGACCAACAGCCACAAATAAGTCCGAGTATGAGTAAATAATTTTTCATCATCGAGTTAAACTGAAACTATAGAAATTTTTTAAAACTCATGTTATAAACGTAAGTTACAAAAATTAATGTGTCGCACTATCTATTTTCCTTTTTAACAACATTAACAAAATAATAATCAAAGAGTAAAATACATAAATAATTTAACATAAATAAAAGGTATATGATAAATTATATTATTCATTATTATAAAGCAATAACGACATTATCTATATTGAAACGAAAGCTCATAATTTCGCATACTGATAGTTATTTTTGATGTGAGCTGTGTGCTATATCCAAAAGCCTGCTGTTATCTTTTCCTTTGTAACTTTATGTCAACAAATGTAAAGGGAGGGAACCGTATTTTTAAAAAAAAATTATTATGTTGTGTTTCTAATTGATAACAGTAACCTGCTTATTGCTCCAGGTGCAGCACATCCCCCGTGTAGTGCCAAAATCTTCTCAAGCCTCTAGGGCTCTAGGGGATAGCCAGGGCCGGTCTTAGCGATTGCGGGGCCCTTTGTGGCTTAGTATGTGAAACGGATTGCGCGGGGCCTAATTTGGGTAGGGATAAGGAATTAATAAGGTTAATAAGCGCTGGGCCCTATGGCGGATTAAGGGGGGGGGGCTGAACGGGCTAAAGCCAGGAGCCACCGATGATTTAGGGGCCCCCAAATTTAGTATATTTTATAATAAAGGTGGACAAATTTTTGCATGAATCCCGAAAAATATAAATTAAATAAAGTAATAAAATCTGATGTATCAATCTGATCGCTATTCGTACCCGATAGTAAATACTTTTTATATATTTTAAATTTAATTTTCATCAAGATCTGGTGGTCTTGTGGCGTACAATGTGTAGTGCAAGCGGTGTTGGGTTCGATTCCCAATGGGGGTATAACTTTTTTTTTAATTTGTCTTTTTTAAAAATTATTTTTTTACACTCAAGTTTACGAAACCGGCAAACAGTCATTTATTCTTGTTCGGTTTTTTGATGAATCCGATCCCGTAGTACAGAAAAATTATGAGAAAGGAACCAGTGGACTAGTTCGTTACAAGTTACAGTCATATTCTTATATTATTAGCTGTCACAAATAATTTTATTTAAAGGGACGCTGGCTGGATAGGGCTCCAGTTTGAATTGCAGCCAGGGGCCCCGTGCAGTCTTAATCCTCCCCTGGGCGGGGCCCAATGTGGCCTCATAGGTTGTAGTAGCCTAAGTCCGACGTGGGGATAGCCTTACCACACTAAGGAAACACTGCTTAAAAGAGGGTAATAACTAACTTTTTTTTATTAAAACGTCGAATGCATTTAAGCGTGTCACTTCTAAAAAGATGGTTTAAAATTGTTAACAATACTTGATACATTTCGGAAAGTGCCTTCACACAAAAATTAATATATTATATTAACGATCAATAAAATACATCAAACCTTGCTCAAAGTGTCAAAAGTCGAAGTAGGGTAGCCTGCCTTGATTAAGACAAAAGTGTCGTGAAAGCCATTACAACACATGCACTGTTTACATATGCTATGCTGATATCTGTATATATATATATATATATATAATACTAATAATAATATATATATATATATATATATATATATATAAATATATATATATATAATATTATATAATATATTATATATAAAATACATATAGAATAAATAATATTAAAAACGTTTAAAAAGCCATATCACATCCTAAAGTATACTTCAAATTTTGATTTCGATATCCTCAAACCTATATCACGTAGACTTCGTCAACATAATTCTCATGAAAAAACAATTATTAAAAATTTTCTCTAACTCGTTAGACGCGTCTGTTATAATCTTGCCGAAATGTTTTTGAGAACCTTTTGAGTAAAGACATGACCTGATTTCAAGATTAGGAAGAATGCAAGGGCCATCTATCGGGGTACATCCTTAAACCAATACTAAACTATAAAATGTGCTTCTTAGAAGAAGAAAAAAGTACATTTACAGTTTTATCCGGGTCTACGTTAATCTAACCTATTATTATACAAGCTCTTGGGTGACCAGTTCACACTACGTTAAAATGTACGGTATTCTCCCCCCTTCCTCCACTATCCCATTTTAACACCCACTCCTGGCACTTTAAAATATGTTCATAACTCTGGTGACTACACATTATTATTTAATAATTTTCAATTAAATCTGAAATTTTTGTTATAAAATGACTTTTCCCCCTAAAAGTGTATAAAAAGTAATACAATAAAACTTACTTTAAAAATTTAGAGTTGTGACGTTATGCAGTTAATTAAATGCCTTCACCCCCACCAAAAAAAATAAATTAATAAATAAAATAATAATTAAACCGTTAAACCATTATTACAAAAAAGCAAACCAGAATACAAAAAGGCGCAGATCAAAAACATAGTTGATAGTGTCAAATATTATTTATAATCCCACCGTAAATTAATATTTCATTTATTTTTAGTTTTGAGGTGTAATATGAGATCAGGAAGTTTCGTTGAATATGCTGCAGTGGCATAGCTATATATAACTTTTGCCGCCCGGGGCGATTTCCAATTTCTCGCCCTTTTTAGGGGCCGTCCAAAAATGACGTCACGCACCGGCCCCCCCGGGGGGGGGGAGAGGGAGTCACACATTAGTGACCATGTGTGACGAGGGGGGGGGTGTGTTTAAGAAATGTGACGCCACTTCAAAACGCGCAACTTTAAATAAAATTTCCACTTAAATATTTGATTACGGACACTTTATTAAATGAAGTTTATATTAAAGTTAAAAGCATGTTAGGTATTAGAATGCAGCATTACACTAAAAACATCTTAAATGACAAACTTTTTATTTGAAACATGCCTATATAGGCCACAATAAAGTTACTGAGGTCACAACTCTTCCCCCCCCCCAACCACAATGAGACAAAACATATTCCAAATTTACAACCAAAAACATTACCAATTACTATTCTTTATTTTATATTTATAAATTAAATAATTTTTTAAAGAAACAAAGCAATTGTATAAATTAGTATGTTAACATATTTAAACATTTACTTTCCTAACTTTCATAATAGAAAAATCGTGTATTACGCTATCAAAAATTCAAATTATTTCTAATATCTTATTGTATGGACAGTATTGCAGGATTTTGTTGTCTTAATTTAAATCGCTCATTGACTCATTTTATAACGAAGATAATTTTTTATCAACTTCAGTTTGAAGAAGCTCCTTTCAGAACTAGCGACACTGATAGCAATTGTTCAAAAATTTCATAGCAAAATTACAATGTTGGGTACAGACTTTTCCAATCTATACTGTTGAATACAGTTTAATAGATGAAGGGAGCTCCCCCCCCTCCGTTTTTCTAACATAATGCCTCTTCTTGTATTGTAGGTACAGCCATAAAAACCTGGATCCCTTTTCTTTCAATATTGAACTGTTCGTTATCAATGTCAATAAAGTAATTTAGTTTATGGTCAAATGCAACATATAGTAGGTAACATGGTATTATATACGAATATTTTCTTGCAAGGACATGCAAGTTATCAATGCGTTCTTTTATTTTCTTTTATAATTCCATCCATGGATAAAAACATTTGTCATTGTACCTCTTGTTCTAAAGATAGAACCACTTCTTCTGAATTTCCCCTACTCATATTTTTTCTCCTTCTAACTCGGCGTTCAGTTGATATCTCCAACTCCTCACAAATTGTTTGGCTGATGTAACAGCTTTTTATATTAGAACATCTCTTTGTAAACTTTGTTCCATGCAATGGCTTTGAATTAATTTTTTTTAAATGACGGGTTCCCATAAATTGAGATAACATAGAAAACAAAAGATTGCATTGAATTGAGTAAAATTCCAGCAACTGATCTCGTTTTCCTAGTTACTTCTTCAGATGTCAATTTTTCCATGATGCATGAAATTTTAGAGAATGTCTTTTTTCGAAATTATTTATGCCTATTGTGGTGTTTATTAACGGGGAAATTTGAATATTTTCATATTCTTGTCATAAAACTAAATAATTTTCCATAAAATAGACGAATTCAAATTATGTTACACATTACTTTAATTGGATAGGCGTAACATGTTTAATGAATAACCGTATTTTAATGAAAAACACAAATTATGTGTGCTACTTTAAGGCAATAAAAACAAAATAAATTTAATTTTTCATAACTTACCTTACAATAATTTTCTGAAAACTGAAACAATAATATAAATTACTATTTGCAAGTTAGTTAAACACAATATTTGAACCACCATGCCTCGTGGGTACTTGTTCGCGCATCATTCTGCGAATTTCGAAATTCCACGAAAAAAAACTGTCGTATCGATATTAATAGCACATATTATTCGGCCCAGTGATGATTTTTTTTTGAGGTAGTATTCTTATAGAAACATCATCTGTGAATTATAATGCTTAGTTTTCCAAATAAATGGATAACTTTTTAGAGCAATTAAAATTTTTTGAACGGTTTTGCGTTAGTTATAACATCCACTATGAAATCAAACAAATTTTGTGCGAATCTGTTGATTAAGACTAGATATTACGAATATTTTTGTTTCACCTTGGTTTTCCCCTTCAAAAGAAAAAGGGCGATTGTCGGAAATGGTTGTACTTTTCAAATGCCCAAAAATGCCGCCCTCTAAATGTGTGCTGCCCTGAGCGGACCGGCATCACCAACACCCCCCTAACCCCCCCCCCACGATTAAATGATTTTTAACAATTAATAGACCAATCACTTACAAATTATTGGCTGTCAAAAATTATTTTTTAAAGATAAAATAAACAAAATAGCGGCCAAAAAATAATGAATTTCCTGACGATTACACGGTAATTTTGGTTTTAAACTATTGACTGACGGGAATGTTCAAATTGTTGATAAAGTTTGCCGAACATAGTTCTAACACTTTGCATATTTAGGGGCCATCCATAAAGTACGTCACGCTCCAACTCCAAGGAGGGAGAAGGGGTCTAAGAAAGTGTGACACTTAGTGACAGGGGGAGGGCAGGGGGGGGGTGTCAGGCAATGTTTGATGTCACACATAATTTTTTTTTCTAATTTATTTATATTTTTTTAATTAGAATTTAAATAGCTTTAAAAATAATTTTCAAAAAATTTTGTGAAACATTAGAATTAGTTTTATGTCAAAATAGCATGAAATTCGTATCTCCTGAATGTGTTCATAAATTTTGTTTGCGTTGTTGGTTAAAAGATGTCATATAAAGAAGACATTCCAGTGTCATTTCGATTTTTGACAAGTATTTAAAAAATGTTACTTATGACACAATAAATTTCAATGTTCGGCTATAATCGAAATTAACGATTAATTAATCATTAATTTTTCAAAAGTTAGCGATTAAATATAAATTAGTCATTAACAGCCCTAATATATATATATATATATATATATATATATATATATATATATATATATATTTATTTATTTATTAAGGCTGCTCAATAAAAATTTAAATTTCCAGGACAATGTTCAATAGAAATTTAAACGTCCAGGGCCCCGTAAAATAGAAATTTAAATTTTCAGGGCCCTGTTCAACAGATTTTTTAATTTACCGGGCCCTGTTAAATAGAAATTTAAATTTCCAGGGCCCTGTTTAAGAGAAATATAAAATTCCAGGGCCCTGATCGATAGAAATTTAAATTTCCAGGGCCCAGTTCAATAGAAATTTAAATTTTCAAGGCCCGGTTCAATAGAAATTTCAATTTCCAGGGCCATGTTCAATAGAAATTTAAACGTCAAGGGCCCTGTTAAATAGAAATTTAAAATTTCCAGGGCCCCGATACAGAGAAATATAGATTCCAGGGCCTTGTTCGATAGAAATTTAAATTTCCAGGGCCCTATTCAAAAGAAATTTTAATTTCCAGCTCCCTGTTCAATAGAAATTTAAATTTCCAGATCCCTGTGCAAGACAAATGTAAATTTCGAGAGCCCTGTTTAATAGAAATTAAATATTCCAGGGTTATGTTCAATAGAAATTTCAATTTCCAGGGCCATGTTCAATAGAAATGTAAACGTCAAGGGCCCTGTTAAATAGAAATTTAAAATTTCCAGGGCCCCGTTACAGAGAAATATAAATTCCAGCTCCCTGTTCAATAGAAATTTAAATTTTCAAGGCACTTTTCAAAGGAAATTAAATTTCCAGCACACAATTCATTAGAAATTAAAATTTCCAGTGCCCTGTTCAATAGAAATTTTAATTTCCAGGGCACTGTTCAATAGAAATTTTAATTTCCAGGGCCCTGTTCAATAGAAATTTAAATTTCCAGGGCCAAGTTCAAAATAAATGAAAATTTCCAGGGCCCTGTTCAATAGAAATTTTAAATTTCCAGGGTCCTGTTAAAATTTTTTTAAATTTCCAGGGCAATGTTCAATAGAAAAATTAAATTTCCAAGCCCTGTTCAATAGAAATTCAAATTTCCAGGGCCATGTTCCATAGAAATTTAAACGTCCAGGGCCCTGTTCAATAGAAATTTTAATATCAAGGGCACTGTTCAATAGAAATTTAAATTTCCAGGGCCCAGTTCAATAGAAATTTAAATTTCCAGGGCACTGTTCAATAGAAATTTTAATTTCCAAGGGCCCTGTTCAATAGAAATTTAAATTTCCAGGGCCAAGTTCAAAATAAATGAAAATTTCCAGGGCCCTGTTCAATAGAAATTTTAAATTTCCAGGGTCCTGTTAAATTTTTTTAAAATTTCTTGCAATGTTCAATAGAAAAATTAAATTTCCAAGCCCTGTTCAATAGAAATTCAAATTTCCAGGGCCATGTTCCATAGAAATTTAAACGTCCAGGGCCCTGTTAAATAGAAATTTAAATTTTCAGGGCCCTAGTTCAATAGAAATTTTAATATCAAGGGCACTGTTCAATAGAAATTTAAATTTCCAGGGCCCAGTTCAATAGAAATTTAAATTTCCAGGGCCCAGTTCAATAGAAATTTAAATTTCCAGGGCCAAGTTCAAAAGAAATGTAATTATCCAGGGTCCTGTTCAATAGAAATTAAAATTTCCAGGGCCCTGTTCAAAAGGAATTTAAATTTCCAGGGCAATGTTTAATATAAATTGAGATTTCCATGACCCATTTCAATAGGAATTTAAATTTCCAGGGCCCAGTTCAATAGAAAAATAAATTTACAAGCCCTGTTCAATAGAAATTTAAATTTTCAGGGCCATGTTCCATAGAAAATTAAACGTCCAGGGCCCTGTTAAATAGAAATTTAAATTTTCAGGGCGCTGTTCAATAGAAATTTTAATATCCAGGGCACTGTTCAATAGAAATTTAAATTTCCAGGGCCCAGTTCAATAGAGATTTAAATTTCCAGTGCCCAGTTCAATAGAAATTTAAATTTCCAGGGCCCGGTTCAATAGAAATATTAATTTCCAGGGCCATGTTCAATAGAAATTTAAACGTCAAGGGCCCTGTTAAATAGAAATTTAAAATTTCCTGGGCTCCGTTACAGAAAAATATAAATTCCAGGGCCTTGTTCGATAGAAATTTAAATTTCCAGCTCCCTGTTCAATAGAAATTTAAATTTCCAGGGCCCTTTTTAAACAGAAATTTAAATTTCCAGGGCCCTGTTCAATAGAAAGTGAAATTTACAGTGCAGTGTTCAATAGAAATTTAAATTTCCAGGGCCCTGTTCAATAGAAATTTAAATTTCCAGGGCCATGTTCAATAGAAATTTAAATTTACAGGGCCCTGTTCAAGAGAAATGTAAACTTCCAGGGCCCTTTTCAATAGAAATTACATTTTTTAGGGCCATGTTCAATAGAAATTTAAATTACCAGGGTATTTTTCAATAGAAATTTAAATTTCCATGGCCCTTTTTAAATAGAAATTTAAATTTCCAGGGCCCTGTTTAATAGAAAGTGAAATTTACAGTGCAGTGTTCAATAGAAATTTAAATTTCCAGGGCCCTGTTAAATAGAAATTTAAATTTTCAGGGCCATGTGCAAGAGAAATGTACTTAACAACTACCCAGAGTTTCATGTTTGTTCCTACACGGGAAATGGAGAAATAGTGATTTCAGTTTTTATATAGCTCATATTAGGAAAACACTTCATTTGGGCACCTGGCCCCAAGGAAGAGATGATTTTAAAAAAAATTTCGTCTGTTACCATCGCGGGATTGTTCTCAAATAACTTTCCAAAGTTTCATGCTTCTGCCTGCTCGTGAAATAGGAGAATTAGTGTTTTTCATATTTTATACAGTCCATATCAGGAAAAAAAAACGTTTTTGGGCCCCTGACCCCCATGAGTATAAATTTTAAAATTCTTTTACTCCAATTTTCGTCGCGAGAGGCTACTCAACAACTTCTCAAAGTTTCATGCTTCTACCTACACGGGAAGTTGGAGAATTAGTGATGAGTCAGTCAGTGAGGGCTTTGGCTTTTATTAGTATAGAAGATATATGATGTGTGTACAAGCAAATGCAAAACTACAATGTAAAAATTGTCAAAGAAATCGATGTACTTCCCACACCCCACTTCCCCGCCTCTGTATTCTTGTTTTTAAAAAACACCTCACTTCTTTACAGTCATATACTATAAAGAAATGGTTCTAAGACTTATAAAGGAAAAATATTAACACACAAAGATGCCTATGCATTAGGTCCTATTAACTTTTTGTGTGTGGAATATTAGAAAAACATGTAATAGAACAAAATGGTAAAAAATGTCTGTACAACTTTTTTAAAATAGATATTTGAATATCATCAATTTGCATATTAATTATATGCATGTAAATATATGTGTATGCACGCTACAGATTTATTTTTATTTAATAAAGTCATATCTCAGACTGGAATAATAAGACTCAATTACTATTACGTTTATCTTCTGTTTTAAAAATCAGTTTCTAATCATTAAAGCTAGTGTATTCCCATCAAATAAATTATTAGCGCAAATCCCCGCAATTTTTCTCCATGGCTATGTATGAATGCTTCTCCCTAATTCTGTTCAGCAGTTTTAAATGTCCCTTTATTTTGACAAAGGCTTACCTCACACCCTACCAGTGGTAGGCTACCACCTGCTTGTTGGTCTATTTTCTTTCTATTCATCGTTTGACTCATGCTAAGTGCTATAGTATTATAGATGCAAAATAAAAATAAAAAGATAGTTTTAGTTTATAAGTGGCTCTAATTTTTTGATTGCGTCAAATCTGGTCCCTTAAAAAAACAGCAGTCACCTCTTCCTGGGCATAAAAAACCTTGGTACTTTAGCGAGTCACGTGTCACTAAGGTATAAACTAAATGCTGATCAGGTATAACAGATGATAAATTATTTTTTAGCATTCCGTCAAACGGAAGGTTATTTTGTGCTGTTGAAATTGACATGCGTATATTTATTTAAAAAAAATTAATCACGGGATCAGTTAAAATCAGCAAACAAACGTATGATAAATGAATTCACGCGATTTTGGCCGATTTTTTTTACCCCGCATCCCCCTTCGTCATACGTCGTCACAAAAACTTAGACCTCCCTCCAATATGACGTCACTAAGCTTTGCGCCCCCCCCCTCATAAAAGTCATATTTTCTATTTGAAAATTAGCATTTTTAAAATCATTTTTTATCATATAAGTATGTATTTAGTGTAATGCTGCAATCTAATATCGTAACACGGGTGAAGACTTGTAAAACGTCATTAAATAAATTGCAAGCAATCAAATATTTAAGTGGAATTTTTATTTAAAGTTGCGCATTTTGATGTGACGTAACATAAACGCCCCTCCACCTCGTCACATATCATCACAAATGTGTGACCCTCTTCTCCCCCTAGGTGCGTGATGTCATTTATGGACGGCCACATATATGCGCGGTGGTCGACTGGCGTGCCGATGGTCACGGGTTCGAATCCGTGTAGAGGCAAGGATTTGTTCCCGGGGCCTAGGGCATCCCTGAGTCACCCAGCTCCAAATGGGTACCTAACACTAGTTAGGCGGCTGGGTAATGCGTGGAACCCACAAAGCCGTGGCCTGTGAACGCTCCATCACTTGCCAACAGATCATCTGTCATGGTCTGTGGACGCAATTATCTTCTGCATAGAAGGAGCGTCTGTATAGATAAGATAAGATATACGAAATTCAAAATACCTGTTTGGCACATCTAGGCCATGAGTATCTATAATGATCTCTTGCTTAAAACCCGTTGTTTTATATGTAACTCAAGACATATTATTTACTTTGTTTCCATGCCTCTATGAATTTTTAAATTGATTTAAGTTAATTTCACCTGGGCAAAACTTCCAATATTTAACAATTTTTTTTTAAAAAACCCATTCCAACTCATAACTTTGGTGAAGTCAATGATTTTGGACGCTGAACAAATAGATTTTAAAGAGAGTCAGACACAACAGTGGTGTCCATAGGTTTGGTGTCACCCAGTGTGACAAACTGATTGTTTAAATCCTTCCAGGCGTCCAGCGTCTCTATCGACTTTCTTCTTTAACGCTTTATATGTTTTCAACCAGTCATTATCTATGAACTTTTCTTTACCTTTTGCCGCCTTTCGGGTAGCTTAAAAAATATTGAAAGTAAACAGTTGGCTCTGGTGCTGCTGTTAGAGTGTAAACTTTAACCCCAACTCCAACTTGATTTTTTAGTGTGAAAATAAAATAAAGAGAAACAAAATAATAATGAGACAATTTAAAGCCATCATGACAAAAAATATTATTTTAATGTATTTTTAAAAAAAAATCATTTCACCAATACTAAAGTCACGGCGGTAAAATAGCAATAGGACATAGAATAAAAAAAGAGTTTTGTCCCCCACCCCCACTCGCTTGAAGTTCACCCCAACAACGTTCACAACAATCCTACAGACGTTCAATAACATATCACACACACACACTCACACACACACACGTACGCACACACACACACTCACTCACACACACACACACATAAACAAAAAACTGCTGCAAAGTGAATTTTTTTAAAGAAACATTTTAATTGGGAAAACACATCTATATAAAAGAATTTTTAAAGGTCAAATCAAAAGAGAATTTGACAGACGGTTTCCTTGTCTGAAAATCTTCTGAAGTATTTATCTGTTTCTGTTGTTATATCTATAATAATTGCAGTATGTCCCAATAACTTTCTTTGTCATCTTCCCGGAAAATCTTGCACAATATTCAGTGAGCAATAAAAGAGTTGCGCTTAATTGGTAAAATGTAGGCCGAAACGGAACTGGTCCTAAGGTAAAGATCATATAGTGTCCAAATTAAAATAATTATTTTCTAAAGTCACCTACAATATGAATAAATTGTGTACGTCGTTAGTTTCTTTATGTGTGTGTATGAGTGAGTGTGTGCGTGTGTGTGTGTTAGTGTGCGTGTGGGTGTGTGTGTAAGTTAGTGTGTGAGTGTGTTAGTGAGTGTGTGCGTGTGCGTGTGTTAGTGTGCGTGTGGGTGTGTGTGTAAGTTAGTGTGTGAGTGTGTTAGTGTGTGTGTGTGAGTTTGTGTGTGTGTGTTAGTGTGCGTGTGGGTGTGTGTGTGTAAGTTAGTGTGTGAGTGTGTTAGTGTGAGTTTGTGTGTGTGTGTTAGTGTGCGTGTGGGTGTGTGTGTGTAAGTTAGTGTGTGAGTGTGTTAGTGTGTGTGTGTGAGTTTGTGTGTGTGTGTTCGATGTCAAATAAATCAAGACTGCTGGCGATTGTAGTAGTTGAGTGGCTACTTTGTATTAAGTGTGTAAAATAGTTATAAGCAGAGACAGAACACATGTCACTACCAATGTTCCCTCTAAGCTTCGTTGGTCCAATGAGCAAAGTAATAATTACGTGTGCGGAGTTGCACAGCAATAACTTTTTGTGAAATATCGTACAAAATTTGCTGCGCTGTAATTCTAAACTGCTGCGCAGCGTCGGTCAGATATCTGCGCGGCCGCGCAGCTTAAAGGGAAAATTGGTCACTGTATGTGTCAGTGAGCTCATTTAAAGATGCAAGTCATTTATGTTGAAAAGAAAACACCAGCACAAGGCTCAAGACCATTTTAAACTTAAACTGAATTGGTGTTTCTATTTCCCGATTTGCCCGTTTATTGATGATCCGGTAAAATTGGATGTTGTGGAAATTCGCACACGAATGTATTAGTATTATTTTGCACGCGGACCAACGAACTTTAGAGGGAGCATTGCTTGTGAGCTACCTGCAAGTCTTAGTATAAGACTATTTACTATTTTTTATAAGGGTTTTCTGTTCTACATTATTTTTTTTCCATATTTAAAAAAAAACTTACTCAGATTACTATCATTCGATTTCGACCAACAGCCCCAGATAAGTCCGAGTATAAGTAAATATTTTTCCATCATCGAGCCAAACTGAAACAATAGAAAACATTTACAACTACTGTTATAAACGTAAGTTACAAAAGTTAATGTGTCCCATAGAGAGTCTCACTATCTCAAATGTTTGGAACACTGAATATCCTTCTTTTATTTAAAGCATACAGTTTATCTTAAAATAGTGTGTGTGTTTTTAACATTAACAAAAAAATAATCAAAAAGTTAAATACATAATAATAGAATTTAAAGGTACATTATAATTTAAAGTATCTATATATATAATTCATCTAAACGAGTATTTTCAAGTAAGCATGACGAATGACCCTCGATGGGGTCGACAGATCACAGTTGGCAAGCGTAGTGTGAAGAAAAGAAAGGGAGAAAAAAAAAGGGGGGGGGGCTGGCAAGGATACTTCTTGCGTTAAAATGCGTTGCTGCTTAACAGAATAACATATGATTCGTAGTGTAGTGGTTATCACGTCCGCCTTGCACGCGGAAAGCCCCAGCGTGAAAATTTTATTTTTAAATTTTTTAAAATGTTTGTTTCTGCTTTTTTCCATTAATTGGTGCTGCTGTTTGAGTCCTTTCTCTCACCACCCACCTTCCGTTTTTTCGAACTATCTATGATGAGCCTGTCTGCGGCGTATGCTACGCCACGTGTCTTATCTCGTTCATTATAATAAACTAGACGCCCCGCGGCGTAGCATACGCCGAAGACTTGCTCATGGAGAGTGCAAAGAAAGTGGGGAAAGAACGGACACAAACTACAGCACGAAGAAATCAAAACAACGCGAGTGAACGTCGGTTGGGGGGGGGGAGGAACTGCCAACTCATTGTTGGTTTCGAGACATTTGCAGGCGAAATTCGGTACACCCCTAACTTCTATGAAGTCAGCTCTAAAACAATAATCGGTTTAAAATCGGAGTTACATAATCCATACTCGGTTTTCCACAACAACAACACAAAACACGCAATTAACAACCCTAAATATGACTAACCCTCGCTAGTAGGGCCGGCCTTAGGGCAAGGCGAACGAGGCAACCGCCTTGGGCCCCGCGCTTTTCGGGGCCCCGCATTTTGAAGAAACATTTTTTACTACTTTTTCCCCCCATTTTACTACTATTTTGCAATACTTTTTACTTTATTTATTTATTTATTTTTTTAAAAATATTTTTTAAAATAATAACGTTATCAAGAAAATTTAACATGATAAAACGATTAGAAAAATAAAGTGTTAATATAAGGAAATAGTATCAATTATTTTTTTTTCTTATCAATACAGAAGATAATTGCGTCCACAGACCATGACAGATGATCTGTTGGCAAGTGATGCAGCGTTCACAGGCCACGGCTATGAGGGTTCCACGCATTACCCAGCCGCCAAACTGGTGTTAGGTACCCATTCGGAGCTGGGTGACTCAGGGATGCCCTAGGCCCCGGGAACAAATCCTTGCCTTGACTTGCCTTATTTTTTCCTAAGCATTTAGTAAGCATTGATTGATTCAGGCGAACATTTTAATTTTAAAAAACGCCATTTTTAGGCTTTAACTTGCTATTTAAAGACAATTTCGATTTAAGGACACCCTCCCGTCAACCCAAAAGTCTTATATATTTAGCACCTAAGAACAAAATGTTTTGTTTCCGTTGCAAACTTTTTGGCAAAAATGCCAGTGTGCGACTGTATGATCATGAGAAATCAAAGGGACTTTTATTATCTACTTTGAAATTTTTTGAACTGCCATGGAAAACAGGCTTACAGCATGATGCACAATTGACAAGCAAAGTAAAAAAATGATAAGCATTTAAAAGGCTCGTTGGCATAATGTATTTCAACGTCTCATGGCCATTGTTCAATTTCTTGCTGAGCACAACATGGCTTTTCGACGTTAAGTGGATAAACTACATCAGGCACACAATGGAAACTTTTAGGGTCTTGTGGAATCGCTGGCAAAATTTGATCCGGTTTTTGTAGGACCATATTCAAAGTATACAAACTAATAAAATTCATGATCGCTACTTGTGAAGGCGAATTCAAAACGTGCTCATTTCGTTGATGGGAAATAGGGTAAGAAAAATTATTGTAGGAAGAGTAAAACCAGTAAATACTTTTCAATAATACTTGATTACACACCAGGCCAAAGTGATCTAGAACAGATGTCACTGACAATTCGCTATGTAAGCCAAGGAGGTGGAATATTTTGAAGTAATTAATGAACACTTTATACGATTTATAAAAGTAAAAGAAAGTACTATACAACACCTGCTTGATGTCTTACTATTGGAACTGAAAAAAATTTGCTTAGATGTTTCTGATTTCCGCGGTCAAGAAAACGACAACGGTGCGAACATGAAGGGGAATAAGTCAGGTGTACAAGCTTGTCTTTTACTATAAAATCCTTGGGCATTTTTTACCCCTTGTACCTGTCACAGTTATAAATTGCTCCTATGTGATATGGCAAAAACTTGTCCTGATGCAATGACCTTTTTTGGTATAATTCAACAAAATTATTTTATTGTTTTATTTTCTACTTCAACAAAGCGATAGGCTATCCTTTCCAAGTTTGTTCGAAATATTTGGGAAACAAGATGGGAAAGCCGTGTGGGAATGTTTAAAGGCAGTGCGATATCAAGCAGCCAAAATCTATGATGCACTTTTCGCAGTTGAAGAGCAAAGTTGTGATCCAAAAGCTTGAAGTAAAGAAGAGTCATTGTGCAAAAAAAAACTTAATAACTTCTATTTGATTGTTTTCATTGCTTTTTTATACGTCATTTTGTTCCAATTTAATTACAGCAGCAAAGAATTACAAAATATTTCAGTCGATCTAGCAACTGCAGTTGACAGCATAGAACATACTTGCAAATGGTCTTACAGAAATGACGGTTTTGAAACAGCAACGGCGATTGCGAAAGAAATTGCCACGGACTAACAATTTGAAACCATTTAACTCTTCAAAGAGTAAAGAATGCGAAAAAGAAAAAAAATACAAATGAAGGAGAAGACGAAGGATTTGTAGATGCACAAGAGAAATTTCGCAGTTTTTAAACTGTTATGTCGATGGACAGTCGCTTTAAAACAACTACGAAGGCATCATGCCTTGTTTCGATTTTTAAAAATAAATTTCATCAATTAGAAACAAAAATGATCTAGTAAATTGCAGTATGAATCTGGAGAAAAAGCTAAGAGCCTGCGAAAATTGGGATCTTGATGGTTTCATGGTTTCTGAAGAGTTGCAATAGATCATAACTCCTGCAGTCACCTACAGCTATCTTGTTTAGAGTGTGCAGTTTCTTTTAGTGACTTTCCTAACACACACATTGCACTTCGAATACTTGTAACTTTTGTATTCCTGTCACTATGGCTTCCGGAGAAAGACTCTTTTCGAAACTAAAACTTTTTAAAACCTATATCTTATAAAAAATTATTTAAAGATAGGATCAGTAGCTTGGCAATAATTTTGTCAATTGAGAATGACTGTAGCTAAGGATTTGACTATCATTAAAT
This sequence comes from Ampullaceana balthica, assembly GCA_944989445.1. NCBI lineage: Eukaryota > Metazoa > Mollusca > Gastropoda > Lymnaeidae > Ampullaceana > Ampullaceana balthica. Next base: position 91,481 of record CALYLW010001508.1, on the reverse strand, counting down.
TATTTCAGATTTTGCAACCGCCAAAGCTGGCTAGTGTATATAGTTTATAATGTTAAGTTATATATATCTATATTTATAAATTGTCAATTATCAAAACAAAACAAAAAACAACACTTTAGTTATTAATATCTTCATGAGTTTTAGGATCTTCAATTAAATGAATGAAACTGTACTAACTGATGTGTCAGTGATATTATAGAACATTTTTAAAAATAATTTAATTTTTTATTTCCCATTATTTTAATAATAGAAACGAGCCGCGGCATAGCATACGCCGCAGACTTGCTCATAGATAGTGTAAAGAACATTGGAAGGAGAGGGGAAGAAGGACACAAACAGCACCATGAAGAAATGAAAACAACGCGAGTGAACATCGGGGGGGGGGTGGATCTCAGACGCATTGTTGGTCTCGAGATATGCGCACTGAGGTTGTTGTTACCTCCCCCCAGCCCCCACCCTTTACTAACATCGCTTGCCAACCATAAACTGAGAACTGATCCCACCGAGGGTCATTCGTCATGCCTATTTGCATACGACTTGCTCTTGTCCTGGTGAATTATATCTATAGAAGAAGATTTGTGGAAATGCAAATTTTTGCATGGGTCTCGATCCTCGTCTGCTGCCTTGGAGCCATCCATAAATGACGTCATGCACCTACGGGAGGAAGGGGGTCACACATTTGTGACGATGTGTGACAAGGGAGAGAAGGGGTGTATTGGAACTGTGACATCACGTCTAAACGTGCAACTTAAAAAAAAAGTTGCAACTAAATATTTGATCTCTTAGAATTTATTTAATGACGTTTTATATAGCGTCACACATGTTACGATAATAGAATTCTGGCCTACACTAAATAAATACTTAAATGACAATAATTGATTTGAAACATGCTCATTATCAAAAAGAAAATAGGGCTTTTATGGGGGGGGGACTTTATGACGTCTATCTCTTTGTGACGACGTGTGGGGAAGGGGGTGAAAAATCGGCCAAAATTACATGACGTCATTTATGGACGGCCCCTTGGGCCGGGGCCCCACTCATCTGTTCTGCCTTGGGCCCCGCATACTCTAGGGTCGGCCAATCACAGTTAATGTTTAAGGGATGGTAGTATTAAATGGGAGGCGGGTAACAACAACCTCAGTGTGCATGTCTTCACGTTTACTCGCTATTTTTTATTTACTTAGTGCTGCTTTTCGTGTCTGTACTCTCACCCCCACCCCAAAAAAAAGTTCTTTGCACTGTATATGATGAGCAAGTCTGCAGCGTATGCTACGCCGCTTGTCTCTCCAGAGTTCTTCCTTTTCATTCACTCACAGTCGTTTACCCAAACCCATCCCATTTTGACAACTGTGTTCTTCAGGAAGTCTTCACCCGTCACTAAATCATTAGCGGCGTATGCTACGCCGCGGGTTAGCTTGTGTTGACAATAAAGAGGTAAAAGAATGGGCACAAACAGACATTTTTATAAATTAAAAAAAAATGTTTTCGCTGGGGCTTGAACCCAGGACCTTCCCGGTATGAGGCGGACGAGATAACCAGTACACTACGAATCTCAAGTTTTCTGTGAAGGAACAATGCAAGTGAAACGCAAGGACCATTTTTGGTCTCGATACATTGGTCGACCCCAGCGAGGGTCATTCATCATGCTCGGTTGCACATACTTGCGTGGTGTCTCGCATGGTCCCATGAAGAGAATATATATATAGATAATAGCCCAAGTCACAGTTGGCTGGAGTATGTATCCGTAACACTATGACGTCATTTTTTGAGCTTATATTTAAATATATATACAAGACGTGCATCAGGAGGTGTGCAAAATAATTATAAATTAAAACATTCTCGCCTTAAAAAAATATTAAATTACGTCATTGTTTTAGCTTAAATTTTAATTTTGGAAAAGAGAGCGATGTAAAATGAGGATTTGAGGATTTATAATTATAAAATACTTTGTGTACGTTTCAGGAAGTTTAATATTTCCTATTTATTAAACAAGGGTAAGTTACTTGGGCTTTTGACAACAACAAAAAAGTGGGCGCCGTAGGCACCCTACAACCCCTAGTTCTATATAAAGATGAATAACGAATTTTTATATTTTTAAACGAAAGCTCATAATAGGGTACCCGGTACCCTGATAGTTATTTTTATTCTGAGCTGCGTTCTACACCAGAAAGCTACTTTTTCTTCTTTCCCTTTGTAACTTATTTGCCAATAAATATGAAAGGTAGCGGAGTATTTTTAAAAAATGTATTGAACTGTTTGTAATGGATAACAGTAACCTGCTTATGGCTCCAGGCGCAGCCCATCCCCGGTGTAGCGCCAAAGTCTTCTCATGCCACAAAGGGCCGTACCATACCCCTGTAAACACTGCTTGAGAAGGTTATAACTACAATTTGTTACTAAAACGTCGAACGCATTTAAGCGTGTCACGTTGAAAAGACGGTTAATGTAATTTTGTGAAATCAGTGTTAATAATACTGGATACATTAAAATTTAGCAAAAATGACTGAACACAAAAATTAATGTGCTAATATTAACGACAAACTAAAATACCTCAAACCTTGCTCAAATAAAAGTCAAAGAAGTGTAACTTTCCTTGCTGAAGACAAAGTGTCGTGAAAGCCATTATAACAATTGCACTGTTTATATATACTTGCTATACATGTTTATATATTTATTAAATCGTTTAAAAGGCCATATCAAATCCTAAAATATAAATTAAAATTTGGATTTCGATGTCCTCAAACCTATATCACGAAAACTTCGTCAACATAATTCTCATGAAAAATATTTTTTTTTAAATTTTCTGTAACTCAGTAGATGTGTCTATTTTATTTTTGCTCGCAGACCATGTCATACCGAATTTTTTGTAGAACCTTTGAGTAAAGCCATGATCTGATTTCAAGATTAGGAGAACACAAGCGCCATCCATCGGGGTACATCCGTAACCCAACAATGAAATATAAAATATGCTTCGTCGAAAAAAAAAGGATATTGATAGCTTCATCCGGGTCTACGTTATTCTTCCTTAAGTCTAACTTATTCGATACAAGGTCTTAGATGGCCACTTCTCATTACGTTAAAAAGTAAGGTACATGTATTCCCCTCCCCCCTTCCCTTTCTGGCGACTACACATTATATCTTTTATATTTTTAATTAAATATGAAAAAATTGTGTGTAATATACTTTTTTTCTAAAAGTGTATAAGAAGTAAAGAAATAAACGTGCTTTAAAAAATAAAATTGTATCGTTAGGCCGCTAATTAAATGCCTTCACTCGAAAGTGAAAAAAAATCCAACACAAAAAACTTTTAAAGTTAATATTGTTAATTATTATTTATAATCTATTTTTAGTTTTGAGATGTAATTTGAGATCAGGAAGTTTCGTTTACCATGCTGACAAATAAAAAAAGGAAGTTAGGAATGGTCTGTTGGATATAGAAACTCACGGTACAAAGAATAATGGGACTTTTTTTGTTGAGATTTTTGTTACCAAGATGTATTTGGATTATTTATTGGAACTATTTATTTTAAAATTTTATTTTAAAAGTTCTCTTAAATCTTTTCATAGAACTTCATGATGAATGGTAGAGTCGCGTGGTTTTCTAAGGCAATATCTTTAATTATTTGTGTGTTTCCATTGAAATTATATTCATAGCAATGTAGTTAATAAACATTATAATTTTTAACCAAGTGATTTTTAAAAAATTACATGCATTAACGGGCTCCTTTTATTTTAAAACTGGATCCGCTGGATCTCATATGTTGGGACACACTGACTCACAAACATTGATTTCATTGTTTCCTTCGTTCCAGGAAAATAACCCATAGTGGACCAATCATATGACAAAGAAAGAGTGACTTGAGCCTCACTTTAGCGTTATAACTCACCTTTTATAGTCAGACGCCATCTGAGCTCTTCATTAAATACTGGACTTAAAAGCTAAGGATCCTGCTTAACATTTTTTATTACAATGTCGAAGTTTATTCGCCCTGATTTTGATGGGTTGGTTAGTGCTTGTACTGTAGTAATAGTTATCGTTTATTCTTGGTACTACTTCGATTGTTTTGGGCCGTCCATAAATGACGTCACGCGCCTACGGAGGAGAGGGGTCACGCATTTATGACGATGTGTGACGAGTTTTAAGAAATGTGAAGCCACATCAAAACTCGCAACTTTAAATAAAAGTTTCACTTAATTGTTTGATTGCTTGCAATTTATTTAATGAAGTTATACATAGCTTCACGCGTTTTACGATATTAGAGTGCAGACTTATACTAAATGCATATTTAAATAAAAATAAGTAAATTTGAAATAAGCTAGTTTTTTAATTAGAAAATACGGCTTTTAAGTGGGGTGTCAAAGCTTTGTGACGACATATTGAAGGGGGGTGTAAGTTTTTGTGATGAAGTGAGACAAGTGGAGGGCGGTGAAGAATCGGCCAAAATGGCGTGATGTCATTTATGGACTATGTTGATCAGATAATTCAATGTATATCTATTATAACATATGAGTAATTTTGAAAAAATGAAATAATTTCAAGAATGGAACAGTTAATAGTTAACAAAGAAAAGAAATAACAGAAAATGTAACTTTCAAACTGATTTTCTCAAATAAGATCTCACGACAATTTGGTTTGACAGGGAAGAATGTGCTCCCTCCCACCCCCCTCCGTCAATGTTACCCCTGGCTGCAGTGGCGTAGCTACGGGAGGGGGTACAAAATCGAAAATCCCCGGGGCCCCCAGTTGAGATTTTTTGTCCGAAATTTTTTTACATTAAATATTACGCCACCGCCATGTATTCAGGGCCCCCAAACAGACCAAGCCCCCTGGGCCCCAAAATCCCTAAAAATTCCTAGCTACGCCACTGCATGTGTGTTGCTTCCCCCCCCCCTCACACCCCGTGTGTAACACCCAGTCTGTGGACTATACTGATTGTTTTATGATACAGTTGGGATAATTTACTTGAATTACTATGAACATACTTTTTTAAAATTTAACTCACGCACGCTTGACACAAATATTATGTAAGCAAAAAATAAATAAATAATAAATTAAAAATTATACGCAAAATGCCTCTGTTTTCATTGAATGGGTCACACATACGTTTCTCGTCCTTAAAGAAAAAATAATAGAAATTGAAATAAGTGTACTTTAAAACGACATACAATATTGGTACTTAGTACATACCCTGTTTGAATGTTATCCATCTACAACATTAATAATTTGTTTAGGTCGTTAGTTTTAATTCTTGATACATATTTATATAACTAGGACTAAAGTGATTGTAGCTTTTCTGAGTAACTATTTTGCACTTCGGTTGCTGAGTCTAGATAGAAGCTAACGCAGAACAAATGTGTCAGTTATTTCATCTCCTTGGTATCGATTATTGTATTTCATTGCTTATCCGGGAAGCTCCATTTATACATAAAATGTCCCTTAAAATTATTACATCCTTAGATTGTATTTTATTTTAATGCATACAAATTAAACATTGACTATTAATAATCACGGTTAACATCTTTGTTTAGAAAAAAAATTAAAAATAATATTTTAAAAAGTATTTTTAAAAAATCCCTCAATTGACTGACGGGCATCCCGTAAGAAAGAGGTCGGCGAACAGGGGTAAATTACCTCATCTGTGGTCAAAAGGGAATACTTTGGGGTAATGCAGACTCATTTGGGACATAAAACATCCACTACAATACACTAGATATATTAAAATACGTCATGTGTACATGTACGCTTGGAAAATATGGCCCATTATTAAACCGGTTCCTTCCAGAAAATGCATTTTTACAAATTTGACAACTATGTAGATTTCTTACCTACGTACTATACAAAGACACCTAAATCCACCCTACTTTCATTTATATTGACACGAGTGACAATAATCTTAATCCACATGACTTGACTGTATTAAGTATCCTTTCTGTGATATTTAAAATTAATGCCTTAAAAACTGAGCTAAGAAGAAAAGTTGTTTTGTGCTGCTCTCGAATTGCGATGTCAAGAATTTGATGCATTCAATAAAGTTAATGAATTCTTGACTAATTTTAAATGGGCTTATTTATCATTATATCTAGAATGCCCACGGGCGTTTGACCAAAAACCAATCGAACAATTATATCAACTTAAAACGTTTATAATTCTATCAAATAGATTTCCCCCACCCCCTCTTTTAAAGAAAAAGGATATTCCGTGTCGTTTTGACTTAAAATATATATTGTAAAACTCACCAGTTGCATTTTCGAAACGACGCTCCCACAAATCCCCGAGCCGTGTGAGCAGTGAGCAGGTCCTAGAGTCTGGGGGGAGGTGGGGGTAACGCACACATAAACTTGTATATTTTGGGGTAATGGGCAAAAAAGTTCGCCGACTCCTACCGTGAGAGAACCAAACGGAGCTGCGGTTACGTCACAAATGCTTTGATGTCAACATCAAACGACGCAGGATAACAATTTAATACGTTATCTTGTGGGTTTCTCAAACTTAAGGATTATAATTAGATTTAATTTTCGTGTCTTGATAGATTAATCCAACCAGCGTCTGATGGCCTACCGACCGGCACATTGAGAAGCACTGATTAAAAGAAAAATAAAATGCATTTTTTAAAAAAGTCATTAAAAAAATTGTAAGCGACCAAATATTTCAGTCAAAGTTTTATTTAAAGTTGCCCTTTTGATGTGACGTCACAAATTCTTCAACCCCCCTCCCCCTCGTCACGCATCGTCACAAAAGTGTGACACCCTCCCCCCCCTCTAGGTGCGTGACGTCATTAATGGACGGCCCCATAATCGTTTTGGTGAAATATATATAAATATATATTTTGTTATCGTTATTTTCTCGAGTGAGTTTTAACTACTCCTTTTTTGAAATTGTCAATGTATATTAAGCCACAGAAGACGATGTGAAGGTTATGGTAATTTTTCTAATGCAACCTTAATGAGCATGTATGTTATGGTCACGTGTCAAGGAAAACAATGTTTATATTACGAATGAATACCTCGTAGGAATTCCTTATCTATGCGTTTCTGACCTGTGAAGGCGGGTAACTTCACTGCTCTATTATCTACATATACGTTACACATGTTAATACATTTTTCTGAGAAATCCGTAACATATTTATATTACATCCTGTTGTAGTTTGTAAAGGTGTATATTTAGATATCCTCAAATCTAAAATGCTTGTACCTCGTCTTTAAAATCAATTTAGAAAATAACGCGGTAAATTTTTATTCAATTCCTTTAATCGTGGTCTAATCCTTACACCCCCACCCCCTTTTTTAAAAAATCGTGTTCTAATCCTTACAACCACTCCACCCTTTTAATCGTGGTCTAATCGTTACACCCCAGGCCACCTATTAATCGTGGTTTAATCCTTACACACACCCCTTTTAATCGTGGTCTAATCCTTACATCCCCCCCCCCTTTTAATCGTGGTTTAATCGTTACAACCACTCCCCCCTTTTAATCGTGATCTAATCGTTACAACCACTCCCACCTATTAATCGTGGTCTAATCGTTACACCCCAGGCCACCTATTAATCGTGGTCTAATCGTTACAAGCCAGGCCACCTACATGGGCGTAGGGAAGGGGGGGGGGAAGGGGGGCATTTGCCCCCCCCTTACATTTGAGAAAAAAAGTTTTTAATTTATTAAATGCATTAATAAATCTTGTATTTTAGCTATTACAGCACTAATTTGTAAGTCTTATTAATTTCTAAGGCTTTTTTCAACCCTTATTTATACTGCACTTGAATTTAATTGAAAATTGTACCTGTATGGCATTGTCAGTTAAAATTTAAAAAAATTGGGATTTTTTTTGCCCCCCCCCCTGGAAAAATTCCTAGCGACGCCCATGGCCACCTATTAATCGTGGTCTAATCGTTACACCCCAGGCCACCTATTAATCGGGGTCTAATCGTTACACCCCAGGCCACCTATTCTCCTGAACTCAGTTGACAGATTTGTTTGAGTAGTGATATAATTTTAAGAAACTCTGTGTTAAACCATGTTTGGAATATGATATTAAGAAGAATGTATTTCATATTGTAACTCCATCTCTATTTGAACACAAATCCGTAAGATGCGCTTCTTTGAAAAGAGATTATTTACATTTTCAACAAGAACAAAGAGGTGTGTGGTCAAGATGAAATAGTAATACATGTAATATAATAATCTTCTGTATAGAAGGGGCTTCTGCAACAGATAAGATAATTCGGTACAAGGGCTACGATCGTTCAGATACGTTAATTGGGGATATTGTCTCGTCACAAGAACTAACTAGTATAACAATTTCTCTCCTGGTCTCTTTGGATTTCACCGCAGCTAAGTTTTTATTTTTTACGAGCAACAAAGCCCGTCCAAGGACGTTCCGCCACCGTTCGGTGGCATGTTGTAACTCCCCTTCAACAGCCGTCTCGACCGGCATTACATGTGCATCACGTCAAACATACTATTCATTATAGTTAGAATAAATAACTAGTAAAAACATAGCTTTTTACTATAAATCCCAACGCGCATAACTCAAAATAAAGTCTTGGAAGAAATACTGCACCAAAAATAACTCGTTTTGAACGTCCGCGTAAATGGCGTAAACGTGTTCAATATGATTGGCTGTAGGAGTCATATGTGTTTGAGGGACCAATCGCTATAGATGACCGGACAGAACGGACAGAAACTTGCCTTTTATTATATAGGAGGATTACGTTATATTCGTTTTATTTGTGTTCGTTGAGGAAGGCTCCTTGCTGAAACGTTCGCTGTTTTGTTACGTCCTGTCAGGCTCACTCATACCCTGTTTACAAGTTATCCATCTATTACTCTATAAGCCTGATTGCAGTCTCACCCATATTTTGATGGAGTTACAATAAAACTATATAATTTGCAATTGTCACGCAAGTCAGTAGTGTCTGTCAGTCAGTCCTGACGCTACTAATTTTAGAAAGCAAGGAAAACCAAATTACTGCACCAATGCATCAAAAGGTGTGCAAATTAAAGATACGCTGTTAAAAAATATTATATGACGTCATTGTTTTCGCCATTTTAATTTTGGAACAGGGAACCATGTAAAAAGAGGATTTGATAATGGTTTATTATAAAATCAAAAAACAAAAGGGGGCGCCGTAGGCGCCCTACAACCCCTATTATAAAATAATTTGTGTACATTTAAGAAAGTTTAATATTTCGTATTTATCAAAGGACAAGTTAGTTGGGCTTTTGAAAAAGGTCGGCGCCCTAGGCGCCCTATAAAAAATGCATTTTTTCAAAATAAATAGATTTCAGCTGAAAACTTCCGTCATTTTTGACACTAGTATGAAATAAATTCAATTGTGTATGATTATTGGAAATTCAACAACCATAAGCTTAGTCGGGGACGTAACAAGTTGAGGGCAAAGAGGTGCATGCCTCAAGAGACAGATTTTTAGGGTTAGCTAGCCTAATTGCAGAAAGTTATTTGAAAAATAACATACAATTGAACTGAAAAAACAATGAAACAATCTTGTTGGTTTCATAAACCTAACATAAAAAGGTATGTTTCTTAAATAAGACTAATACTTTCGTATTAATTATGCAACCGAATACCGTGAGCCAGTGGCGTCAATAGGGGTGCGGTGGGTGCGGGCCGCCCCGGGTGAGACCATCACAAGGGGTGACACGAAAACGTAAAATTCTGCATGTTCCCGTTATTTGGCACTGAAAGATTCAGAGGAGTTATATGGGGTAAGTCTTGAGGGGGTGACACCATGAGCTAACGCCCCGGGTGACACCAACCCTAGTGACGCCTCTGCCGTGAGCCACAATTATTTTCATCTTTCACTTACTAGTAGTATAATTGCGAATTTCGAATTTATTTCTCCCCGGAAACGTTTCTTTTCCAAATAAATGATCGTTAGCTTCTCTGAACTCTAAGCTGAAAGAGCTCTCCTAACCACATTCATGGTTAAACTGATGGCGAAAGAATTAGTGCTCATAGTCTTAGGGCAATTAAATATATTTACTATTAGTATTAAATTTTCGTCTATATATCCCAAAACGAATGAATTAAAAGTTTGCTGATTAGGGACTTGAGCATTGAAAAGAAAACGATAATCATGCATTTAACATAAATTAATCTTGTCTCGTTTTTTAATTTTTACTCGTTGCCATGGCCATGGCATAATTTTAATTTATGATGAGGATGATGATAAATAAATTAATTTTTATTATTTAAAATATTGAAAGTAGTTATTAAATTAATTATTTATCAATAGATAGTAATAGTAGTATAGTAATAATAGATGAATATGAGTGATTATAATAATCATGGTGAGTTTTAATAGCAATTAATAATAATTTCATAGTACTTAGTCTTAATCGGTAAAAGCAAAGAGAGCGGTGCGCTCCATATATGGTATTTTTGGCTGCTATATTTTTTTTTCTATATAAATTATATTAATTTTAAAAAATAGACAACTAAACCTAACCCAGACCCTAAAAAAATAAAACTACAAACTTAATTACATTTATCGATAAAATAATTGCACTTATTCCATTTTCAAGTGTAAAAATACAACATTTCATTCCCGAAAGTATGCCTCGCTCTGTCATAACAATGAACAATGATAGCACCGTTCTCTTTGCTTTAGCCTACTTAATCTACAAAAATTTTAGTAATTAACTTAATAACTTTGACATTACTTATTATTATGACATGACTCATAATTTATGATTATGAGTTATGAAATGACGCACATTACTTCATTATGAGTTACTTTGACAGGATTTTAAAATATTGTCAGATTGCCACAAAATCCATATCAAATTATAGGTCGAGCTATAACTTATAACTAAAGGCTAAGCTTCCCAAAAACACCAATTTCATCTTTTTACTTTCTAATATTTCTATCTTTTGTAGAAGCCCAGTTATGTTTTTTTAGATGAATATTCAATGTCCCTTATATAACCTATCTATATATATAATTTACCAAAGTGTCCAAAGCGAGTATGTGCAAATAAGCATGACGAATGACCCTCGCTGGGATCGAACAGGGGTTGGAAAGTGAAGGTGGTGGAGAGGGGGGGGGCATATCTGGAGACAAGCAATGCCTCTTGAGTTCACTTTCATTGTTCGTTCTCTGAATAACATGAATTTTTTAGTGTAATGGTTATTACATCCGCCTAACACCCAGAAGGTTCTGGTTTCAAGCCCTAGCTGAAACATTTTTTATCTTTAAAAATGTTAATGTTTGTCCCCTTTCTTTTCCCCCTTTCTTTGCAAACATGACTTTGCAACATGGCTGTAAAATTTGTTTCTCAACATTGGGATAACTTCAGCAACATGCTCTTTGTTGTTCTCAGTGATGGAAACGTAGTCAGTTCCTCTCCTCAACAATACGTTCAGTACATGAATACTTCAGGAGTATATGGTGGCGAGGCAGAAATTATTGCGATGTCAGAAATACTTCCCGCCAGTATAATCATTTACTTCCGTGAACATCCTCATACCTCTCTTTAAGTTTACAATCCCGGTCAATATTTGTCAATATACCTTCTCTTTAGCGGTCCTTCCGATCAAGACCATTACAAAGTTCTATTACCTCTCACACGTGAGGACTTTCTGGTGCCATCTATTGACTACGTCGTTAAGTCCACACAAATTTCACGGCCACCTTATCACACTGATGTGATGCCACCTTGCCACTATCTAGCTAGATATACATGTACAACCGCATTTCAAAACACACTCCAATGTACAAACGGATTCCGCAGAAGAATTTAAATCCACCATTCGTTCTAAATCATTCGGACTTTAATGATTTATTCGTGCTTTAGTTTGTGTAGGTTCTTTCCCACCTTTCTTTGCACTATCTATGAGCAAGTCTGCGCCATATGCTACGCCGCGGGTGGTATCTAGTATGATATATTTTACTAAGAAACGTGTGACCCATTTCTACAAACTTTTTCCAATTACTTTTTTACTATAAGAGATAGATGCACACACTTTTCAGGAAACATTCATAAACCAATACACAACACAATGAGCAACAAGCTCTTTACATTATTAAAAGATTTTTATGTTATACATGTATAACAATTATTTTAAGGTAGGAATGTTTAAAAAATAATAAAATTTATGTGAAAATTAAACAATATTTAAGGCAAATAAACAAATTGCACATTCATTGTATTTTTATTGAAAATATGCTTCAGTAAAATGTTAAAACCATAACTACAAGTATAAAAGGTAAGTAAAAAATATTTGAAATTAAATTGTAAGAAATTAAAATTTATCAAAAATGCCCCCCCTCCCCTACCACTTCCCGAAATTAAATTTCTCTATGACTATGATTATAGTCTAATGCCTGTCACTTTGTGGATAGATAATATATAACTTGTTTAAGAATCCCACAATATCTCTTCTATATGCTTTGTCGTTGATGAGTACAAGTACCCAAAACAATTCTCTGAATAACTTAACAAATCATTATTATTCACTTTTTCAAACAAACAAAATTGTATAATATTAAATGGTTCTCAATGCCTAAGGCTATGTGTATGTTAATATTGCCTAATCTAATACTAATTGTTATTTATAGTACATGTATAGCTATTTATCATTTTAAGCTAAAATTTGTATGATTCACTTTAATTAATTAAAATTAGTAGTACATTGTACTATATATATATATATATATATATATATTAGGGCTGCCGAAATTCTCGATTAATCGTTAAAAATTTTATCGATTAAAAATTAGATTAAAATTTAAGAAATTATTTATATTTAAAAAAATTTTTAGTAATAAATTAGTAAATATTTTAGTAAATAAATTTTTTTAGTAATAATATAATTTATATATATATTTTTACGTACAAACATCTCCCCCGTAATATTAAAATTAATTTTATTAATTATGTTGACCGGCAGACATCAACTAAAAAATGGCTGACAGCCAGAGCCGTCTTTACACCATTTTGGGCCCCCGGGCAAAGAAATAGTGTTGGGCCCTTCCCCCGCAGGAATAAAAAATGAATATGCATAATATATATAAATAAACATATTCCCATGGGGCCCATATGCTCGTGGGCCCCCGGGCAAATGCCCAACGGGCCTATGCGTCCCTGCTGACAGCATCAGCGCAGTTAAATTTAAACATATAACAAGAAAGTTGAGCAAATATGTTGTTTTTAAGCTAACTGCAGATGGCAAAGTCGAAGATGGTGAAAACGTTTACTGTGTCCACTGCCATAAACAATTCTCTTTTAAAGGATCAAATACATTGCTGACGTATCACCTTCAGCACAAATCAAGTATCAACACATTGTCATGAAATTTAGTTCAAAATATTCTTAATTTTCAATGTCCGTGAGAAATGTTCAGTTTAATGACGTCATAAATGTCTATTTTTGGTTTTAATCGAAATTATTGATTAATTAAATAAATTAATATATACTGTATATATTTATCGACATCCTTCCGTCTCGAGAGACGATGGTGCATCACTGTTGGGTTGGGTTGCATTTCCTCGTGTGGCTGAGCAGTCGTATCCTTGAGTAACAGTCTTTGCCACAGCTTTTGCATACGAGTTCTGTGCTTCCCAATGTTTTGTCCTTTCTCCTAGCTCTTCTGTCTGTAGCCTCCTCCATCGTTTGTTCCTCGGCCGCTATGACGCCCTCTTTGACAACTGTGCGCTACGTAGATCTGTCTTCTGCTTTGCATTTCCAGTCACTTGTGTTTATTCTGGCTGCCTTAATGTCTCTCTGGCAGAATTCTTTAAATCGGAGACGTGGGCTCCAATGCCAGTTCTCCATATAGGAGGTCCTTGGGGATATGACCCTGGCTCATTCTTTTTACATGTCTTAGCCATCTTAGGCATTTTCATAAGTTTTCATTGTCGATATTGATGGTAGGAGGAGAACATGTGTCTTGCGCCATGATGTTTGTCTTTTTCAAGCTGATTTGCAAATTCTTTACAGGCTTTGGAGAAGCTTGACACGAGTGGTTTCAAACCAGTTTCAAAAAATAATTAGCTTAATATCAGTTAATAATAAATGTTATTCTATTAATATAATGAAAATAAATAAAAAACTCGGATGAGCATAACATTTGGGGGCCAAGACCAATTTCAACAAAATAAAGTTATTCTGGTTCATGAATTAATGTAATATTATCAGGTAAAAGAACTAGATCATACGCCCTAAGATTAACTTTCTTTATTTGTTTAATTACATACCATTTGATACAATTAATGCACCGCCGGCATGAATTTCATAATCGCTTCAAAAATGTTATCGATTTGTTAAGAACATTAAGCATAATACGTCGCTGATGACAAAGTACGCTCTTACACAAAAAAGTGACGTACGACACAGAAAAAACAATACCAACGCATGAGCTGACTATAAAATCGACTTGACAGTTTTTGTGTGAATTTACGACATATGCAGAACGATGCACAAACAAGTATTGAAGTACCTATCATTAGTGTTATTGTTATTTTTGCTTTTGAATCCTTTTGTTACAATAGTTTAGTTTAAGTAATAAGTTAAAATTAAGAATTAAATTCATTCTCACAGTCTCCTTAACTTTATGTAGTCTTTCTTATTCTAAACTTGAGCGAAGTTTAACAAAATAACAGAAATGCAACACAGACACAGGCATAGGTAAAAAAAATAAAATATCAGAAGTTTCTCCAAACCTGCTCTACCTCCCAGTCTACTCTTACAACTTAGACTTGGACTTAGTAAACTTATTATCTTACTGACTTAAGCCTATCATCATCAGTCCCGTGACCATTGGGGGGAGCGCATGGACACATCAACAGATAACGATCTCCACATATGCCTATTTTGAGCGGCGGCCAATAATTCATCCATTCTATTATGTTGTCCAGCCAGCTTTTCCGTTGTCGACCTCTTCGCCGGCCCCCTTCTACAGTGCCTATCAATATATATTATAATATCATAGTAAGTCAAGTTACATTTAGTTTTGTCGACAACTATTGCTAGTCTTGTTGTTTTAAAATAAGAAAAAAAAACTGTCTTTTATGCTGATTGTTGGTGAAATTTCTTGTTCATGAAGCCTAAATAATATATATAAAAAAACAACCCGTAAAAACAAAATTTTTGACTATAAATCCCTTATATATGAGACATAAATAAAAGTATTGATTATGTTCAATATAATACGCACCGTGCAACACACTAGCATAAACATTTACAGACTGAACGTGACTGAACTCCCCTTGCTGTAAAACACAGGGATGTGGTCATCGATGGCTGGAGTGAACTCCAGTGACCAGTGGAGGTCAACTATAGCAGATGGCTACATAGAGATACATAGAGATAAACTAAAAATTCATTAATATAATTACGGTACATGCAATCGATCTGAAATTTTGATACCATGCATTGTTAGTTGACAAAAGTATATGTGAAAAATTTCAGCTCGATAGGATCACGGAAAGTCATTTTTTACTCTTGTTTTTCCGCCCGACCAACCACAACAAGACGGTGAAGTTAATATAAGGGATTCAAAAATAATTCTAATATAACACTAGAATTAGAAAAAGCCTACTTAGTGTCAAAAATAAAAAGAAGAAAAAACTTACAAATCAAAGAGGGATACATATACCCTTGTACATTTTGCAAGGTCTCACATTAAAAAATTTTTTTTAGAGGACTTTAAAATGAGAGATCATTGTTCATTGTAAAAGCTTGATGGAAACTATTGATAATGTGGTGAGATCACACAGAAATGGGAGAATCAATCTGATTAGCTGGTACAAAGTCTAAGACCATTTAGCTTATATCAAGGCTTGTACTATTGGGCCTTGTATCTTCCTTGCAAGTTATGTTTGGACCAATCAGCCCAGTCATCTGAAAGGATTACATTTATATTTTTCATATCTTAGATTTAGTAACTTACAAAGTCTATTGCTTAGTGATCTGACTCAGTTACATAGTGCATGTGTGAGAGGGGCTGTTCATTAATTTGTGAACAATTCTGGATAATTTTTTTTTCACCTGCCTTTCCCTTGTCAAAAACAGTCACACTTTCAATGCTCCTCACTTCCACCAAAAACAAATTTATTGGCCGATGATGGATAAAGCGTGAAGGCTATTTTGAGATTTGCAAAGCTAGTTCAGGTTTTATT
Source organism: Ampullaceana balthica (assembly GCA_944989445.1). Lineage (NCBI taxonomy): Eukaryota > Metazoa > Mollusca > Gastropoda > Lymnaeidae > Ampullaceana > Ampullaceana balthica. The sequence continues at coordinate 75,341 of CALYLW010001508.1, read as the reverse complement.
TATGTAGCATTTTTACAATTTAATTAAAAAATTGTTTTCCTCTAGCTTGAGGTTGTTCCATTTCTGTGAACATAATTTCAGCCAGCATTTCAATTTCATTCCAATAGCCAATAGTAATAATGTCAGTAACAAATTTATTTTATCCCTATAGATATGCATAAAAAAGGTGCCCATGTGCAAACTCAAATGAAAGAAAACCTTAGCATTATGATTATGTAAGTGCTCATTTCACATTCAGCGGTCACAATTTATATCAGCATAAATTTACTGTCTTCTATTTCACTTAAATTAAATACATTGTACCCCTCTTCCTTTGACAAGTAACATCTGCAAAAGGTTTTTTGAAGACTTTTCCTCTAATTTGTTGATTTAATTAATGGAAAGCATCTAATCTACATTTGCATTGTAAATTGCATAAATATAATATTCAGGTTAATCATATTCTATTTCTTTGGCTAGTGAGTACAGGGCAGACATGCACTTTGGAAAAATATTAAATTTAAAAAATGTTTCAAATCTGCAGTTGTAATTCTTTTTTAAAGTAGTCACTAATCACAAAAATCAAGCCAGTAAAAAAATGTGTTATAGAAAAAAACACACCAAGATCAATTATCCTCAAGCTATTAAAAGTTATGAATTTTAAGACCTCAAAGAGTTTGTTGTTAACATTGCTGGAATTAAGTATTTTTTAGCTTCAGATAATGCAAGAACATTTGTTTATTTATTAGTCAATTATAGCACATACATTTAATCAGTGCTTTTTTTGTGACGGTACGCACCGGTAGGGTGTACCGGCACCTTTTTCAATGTGGGAAAAAATTATTACTTTTCTTGTATTTTAACGTTTATTATTATTGGTTAATTATAAAATAAAATTGTTTTTTATTAGACATTTAGTATCTTTGCAGTTGTGATTTAGCTTGCTTTGAGGTGCGAACTGGTAGTTAAAAGTTAGGCAATCCATCTCTGAGTACCGGCACCTATTTTGTTTACAAAAAGCACTGCATTTAATCCACAACTTAACTTATTTTTATCATTGTTTATTTAGGCAAATCAACAAGGATGATTTAAACATTTTGTTTCCTTATAAATTTATAATTAACTATATTACCTTGTTTTCCTCTCTTCATCTTATCTTTTAAAATTCCAGACCCTAACTTCATACATCAGAAATCTCTAAAGCTTAGTAAGTAAAACAACTTATGACCTTTTAATTGCTTATTCAAAGTTGTGTCAGACCATCTGTAAGATTATATTCAATCGAAGGACAAATGAAGAAAAACTCTATACATATCCTTTAAAACAAGGAAATTTCTGGTCAATTACCTATCTACCAAGTCTTAAATGCAATCAACAATATCTTATTTTATCAATACAGACGCTCCTTCTATGCAGAAGATAATTGCGTCCTCAGACCATGACAGATGATCTGTTGGCAAGTGATGCAGCGTTCACAAGCCACGGCTATGAGGTTTTCACGCATTACCCAGCCGCCTAACTAGTGTTAGGTACCCATTCGGAGCTGGGTGACTCAGGGACGCCCTAGGCCCCGGGAACAAATTCTTGCCTTCACATGGATTCGAATCCGTGACCATCGGTACGCCAGTCGAGCACGCTGCCACTCGACCACCACGCCCCCTGTACATATCACAATATATAACAATACATATCAAACTACATAGTCTGTATAGAACGCTAAAATATTCGTGACATTATTTTTTAATTTGTGCCTTTTTTAAGTATAAAAAATCCATTATCAGACACCAGATGTGGCTCATGTTTCAGTTTCTATGTTAAGAATAAGCAAGATCCATTAATAATGGATAATTTGGCCTTACTTCATTTACATTCTGTTTGCTGTAAACAAGATGTTGAAAGGTAGTGGGCATTTTTTTAATTATGAAACAAAATTATTTTATTTTTTCTTTAGCCAGTTCATTTTGAAATAGATTTAGAACTAGTGTCAAAGTTTGGTGGCAACTGTGTCTAATGTCTAGGAAATGTTTCTATTGGGATTTATGTCAAAATCTGTTGTGTACTGGGCTTTCTGTACATAAAATATGTGTACTGTTACATATGCCCAGATCAACATTCCCTTTAAGCTGCGTGGCCGCGTATATATCTGACTAACGCCGCGTAGCAATTTAGAATTACCGTGCAGCAAATATTGTAAAATATTGCACAAAAAATGGATACTGTTCAACTCTGCACACACGTTTTTTTATTTTTCACAAGGACCAACGAACCTTAGAGGGAACATTGGCCAAGATCTCGTGTATATTGTTACAGATGTCTTCTAATTCTGATGAGTTTTTCTATTTGTATTTAAGTTTATGACAGAAGTGATCGAAATATTTATGCATTTTTTAAAAATGAATTTCTTTTTATAACTTACAACATTTCCGCACATGAAAATAATCAATGACGACATCTCTTGACTCTTCTAAGCATCCTAATCTTCCATAATTGTATTTGTATTTGTAGATATATATGAAGTAAAGTAACATTTCCAAATCTTTTAATAAAAAACTTCAGGATTACAAGCTGTAATTTAATGAGTAATTAGATAAATATGATGGGAGCCAAGCCTTGGAGTTGATATCTTTTTTGGCTGAACTCTGTGCTGTACTACTGCTGCTGCTCTAGCAAATCTGTGGTAAAAATGGTCAGCACTTCGGGCAGTGAGGTTAGGGGCAACAAGGCAGCTGTAGCAGTGAAAACATTTATATCAGGAGGTAAGTGGTCTTCAAAAGTTGATCTTTATTGCTAGAGTGATATAACTTGGATATGATAAATCCTTTAAGAATCTTCAGAATTTTGTTTTTTATAGGTATCAGCTCTAGAATTCTACAACTCTTACCATCATTTCACTCTTTCTATGCTTTTCAATTTATTTTGTTATCTGTCCAGGTTTGGCAGGGATTTGTGCCAAAACTGCAGTTGCTCCTTTAGATAGAGTGAAAATATTGCTTCAGGCACACAATCAGCATTACAAACATCTTGGTAAGTTACATTTACATTCCAGTTTCTGTTTGTAAAGTTACAAAGAAAATGGTACATTACATAAATAGTTTATGGCTACTGCATTCTCTCATCTACTTCTACCGCTCTATTTCCCCTCATCAGCTTCTCTACCCGTGCATCGTGGTTACCTTCCCACTTCCTCTGTCCACCTTGCCATGTCTCATTAACCAGCTCCACTTGACTGATGACTGATGGTCATGGTCATTTATGACGGCACCCAACAACCACTGGTAGCCCACACATGCACCACCAAATGTTTTCTTTAAATGATGTGCCTTGAATTATCTCTATTGTCTCCATCAGAGTCCAACATTCGTCCTTGTGCTATGGCAGGTCTCCCCTTGTGCTATGGCAGGTCTCCCCTTGTGCTATGGCAGGTCTCCCCTTGTGCTATGGCAGGTGTTTCTACTCGATCCTGTATGAACTCTCCTACTCCCCCCTCACTGTGACCATCCCTTGTGCTTTCCACCCCATCGCACTACCAATGAATCTATAGTGTTAAAAACATAAATATATTAGTAAATAATCAAAGATTTTTGTTTTGATTAAAGAATGATTTGCATAACAAAATGTAGATGTCTTAGTACAGTTACTAATGTTTTAGTATCAAAATGGAAATGTGAAAATGTAGCCACTAATTTTTACTTAACAAAATATAGATGTCATGATGCAGTCACTGCTTTGATGATAGAATGTACACGTCACATTACAATCACTCATTTTTAGTTTTATTCTACAGGTGTGTTCTCAACAGTCAGGCATGTTGTTAGTAAAGAAGGTTTCATTGGTCTGTACCAAGGTAATGGAGTTCAAATGTTGAGAATTTTCCCATATGCAGCTATTCAGTTTTTAAGCTATGAGCACTTCAAAAAGGTGAATATACACAAATACACACTACACATTGTTTTATACAGTTCATTACCAGACATTTAGATAATTTGGATATTTTTTTTAGTATCTCATAATTTTTTTAAAAATCTATAGAATTATATATTTTCTAAAGTATTTAATGAACAAGAAAATTATTCTGCTGATTGCATTTCACATGCTTTTTTTAAATGTGCCTTCTTAAAATCCTTTTTATTTTACGTTGATGTTTTCTTTTATAAAGCTAATTGTTCAAAGAGCTCTGAGCTTGAAAACTTAGCTTAAATGAAAATAAAAGTCATAAAATGTTTCTTTTTTCTTTGTTGTCAAATTCCCTCAGTGATTTGGGAAGTATTTTTCTAACAAGGGAATTATTTCTATGATTGATTATAATTTTTTCTTCTCAAATTGTTTTCAGAACACAATCTTGCATCATGGACAGAAATAATAATCAATGAATTCAGTTTTAATTATTAGTAATTTTTCCTTTAATTTCCAGTTTTCTAAACATGTGCCTGTACTGGCCCATTCACCAAATATATGCAAGTTGATTTGTGGTTCATTAGCAGGTTTGTCAATTTTCTTTACTGATTACTTCAAAAATATGAAACCCAAAGTATATTTTATTTTGTGGACATGAATGCTCATCTGGAACATATAATAGTTGTTTCGTTAAATAATTTAAAATAATTTAATAATCAACAAAACACATATTAATTTATAGTAGCTTGTAAAACTAACATTTTATTAACAGAAACCTGTAAGATATAATGTTTTTTTGTTTCTTTAATTTATTTTTATAATTAAATAACTAAATGGTTTAACAATGTTGTAAATGATAAAAATAATTATGTATTTCCTTTGACTTTTAAATATGTAAAGGGTTTTATTGATCATCACAGTATAATTATTTCATTTAATTATTTAAAAAAAATAAATGCATTCAAAATTTGTAAATCCAACTTTGCTTATAAACTTTACAATTCAAAAGCAATATTCTTTCTGCTGAAAATGGGGACGAGGTGGTCGAGTGGCAGCGCACTGGACTGTCGTACCGATGGTCACGGGTTCGAATCCGTGTGAAGGCAAGGGTTTGTTCCCGGGGCCTAGGGCGTCCCTGAGTCACCCCGCTCCGAATGGGTACCTAACACTACATGTAGTTAGGCGGCTGGGTAATGCGTGGAACCCACAAAGCCGTGGCCTGTGAATGCTGCATCACTTGCCAACAGATCATCTGTCATGGTCTGTGGACGCAACTATCTTCTACATAGAAGGAGCGTCTGTATAGATAAGATAAGATAAAATAAAATGATGTTTAGCATCACTATAGACTTTCCAATTTTTAAATGAATTATGGGGGGTAGTAGTATCTCTATATATATAAGCCGCATTTGTTGTCTGTCTGTTCCCTAATAACTCAAGATCCAGACAACCAAATAACGTGAAATTTGGTACACGTACACAAAATTATACCGGAAAGGTTATTAAACAGGTTTCGTTCCATATATATAAGATACTGGGGCCCGGGGGCCCAAAATGTAGTTTTTCCCTATATGAGCTATATAAAATAAAAATTATTGAAAATTAAGACGTAAAATAATGACGCAAATTAATAAACATTTTGGTGTCGAGATTAACAAGAAGGCGATTATCGCCATAAAATAATTTTTTTTTGTTGTTGCTTTTGTTGTTGTAGTTGTTGTTTTGTTGTTGTTGCTTTGTTGTTGTTGCTGTTGTTGTTGTAGTTGTTGTTTTGTTGTTGTTTTTGTTGTTGTTTTGTTTTTGTTGTTGTTGCTGTTGTTGTTTTTGTTGTTCTTGCTGTTGTTCTTGCTGTTGCTGCTTTTGTGTTGTTTTTGCTGTTGTTGTCCACATCCCTTGCCCTGCGACGACAATGTCCTTCATGTTGTTGTTGCTTTGTTGTTGTTGCTGTTGTATTTGTTGCTTTGTTGTTGTTGCTGTTGTTGTTGTAGTTGTTGTTTTGTTGTTGTTGTTGTTGTTGTTTTGTTTTTGTTTTGTTGTTGTTTTTGTTGTTGTTTTGTTTTTGTTGTTTTGTTGTTGTTTTTGTTGTTGTTTTGTTTTTGTTGTTTTTGTTGTTTTGTTTTTGTTGTTTTGTTGTTGTTTTTTTTGTTTTTGTTTTGTTGCTGTTGTTGTTAAACCCGGGCGGGAGCCGGGTACTTGCCCCTAGTATAGTATATAGTAGTAGTAGTAGTATGGTAGGTACCTTCACTTCAAATTCTTCAAAATGTTTCATGAATAATCATAAGTACTTTCAAATGGATCTCTCTAGGACTGACAGCAGTGTTGATTACCTACCCTTTGGATATGATAAGAGCAAGATTAGCTTTTCAAGTGAAAGGGGAGGCTATTTATGATGGTATTATCCACACAATTCAATCTATACGTCACCTGGAAGGGGGGAACCAGGGGTTTATATCAGGGCATTGTTCCGACAATCCTAGGAATGGCACCTTATGCAGGTAGGCATTGACAGAGGTCATTATTGCATTTTATAACCTATTGATCCAATATTCTGCAGTTGTAAGGGTGTAGTCGTTGGTCTAAACCAACATCCTACCCCATCAATTATCAAACTGAGTCGTGATGTGGTGCTGTAATGTTTTACCAAACTAACAAAATAGGAAATGAATCCAGACGCTATTTTTAGTAGAGCTATTCTGAGAGCAAATTTAACAACAAATCATTTGATTTAAATTTTGAGTATTCTGTATGGGCATTTATATCAACATGATCTTGAGCTTTTGTAACAGTAAAACTGTTCCCGTATACAACAATCAAACATAGGCTTTATATTAAAACTATTGTCACTAATCATTAATCACAATAAAGCTGTTCCCATTTTCAACAATCAGACATAGACTTTATAATAGAACTATTATTAAGACTCATTGATAACAATAAAATTCAGCCAAGATACAGAGATGTTCACACCTTCACATCAGAATAATTTTTACAGTAATCTTTGTCATTAAAAAATTAGAAATTAATTGAAACATTTAAAGGCAAATTAAATCAGATTTGACTATTATTTTGATTCACTAAGTAAATTAAACTGTCAAGAAAAGCAGTAAACTATGCCTGAATGTATACATTTATCCACTTAGTGTGTGTTTTTTTTATTTATTTGGACCAGGTCTTTCATTTAGTAGCTTTGAAATGTTGAAAAACTTTGCACTAGACACATTCCCAGACCTACTTGGGAAGCCTTGTCCTCAGAACACAGGTGGTGTAGTCTTGATATTGCCAGCTAAGCTTGTCTGTGGTGGGCTGGCAGGAGCCATAGCACAAACAATTTCGTAAGTACCGCAAACAGTATGAGTCATAGCACTAAGAATGTTTTCAATACAATGAGAATTTTATAAGTCATTTATACAACACAACTTCATTAGTCCATAATAATTAAGTCCATGTCTTATATATCACTACATTTTGCAATGTCAAGTTAACCCTCCCCCCCTCCCTCACGGGACAATGAAACTAAGTCCAGACCTACAAATCCTTCTCATTTTGTTGGAATTATTCTAATTTTTTACCTTTTATTCCGACCTTCATTCATTAAAAGATCTGATTGTAAATGAAACCATTTATTAGGCTAAGAAATGATTTAGTTGGTTTGTGAATTTTTGGTTAAAGCTTGTTAAGTTATCTGCTGAAAAAGTTTTTCCAGTGACTGAGGTTAGAGTGAAATTGTCCTAAACCAGTGTTGTCCAACTGAAAATCGTTCACGGCACACTAAACTGGTATAAAATTTGCGCGGCACACCTCACAAAAAACACAAGAAATCAGTATTTATTCAAAAGATGTATCATAATTAATGAGATACTTGAGCGTTTTCTTTGGAGCAGATGAGCTCAAAACGCGGCTCATTGCTGGATAAGCAAACTCTCATTTCTCTGTCTATCATCTGTAGTCTTTCACGTTTGACGCATGCGAGCAGTTGCGCTTTTCCGCTGATGTCAGTACTTTCATCAATTTGCATTGCCCAGAGTTTTGGATGTCGTCGGCTTCCGCAAAATGCTCTTTAATTTGATTGTCCAAATCTGTCGAAATATCAGCAATCCGACGTCCCATCGTCTGGTGAGACAGTGGAATCTTATTTATTTTTTCAACAGCGTCAGGTCCCAACTCCATAGTCTCAACTGCGATTCGTAAAGACGGCAATATGATTGTCTTAGCGTCCAAATGAGATTTCTTTTGTTTGACCAAAAGATTCGCAATTTTATAGCTTGCTAACTGAGCTTTGACAGGAATTGAGGAAAATTTCTTCATTATTTTTTATTGCTGCTCTAAGTTGGACCGAATAGATGCAAAATAACTTTTCGGCTATCCTTTTAATCCTGGATGATTTGAGTTCAGATGCCGCTTCAGTTTACTGGGGTTCATGGACTCGTTAGACAATGCCATGTTACAATTAAGACAAAAAGGAAGAGAAGGATATTCAAGATATTCCTCGTGATATTTCCGTTTGGTAACATTATTCTTGGATTTCGCAGCTCTCTCTCCATTTTGATTTCTTGCTGGAATCATTCTGGCTTCTCTTCAAAAAATTATCCAGAGCTGTCTGTAATTAAAAGTTTTTAAAAAAGTGAACAGCAGGAAAGGGTTTTTATTTACTTACAACGGATATTTATTCCCAATGGAGGAGAGAAATTTTGTAGCTTTCAAGAGATTCTCACAACCAAAACAATACAAACATGAAACGTTTTAATTCAATTCTTTTTCGGTTAAGGATATTTTTTTTCAAAACTTGAAGGTTCCAAAAGCCTTGAAATTTATGATATTTTTAAAATCTTTCACTAGTGTGCCGCAGCACACCGGTTGGACAACACTTTCCTAAACGATAACAAAAGAAAAAATATTATTTTCAAAGTTTTGGAAAAAGTCATTTATTGGACGATCAACATGTGGCGAAACATTTTCATTGTTCAATCTGTCACAGTCCCACTTATCTATTGAAAGTGGTGGTTTCAATCATTATTAATAAACATATTTTACCATTAAAAAACAAAATAAAAATAAAAAAGAACATCCATGTCAAATTTGTTTGCTAGGAATTTGATTCATTTATAAGATTTGGAAGTTTCAATTACCATCTTTCTTTTTCAATGAAATTTTTATAACTTATATTTCTCTATCCCATTCTATTTTTTAATGTCAGAGTCAAAGAAATAAATTCAGAATTAACCAACCCGTAAAAACAAAGTTTTTGACTATAAATCCTTTATATATGAGACATAATTAAAAGTATTTATTATGTTCAATATAATACGCACCTCGCGACAGACTAGCAAAAAAAATTACAGATCAGGAAAATATTATAAAAGTATGTTCAATATTATACGCACCGCAACGCGTGACAGGAAAATATTAAAAAAGTATGTTCAATAAAATACGCACGTGTGACAGACTAGCACAAACATTTACATGCTACATAGAGATAATCTAAAAACTCATTAATTTAATAACAGTTCATTCGATCTGAAATTTTGATAGCATGTTAGGTGACAAAAGTCTATGTGCAAAATTTCAGCTTGATGGGATCATGGGAGGTGGGTCATTTATATGTAATAGCTTCACAAAAATGACACCTAATAAACCAGAATGGAGCATTTCTTTACTATTTGATAAAAAATAAACAGAGCCTTATGTCAAAATGTGACCGGCATAGAACCTGTTAGACTTGTGGGTCGGGCTACCAGCGTTTAACTAACCTGCATGGCCCACAACAACATTTCACTTACTGTTGCAACTTTCTCCCTTTTAATTGAATCTGTTAAACCCCCTTGTTCATAATGAAATCTTTAATCTCCCTTTATATGAATTTAGACAAAGGTACTAACTCCTGCTTTGTGTTGGTTTATTGACATGACAGTTTGACAGGGTCTATTTTTATCAAAGGAAACAACTTTGATCTAGGTCATGGTAAAAGATATAAATAAATGGGAAAAGCTTGCTGTTTGGAAAATACTCACTTTTTTTCTTACGTACCACACTGGATAAGTTCAGGAGTTAAAAACTTGATCCTGCCTATGCAATGCCACTTTACATCTCTCATTGTAGCATTTAAAATCCCCCAAAACCGACCAATCACAGCTCACAATTACATTCTGGCTCTCACAAAAACAATCAAACACCAGTTCTTAAAATTATCTTTTATTTACATTCTCCTTTTCTCATTCATTTTATAATCTTTTACGCATTCCCGTATGTGCTCATATGTTTTGAGTTGCCATTTAATTATTGTTATCGAACATCACTTGATGTATTGTCACAAGGATTTGGTTTGATAGAAACAGTTTTGAATGTTCAGTGTGATAAAAATTTCTGATGATTAATGGGCATAAGAGGAGTTAATGAGATCAGAAGTTCTGTTTTATTCAACCCAACTGAAGCTAATGTTCTAACTTTGACTAGATATCCACTGGATGTTGTGAGGAGAAAGATGCAGCTATCAGGTATGGTAGTTAAACCCCAGGAAGCTGTCATTCACTATCCCAGGTTTGTGACCTTTCTTATATATCATTCTGATATTTTTTTGCTACTTAAATTAAAATGACTTTTTTTACATTTATATCATGGATTTGTTACTTTAATTACAAGTACCTCAGTTTGAATTAACCTTCAAAAGTTTCAAAAATTATTCATTAGTCATTTACAGGTGTTATCATTTTTATAAAAATTCTTGTCTAATAGAGGCTGGCTTAGGGTCTTGGTCGATGTATATCAAGAAAACGGAGTGGTCCGAGGACTGTATCGAGGAATGAGTATCAACTACATTCGCATTATGCCCACTGTTGCCATTTCTTTTGCCACTTATGAAACTGCCAAGCAGGCTTTTGGATTAGACACTGGAGTAGACAGATGATAATTGACATTTGTTGATGACATGTGATGACAGCTCTGGAGTAAGATCCTCCAGTAGCAGTTTTCTACACCACCCTATTGACTGAATATCAAAGTTGGATCAAAACTCATACAAGATGCATCTCATGATCATTTGCCTCAAGCCTTTAAACAAGAGAATGAATCTGTTACATGATGCCTGGGTCAGATCATATCATTAAAGAACATTTGTGGTGAATAAAATGTGTGTGGTGAACCTGGACTGATTACAAAGACAGTTCTGTTTCCCAGTTGATTATAATATACTCCTCTATTCCCCATTTTGATAACTAGATACCTCTGTTCTTCCTGTGATCAAAATAGAAACTTCAACCCCCTCTAGATAAACTAGTTAACTTCATTCACCAGTGGGTTTCAACAGGTAATTTCACTCCCCAATTTAACGTTTAAAGCCCCATAAACTGTCGCCACAGTCCCGTAAGGATTTCCCATAAATTGCGATCAACTGGTTATGAAATTTAAAAAATTGCGGAAAATGTATTTATATTATTATCATCATACTGACTTCATCTTTTAGGATAAGAATAGTTATTTTACGTATCCAAAAGACCGACTTCAGTTTAACACTATTTTTACTGTAGTTTAGTACTATTATTTTAAAACAAAGTATAGCAAAATCACATCTTCAAGTAAAAACTACCACAAACCTTCACGAATGGAGCGATAACACTAGCGAAGGCAACCGCCACCATTTCCTGAAGTCGACTAAAGCTTCTCTCACTAAATGAAGAATTTCTATTTTCTATGATCTCATTACTAAAAAGAGTGCTATAGAGGTGCACATTACCGCGCTTTGGGATTAGAGACAAGGCGCGCAATACCGCGCTTTGTGGGGCATTAAACGTTAAGTAAAGTAAAAACTGCTGTTACCAAGTTGTTGAGACACTTTGCTTCTCATTTGATTTTATGAGACACTGGTTACCCCACAAAAATATCCACGAAATTATAATAATTTTTTTTTATTAGTAATATTTTAATTTATATTTTATGATTCATTCAGTTGATGAACTCATGCAGATGTTAATGTTACATAAAGAGATTCATTACAAATATGAACACATGCACATGTTTATCTTTTAAAAAAGATTGTTTATGTTAAATAAAGAGATTCATTCAATAGATGACAGCATAAAGATGTTCATGTTACATTAAATGATTCATTCAATCAATGACAGCATAAAGATGTTCATGTTACATTAAATGATTCATTTAACTCATGAGGATATACAAATATTTACATTACATTATGGGATTCATTCATTTGATGTACTCATGCCAATGTTTTTAATGGGATTTTTTTTTACATATTGTAATTTGAGCACATAAAACTTGTTGTTACAGAATAGGATTCATCCAAGAGAGTTTAATGACCTGCTGTGTTTTCAAAGAAAAGCTTTCTATAGATTAAAATACATTCTATTATGTCTTTATTCCATGCAAGTATTTATTTATAAGGAATTATTTTCATGATGTGTTTTAAAAATTGTACAAGGTGTAAAAGAAATAAAATTTTCACAATTTTTTATGCAAAACTTGTTATATGTCGTTGTTGTTTAGGTAGGTTTGAAGAATTATTTAACTGTTATAACATTACTGAGGTCAAATGAAAAGTTTAAGTGCAAGGTCTTGTAAGATTAACTGACTTGTATATATAATTAAAGTGTTTTCTTGTTTAGGTTAACTGACAAGTAGATTGTTTGCATTTATTGTTTTTAGGGATTGATTATAATCTCTACAAATTTTATATAAATTTCTCTTATTTTGATTTATAATTTATATTTGAGGCACTAGAGGATAGAAGAACCAAGAGCAAAGTGGTAATCATACATAAAGCAATTAATTCTAATTTAGAAATACAACACAAAGATAACTTAATACAACCCTCAGATAGACATAAGGATAAAAACACCTTTCTTGTTCCGTATGCAAGAACAAACACATACAAGTTTTCCTTCTTCCCGTCCGGAATTCGGGCGTGGAATGGGTTGCCTGAGGAATCCAGGAAAACCAACACTTTATCAACATTTGGATCTCTAATAAAAATGCAGGACTAAACACAAACCATAGATAAGCGTAGGACGCAATAATCTTCTGTATAGAAGGAGCGTCTGTAAACAGATAAGATAAGATAAGATATATTTAATTTGTAATTTTATCACCCCTGAACTAATTGAATAAATGTCTGATAATGAAAATTCCAGTAAAAGTTGTAGTAATAAGTAATAACCTCATTTCCAATTTCCAGTCTTATTTAATGTAGTTGAGACAAGATCAAGATTACTTAGGTGATACAGATCAATGCTAAGGGTAAACTGAAACTTAGCTTGACTTGGTTTCCTCATAGAGTGTATCAATATAATTTATTGGATAGTGTGTATTGTGTCTCTGCTTTGTGTAATAAATCTTGTTTCTTAAATTGAAGAGTAAGAAATCATGTTTCTTAAATTAAAGAGTTAGAGATATATTTATAGCCTTTTCATTATAATTTTAAAAAGAACGAATTTTGTCAGCAGCTTTGTGGTCAAATTGATACAGCGACCGATTGCTGAATTAGAGGTCTGGAGTGACCGATTGCTGAATTAGAGGTCTGGATTTCGATTTTTAGTTGGGGCGTTTTTTTTTCTTTACAGTTTTTTAAACATAATTAATTTTTTTTTCATGGGTTTGTCCCTGACAGAATCACTATCACATTTTAAGTTTAGGAATAGGTGTTAGGGGTAGGTTTAGCGATAGGTTTTAGGGTTAGGGGTAGGTTTAGTGATAGTTATTCCTTTCTTCATTTTTTTCCCTTCATTTTTTCTCCTTGAGCGTAAAATTACTTTTAAAACAGGCCAAAAATAACAACAAAAATTAATGCAATATTGTGGCGGCGCTCTTCTGTGCATTCGAACTTTCGACATACTTGTAGCTCTTCAATTTTAGAAACACGATTTCTTACACAAACCAGACGAGACAATACACGCTACCAATTTATTGTACTTTATTTCAGTTACTTTTCTTTCCCTAAGCTGTGAGTTGGAATATTTCATGTTTAAAAGTCAACCTTACTAAAGTCTATTTATGGTGTTTGCAATACCTTAAATGACATTATTATTGGCAATCAAATCCTGTTTTAGATGTTCAGTTTTGTGCCATCTAATGTTTGTAAATGTTCAGTTTTGTGCCATCTAATGTTTGTAAATGTTCAGTTTTGTGCCATCTAATGTTTGTAAATGTTCAGTTTTGTGCCATCTAATGTTTGTAAATGTTCAGTTTTGTGCCATCTAATGTTTGTAAATGTTCAGTTTTGTGCCATCTAATGTTTGTAAATGTTCAGTTTTGTGCCATCTAATGTTTGTACATGTTCAGTTTTGTGCCATCTAATGTTTGTAAATGTTCAGTTTTGTGCCATCTAATGTTTGTAAATGTTCAGTTTTGTGCCATCTAATGTTTGTAAATGTTCAGTTGTGTGCCATCTGTTTGTAAATGTTCAGTTTTGTGCCATCTAATGTTTGTAAATTTTCAGTTTTGTGCCATCTGTTTGTAAATGTTCAGTTTTGTGCCATCTAATGTTTGTAAATTTTCAGTTTTGTGCCATCTAATGTTTGTAAATGTTTCTGTAACTTAAATAACTTAAGATCAGGTACAGCACACACTGAGGTTTTTTCTGATTAACTCAATTTTAGATTTGTTTGGTTCTAATTTCAATAAAATATAAGATTTATTTCTTTTGGATAAGCTTTAGCGTTAAAATATAACTCGAGAAATAGAGAAATGAGCTAAAATGAGGAAAAATGAATTGTATTTGTCTGTACCAAAATAAGATAGACATTTTTTAGAAAGGCAGGGGAGGCTATCATTCAATGAAGATTCAGAGAAACATAAATTTAATTTAATGTCTTATACTACTTACACCAAAACAATATATAAATACAATTTTTATTCACCCAATTTTATTTTGCAATTTTTAATTTTCGTATTCTACATTCAAAAATAGACATTGCTAAGCAATTGCTTGCATAAAAAGTTGTATGCCAGATTCCTAAAACTTCACTCTTATAAGTTGGTCTTAGCGCTGTCTCCTGACTGAAGAACAATTCTCTTATGATACACATTCTGATTTGGTCTTTAGCTGTGTTGGTGTTCTGTGTGTAAGGGTTGAAATTTGTTGATTCACTTCACTTTGTGAATGTGCTAATAAACTTGGTGTACAAGTCCTGAGTTATCTATATGTATCTGGTGGATTCTCTTCACTTCACTTTTTATGTGATTGTGTCGTATATATACCCGGCCACGTGGACCTGTAAGGCTCCCCCCCCCAACCCTCAAACCACGTGATCAGTAAGACGCCACCCCACAGACCACGTGACCCGTAAGGGCGCCACCCCCCTCCCACAGACGATGTGGCCCATAATTTTGTGTGTGTCAACAACACTGTTGCCATTGTACCTGAAAGACTATCTGATGAGAAAACCAACAACTCCAAACCCCATCCCCCCACCACGAGCAATGTGTGGCGCAAAGCTCTGTCTGTATGTTTGGCATCCACTGGCTTTGCCGTGTGTGATCAAGAAGGTGTTGAAATAATTGACGCCTCAACGGCGGCAACTACAAATGCTATAATGAATCCAAACTACTCGAACATTACGCTGAGCTCACCTCCAACCTTGAACATATAACTCCATCCTCACTTGAACTTATAATTCCACCCTCACTTGAACTTATAATTCCCTCCTTAATTGAACATATAATTCCCTCCTGACTGAAACATATAATTCCCTCCTCTCTTGAACATATAATTCCCTCCTCAATTGAACATATAATTCCCTCCTCAATGAACATAAATTCCCTCCTCACATGCACTTGAACATATAATGCCCTCCCTGTGCTGATGGCTAACTCAGAAGATCTAATAGAAGTTGTTTGTAGGCTTCTCTAGCAGGTAAAGATAATTCACTGTGTTACCATGGATGCATTTCACCATTCAGTGTCCAGCTAACGTTCAATTAGGTCAATACTTGTGCAGTAAATGTGATTTAAAAAATCTTCTACCCATTCTATGGATTGGACTCGATTTCGACGATGACGAGGTAGTTTTTACTTTATCAAGCCAGGGATATAAAATGATAAGACTACAGAAAAAAAGTTATGATTCAAGATTTATACGAAACAAAAAATTAAGCACAAAAACAGTGACATAAATTTATGCATTTTTAAAAAGACTGCAATGTCTCCGTGGATGATTTCAAAATTAAATATTTTTAATTCAACAGAAAGACTGCAAATTCTTGCAAAGAAATAATAATGGCATGGTACAATGGTCTAAGTCTAGTACACAATCTAACCGCACGAATTAATTAATAACCGCATATCATGTGAACACACATACGAAAAAATTCACACATTTAATGTTTTTGCTTTGAATTGACCTACGTTAAATGATTTCACGTGAGTTAAACTCTCTTGTTAGTGCCACTAAACACTGTTTACATTGTTAGTCTCCCTAAACACTGTTTACATTGTTAGTCTCACTAAACACCGTTTACATTGTTAGTCTCACTAAACACTGTTTACATTGTTAGTCTCACTAAACACTGTTTACATTGTTAGTCTCACTAAACACTCTTTACATTAATAGTCTCACTAAACACTGTTTACATTGTTAGTCTCACTAAACACTGTTTACATTGTTAGTCTCACTTAAAACTGTTTACATTATTAGTCTCACTAAACACTGTTAGTCTCACTAAACACTCTTTACATTGTTAGTCTCACTAAACACTGTTTACATTGTTAGTCTCACTAAACACTGTTTACATTGCTAGTCTCACTAAACACTCTTTACATTGTTAGTCTCACTAAACACTGTTTACATTGTTAGTCTCACTAAACACTGTTTACATTGTTAGTCTCACTAAACACTGTTTACATTGTTAGTCTCACTAAACACTGTTTACATTGTTAGTCTCACTAAACACTGTTTACATTGTTAGTCTCACTAAACACTGTTTACATTGTTAGTCTCACTAAACACTGTTTACATTGTTAGTCTCACTAAACACTGTTTACATTGTTAGTCTCACTAAACACTGTTTACATTGTTAGTCTCACTAAACACTGTTTACATTGTTAGTTTAACTTAACACTGTTTATTACATTGTTCAGATTCAGATAGAGAGGTTGAAAGGTGTCAACTGTAAAGAGTAACAAAGAGAAAGAAACAAATTCAAAATACAATTTAGTTCATTCGTGAAAAATAACTAATCAAAATTAAAGATGTAAAATATTTAGGAGTCATAATAAATGAGAAATTGTCATGGAATCCCCATGTCAATGAAATAATTAAAAAATCAAACAAAACCTTAGGCTTTATAAAAAGAAACATTAACAGATGTAATCAGAATTTAAACTAAAATGCTACCTCACTTTGGTGAGACCTGTTCTAGAATATGCATCTTCTGTATGGGACCCATCCACCAAAGAAAACATTGATAATCTAGAACAAATCCAAAAAAGAGCTGCCAGATTCATTACTGGAGAATATTCAAAACTGAAAAATAACACCATTAGTTAAATCATTAAATCTTGAAACACTAGAGGATAGAAGAACCAAGAGCAAAGCAATAATAATACATAAGGCAATTAATTCTAGCTTAGAAATAAAACACAAAGATAACTTAATACAACCCCCAGATAGACATAGGGATAAAAACACGTTTCTTATTCTGCATGCAAGAACAAACAAATTCTCGTTCATCCCGTCCGGAATTCGGGCGTTCAATGGGTTGCCTGAAAACCAACACTTCATCAACATTTAAAACTCTAATAAAATGCAGGACTAGACACAAACAACGGATAAACGTAGGACGCAGTAATCTTCTGTATAGAAGGAAGGTCTGTAACAGAAAAGAAGAAGACTTCAACAGCAGATGCTGTCATTATTCTTCTCATATGACAAATTCAATATTTTTTGTAACATAAATACTCTCATGACATGTAATTGTTTAAAATTAACTTTTTTTGATATATTCCTATTGCTAGTTATTTGTGATTTTGTTCGTTGGTTATTTTTGCTTGAATTTGAATTTCTTTTCTGAATATGAAGTTGGTTTATTTTTGTTATTGATTTTTTAAATTTATTTATATTTTAAATTTAAAAGTTAGTGCGACGTTGTATTTGTGTGTTTTCATTGAGTAAATGGTGCTTTGATTTGAATTTGAGGTTGGTTCAAGTGCTCTGGTCAAGATGAATTATCATTATTTGCTCTGGTCAAGTTGTATTACTTGCTTATGTTCAGTTTTATTATCTCCTTTGATCCAGTTGTATTATTTATTTTGGTCAAGGTGTATTATTTACTTTGGTCCAGTTGTATTATGTGCTTGGTTCAGTTGTATTATGTGCTTTGGTCCAGTTGTATTATGTGCTTTAGTCCAGTTGTATTATGTGCTTTGGACCAGTTGTATTATGTGCTTTGGTCCAGTTGTATTATGTGCTTTGGTCCAGTTGTATTATGTGCTTTGGCACGGTTGTATTATGGGCTTTGGTCAAGTTGTATTATGTGTTTTTAGTCCAGTTGTATTATGTGTTTTGGTCCAATTGTATTATGTGCTTTGGTCAAGTTGTATTATGTGCTTTGGTCCAGTTGTATTATGTGCTTTAGTCCAGTTGTATTATGTGCTTTGGTCCAGTTGTATTATGGGCTTTGGTCCAGTTGTATTATGTGCTTTGGTCCAATTGTATTATTTACTTTGGTCCAGTTGTATTATGTGCTTTGGTCCAGTTGTATTATGTGCTTTGGTCCAGTTGTATTATGTGCTTTGGTCCAGTTGTATTATGGGCTTTGGCCCAGTTGTATTATGTGCTTTGGTCCAGTTGTATTATGTGCTTTGGTCCAGTTGTATTATGTGCTTTGGTCCAGTTGTATTATTTACTTTGGTCCAGTTGTATTATGTGCTTTGGTCCAGTTGTATTATGTGCTTTGGTCCAGTTGTATTATGTGCTTTGGTCCAGTTGTATTATGGGCTTTGGCCCAGTTGTATTATGTGCTTTAGTCCAGTTGTATTATGTGCTTTGGTCCAGTTGTATTATGTGCTTTGGTCCAGTTGTATTATGTGCTTTGGTCCAATTGTATTATTTACTTTGGTCCAGTTGTATTATGTGCTTTGGTCCAATTGTATTATTTACTTTGGTCCAGTTGTATTATGTGCTTTGGTCCAGTTGTATTATGTGCTTTGGTCCAGTTGTATTATGGGCTTTGGCCCAGTTGTATTATGGGCTTTGGTCCAGTTGTATTATGTGCTTTGGTCCAATTGTATTATGTGCTTTGGTCCAGTTATATTATGTGCCTTGGTCCAATTGTATTATTTACTTTGGTCCAGTTGTATTATGTGCTTTTTTGGTCCAGTTGTATTATGTGGTTTGGTCCAGTTGTATTATGTAGTTTGATGAAATTTTAATTGTTTTAATTACTTTTTGTGTCTTCGTTGTGAGCTATAAACCATTATTCGATACTGCATTCTGCTCTTTTGAAATGTAAAATGTTGTGTCTTAAATTTGGTTATCTTAGTTTTTTTGTTTCGTTTTTTTAATTTGGCTCATTTATTTTATTTTTTAAAGAATTTGTACCCTAAGCATAAGCAGATTATATTTACAACCATATTTAATTGTCACATAATATACACTTCACAGTTTGAAAGCCTTCTAACACCCAACAAGTAACTGCGCACACACACATTGACAGCTCATACACAAATTTACTAAGCACACACACACGCATTGACTATGCATACACACACACATTGATTACGCAAAAACACACATTGACTAGTGACTACACAGCCACACACTGACTAGTGACTACACAGCCACACATTGACTAGTGACTACACAGCCACACATTGACTAGTGACTACACAGCCACACATTGACTAGTGACTACACAGCCACACATTGACTAGTGACTACACAGCCACACATTGACTAGTGACTACACAGCCACATATTGACTAGTGACTACACAGCCACACATTGACTATAATGCACTCCAATTGATGAACCACACGGAACGTTCTCTATTTTTATTTTAAACGCAGTCTAATAGATGCTCACAACACAGCCACACATTGACTAGTGACTACACAGCCACACATTGACTAGTGACTACACAGCCACACATTGACTAGTGACTACACAGCCACACATTGACTAGTGACTACACAGCCACACATTGACTAGTGACTACACAGCCACACATTGACTAGTGACTACACAGCCACACATTGACTAGTGACTACACAGCCACACATTGACTATAATGCACTCCAATTGATGAACCACACGGAACGTTCTCTATTTTTATTTTAAACGCAGTCTACCCACGTGAACACAATAGTAAGTGTATGTCCTCCACTTACGCAATGCTTAAACCAACATTCAGTAGTATAATATATTATGTATATTTTTTCTCAAACACATCAAAACATACACCATAAACCATTTGAGATCCACCAAACTATAACTCGTCTTTGCTATCGATGTAACAATATGTTAGTTACAATTTAATGTTAAAATCAATACCGTTTGTTTCAGAACTGGTTTTACTATTTATATTTAATGATACATTTGCTGAAATTGTTTCCTTGCATGGATTGGTGAAGATGTTTCAATCGATTTGACCCATATTATCAGCAAATATTTTATATGTCGTTGTTGTTGTTCATCCGTCGTAGCTAACGATGACCACTCTCATCATATTAGTCCAGTGCTAGGCTGCCACCTGTGTCCTCTGGTGGCTTATTAGCACTATTCTTGAATGATATTTTGCGTCCGCATGTCGGACAAGAGATGGATGGGATCCCTTCAGGAGGGTTTTGTACACGGTCCTTCCTGGCTTGACGTCTGGTCTTGGCAGCCTGTTGTCTGTTAGCCTCGCAGACAGCTCCGCCATTCCGTATCATACAGCGCCAGTTTGGCTCGGTCACTGGCTGCTGCCTCCCAGGAGTCATGTCCAATGTCAAAGGCCTTCAGAGCAGTTTTGAGTGCATCCTTGTAGCGCTTACTTGGGGAAGCGATGGTTGGGCATGCGCACTAAATTCTCCGCCCAGCGTAGATGGCACTGCTTGAGGTTAGTGAAATATGTTATATGTTTTATGTTTTATGTTATGTTATATGTTATGTGTTTTTTGTTACATGTAATATGTTTTCTTGCTGTCATGTAAAGTCTTACTGATACTGAAAATTATTATAAATCTAACACTGAATGATAAAACCACAGCAAACAGTTTAGTACTTAAGTTGTTGATTATTTTAATAATCTTATTTCCTTTTATTATTGAAATTGTCACACTACTTTGGGATCCAATATAAATGACGTCCATCTTCTCTATTTGAATTTGAGATCGTCCTTTCAGCATCACAAAAATTGCCACCATCCCACGTTTTGATTTTCGGAAAAGTCGCATCCCCCACCCCCGGACACACACAACCATTAAGACCCTTAGAACACATAATTAATTACCACTACCAGACTACCACCCTCCACTAACCCTTTAATTCATACCTCACCATGTCCAAGTACCGCTATTACCACTACCATCCTCCACTAACCCTTTAATTCATACCCCACCATGTCCAAGTACCGCTATTACCACTACCATCCTCCACTAACCCTTTAATTCATACCCCACCATGTCCAAGTACCGCTATTACCACTACCACCCTCCACTAACCCTTTAATTCATACCCCACCATGTACAAGTACCGCTATTACCACTACCACCCTCCACTAACCCTTTAATTCATACCCCACCATGTACAAGTACCGCTATTACCACTACCACCCTCCACTAACCCTTTAATTCATACCCCACCATGTACAAGTACCGCTATTACCACTACCACCCACCACTAACCCTTTAATTCATACCCCACCATGTCCAAGTACCGCTATTACCACTACCACCGACCAACAACCCTTCAATTCATACCCGACCCTGTCCAAGTACCGCTATTACCACTACCACCGACCAACAACCCTTTAACTCATACCCCACCATGTCCAAGTACCGCTATTACCACTACCACCCACCAACAACCCTTTAACTCATACCCCACCATGTCCAAGTACCGCTATTACCACTACAAGACTACCACCCTCCACTAACACTTTAATTCATACCCCACCATGTCCAAGTACCGCTATTACCACTACCACCCACCACTAACCCTTTAATTCATACCCCACCATGTCCAAGTACCGCTATTACCACTACCACCCTCCACTAACACTTTAATGCATACCCCACCATGTCAAGGTACCGCTCTTGTGTCAGAGGTAATTACTCTAGGTCAGGGGTCGGGAAACTTTTTGTCCGAGAAAGCCATAGACACCATGTATTTTGAAAATTAATTCTATGAGAGCCATACATTATGTTTAAAACTAAAAATTCAAGTAAATGTGTGCATTTTGTGTAATTTCAACACTAAAATTACAACAATTATGACTCTGAATTATTTCTTTAAAAAATATTTTTTTATATGCCATTAATATGTAGATCAAAGGAGTCTAAATACACGTTGTTTATCGAACATTTGTCTGAGAGCCAGTTGCAGCCATCAATAGAGCCACATCTGGCTCGAGAGCCATGGTTTCCCGACCCCTGCTCTAGATCAACGGTTCTTAACTGGGTGTCAAATTCTCCCAAACTCCACTTTCTTAGAAAGTTCCATAAAACTGTTAATGATAATGTAATTACTTGTTGTTGTTGTTGTTGTTTTAACTGTTTAGGTTTCTAATTATCAATATCAGCAGTTAATTTTTATTTTTTGGCTGGTAGAGGATATGTAGGCCTATGCGAACTTTTATGGTGAATTTCTTTTGACTAAAGGACAGAAATGAAAATACACGCGCTATATCTCTATCTCTATATATATAAGACGCATTTGTTGTCTGTCTGGTTGTCTGTCTGTTCCCTCATAACTCGAGATCCAGACAACCAAATAACGTGAAATTTGGTACACGTACACAAAATTATACCGGAAAGGTTATTAAACAGGTTTCGTTCCTTACATATAAGATACTGGGGCCCGGGGGCCCAAAATGTAGTTTTTCCCTATATGAGCTATATAAAATAAAAATTATTGAAAATTAAGACGTAAAATAATGACGCAAATTAATAAACATTTTGGTGTCGAGATTAACAAGAAGGCGATTATCGCCATAAAATAATTTTTTTGTTGTTGTTGCTTTGTTGTTGTTGCTTTTGTTGTTTTGTTGTTGTTGTAGTTGTTGTTTTGTTGTTGTTGTTTTGTTGTTGTTTTGTTGTTGATTTTTTTGTTGATGTTTTGTTTTTGTAGTTGTTGCTGTTGTTGTTTTTGTTGTTGTTGCTGTTGTTGTTGCTGTTGTTGTTGCTGTTGCTGTTGTTGTTGCTTTGTTGTTGTTGCTGTTGTTGTTGTAGTTGTTTTATTGTTGTTTTGTTGTTGATTTTGTTGTTTTTTTGTTGTTGTTTTGTTTTTGTTGTTTTGTTGCTGTTGCTGTTGTTGGTTTTGTCGTTGTTGCTGTTGTTGTTGCTGTTGTTGTTGTAGTTGTTGTTTTGTTTTTGTTGCTTTGTTGTTGTTGCTGTTGTTGTTGTAGTTGTTGTTTGTTTTTGTTGTTTGTTTTTGTTGTTTTGTTGCTGTTGTTGTTTTTGTTGTTGTTGCTGCTGTTGTTAAACCCGGGCGAAGCCGGGTACTTGCCCCTAGTTATCTATATCCTAGTCCTAGTTTTTAAATATCTCATAATTCATTCATTTATCTGGGGGTCGGGGAAAATTTAAAGTTAAGAGAGATAGAGAGATAGATAGATAGAGAGAGAGAGAGAGAGAGAGAGAGAGAGAGAGAGAGAGAGAGAGAGAGAGAGAGAGAGAGAGAGAGAGAGAGAGAGGGAGAGAGGGAGAGGGAGGGAGGGAGGGAGGGAGGGAGGGAGGGAGGGAGGGAGGGAGGGAGGGAGAGAGGGAGGGAGGGAGGGAGGGAGGGAGAGAGGGAGGGAGAGAGAGAGAGAGAGAGAGAGAGGGAGAGAGAGAGAGAGAGAGAGAGAGAGAGAGAGAGAGAGAGAGAGAGAGAGAGAGAGAGAGAGAGAGAGAGAGAGAGAGAGAGAGAGAGAGAGAGAGAGAGAGAGAGAGAGAGAGAGAGAAGCAGCAGATACCAACAAAAAAAACGGGAAAGAATTCATTCCTCCCTTCACTTGACTATTTCTTAAGATCAGCCTTAAAAAACAAAAGATAAAAATTAAGAAGATAAAAAAGTAGTTCCAGATAAAGGAAATGGCTGTATCACTATCATTAACTAGCCAAGAATCGCCGAGAGCTCTTCAAATCATTTATATTCTTTAGATATTTTTTTAGATATAAGTAGGAAGATTATGGGCTGTAATAGTTTATTATTTCCTAGATTAAATTTAATAAAGAACTTGACTTAGTTTGCCAGACAACATTATCATATGCTGAGAAATTACCGTATCATCACTCTAACTGCACTTTTCACGGAAGCTCTTTAACAATCACTTTGACAAGTTTAATACTTGACATTGTATTAGTGGTACGTTTAACATATTTAATTATTTCCTGAAGCTCTCAGTCATTTGCGTTATCGAAGTAAGGTTTCAATTTTTATCAAATTAGATTTGGGACTTAAGTATTAATGCTTTAAATCGATCAAATCTGATTCCAGAACCTTTCAGCTTTAGGCTTGAATGAATGGAATCATATGGCGTGACATTATGGTCCTTTGATAGATATTCAAGTTTATCACAAGTGTATACGTATGTGCATTTTGTCGTATTTAAATGATAATGCTGCCAGGGAAATTTCCACTTTGTTAAAATAGCCGGGCATTAGGCAGCCGAGTAAAAAATTAATGTCCTCCCGGTTATTCTCACAGGAATCTCATTATGTCAGTTTTGAAATTGTAAGAGTTCATTTACTTTCCACGTGACTGCTTTATATAGACACCCTGGAAGATTGAGTCCATATCTAACGTGGAATGGCTGGGTCAGCTGCATGATTGATGGCTCTGTGGGGGACTGGGGTCTACTGAGTGAACTTTAAACACTGGATGTTGGTAAGCTGCATGATTGATGGCACTGTGGGGGACTGGGGTTGGCTTGGTGGGTCAGCTGCATGATTGATGGCTCTGTGGGGGACTGGGGTTGGCTGGGTGGGTCAGCTGCATGATTGATGGCTCTGTGGGGGACTGGCGTTGGCTGGGTGGGTCAACTGCATGATTGATGGCTCTGTGGGGGACTGGGGTTGGCTGGGTGGGTCAGCTGCATGATTGATGGCTCTGTGGGGGACTGGGGTCTACTGGGTGAACTTTACACTGGATGTTGGTCAGCTGCATGATTGTTGGCTCTGTGGGGGACAGGGGTTGGCTTGGTGGGTCAGCTGCATGATTGATGGCTCTGTGGGGGACTGGGGTTGGCTGGATGGGTCAGCTGCATGATTGATGGCTCTGTGGGGGGCTGGCGTTGGTTGTGTGGGTCAACTGCATGATTGATGGCTCTGTGGGGGACTGGGGTTGGCTGGGTGGGTCAGCTGCATGATTGATGGCTCTGTGGGGGACTGGGGTTGGCTAAGTGGGTCAGCTGCATGATTGATGGCTCTGTGGAGGACTGGGGTTGGCTAAGTGGGTCAGCTGCATGATTGATGGCTCTGTGGGGGACTGGAGTTGGCTGGGTGGGTCAGCTGCATGATTGATGGCTCTGTGGGGGACTGGGGTTTACTGGGTGAACTTGTAAACACTGGATGTTGGTCAGCTGCATGATTGATGGCTCTGTGGGGGACTGGGGTCTACTGGGTGAACTCTTAAACACTGGATGTAAGACTTTATTGTTGCCATTAGATGCAAATCAGTGGTCGGGAAATCGTGGCTCGCGAGTCGCATTGCGGCTCTTATGCGATTGAGTACGGCTCTGCCAGTGAAACACAAAACGGTTCGGATTAGAAGACGCAAGTCCATATTAAATGAAAGATTTGTAATTTTTGTCAATAAGTATAATTATTATTATATTTTCTACCATCTATTTGATGTATATTAAATACTTTAAACCAACTTTGAAAATCATGGCTCTTGACTGATTCTTGATCATTATTTTAAAAAAGTCCTGGTGCTGATTTTCGGCACTATTGGCTAATGACTTTGCCAACCACTGGTGCAGTCCTGCTTGTGGCAAATAAATGTAAGACCTACTTGTAGCCACTGATTGTACACTTAAATTGTATCAACTGGTTTGTACACCTCTAATTTTAGCCACAGTTTGTACACCTAAACGTAGCCTAGAGGTGGCTTTGAGATGCACTATGAAAAAATAGAACAAACCAGCATCTCTAGGACTATAGTTGTTTAATTTCTGCCAATCCTAAAAATCGAACAAGGCATAAACAAATTAACATATTCCTAACTCCTTTTTCAATTCTATTATCCCCAACTGTTTTCATATTACGTCACTTCCGCGCTCAAAGTGTGATGTGGTGCGTCACGTTCGGGTGCACACTGCTGCATATAATTGTAGCAACTTGGCACATACCTTATTTTAGACACATAATTAATTCTACTATGAACTCATATTGCTCATATTTAGACCAAGTTGGCTTAGACACTTAGACCTACTGTGACCTCTTGGTGTAAAACCGCTGGCAATTTTCGGAATAAATATAAAGTCAAAGAATGTGAGTACATGTATCCCTTGAAATTAGCTTTTAAGTTGACGTTGATCGATTATTCTTGTGTTCGCAGTGATTGACTGTGCAGTTGTATACATATATATAAAATAATGAACTATTTGGTCACCTAGGTCGCAATATCAAAATAATGCGACCTAATTGTTAATAAAATATTGTGACCGAACTGTATGACCCCCATTCCAGGGCCGGATTAAGCCATCTTGGTGCCAAAGGCACAAACCCACATTGGTGCCCCCTTCTGCCCCGATCTCCCATTGACCGCTGATATGTTCAATATCAAGCAAACCAACTAACAAACAAAACAGTTGTTAGCACACAGGGGCGTCACAAGGGATTGCGGGAGGTGGGGACCGCACCGGGTGACACCAAAGGGTAAAATTGTGTATGCCTCGTTATTTGGCATTGGCATACTCGGAGGAGGTCTATGGGGTAAGTTGTGAGGGGGTGACACCATGACCTACCGAACTGGATGGCACCCACCCTAGTGACGCCGCTGTTAAAACAAATGTTTGTACTAGTATCACTCAAATAAAACCTACGATAAGTTATTTCTGTATTAAAATTAATATTTAATTAATTTTGTAATAATAATAGACAAACATACTGTAACTTTTTTAATAGATGAGAAAGTCAGAGAAAGCAAACCTTTAAATTTTAAAGTATTTTATTCTAGATTTATATCTGGCAAAGTACATCATCCAAGTTAATTTTGCGCAAAATGTCTGTCTCAATCATCAGAAAAGATAGGAATCAAGCCTTTCTTATTTCATTATTGATCTACTTGGATTTTGTGCACGTTTTAACTGAGAATAAGAAAAACCCGTAAAAAACCAAGTTTTCGACTATAAATCCTTTATGTACGAGAAGTAATTAAAAGAATGTTCATTATAATACGCAGCGCCAGACCATCCAGAAATACAAAATTGCAATTGTGTCGTAAAACATGTTTAATATAATGCGCACCGATCAGGAATATGTTTATAAAAAGAGCTGTCAATAAAATACGCACCTTATTGCGCGACAGAAAGGTTGTTCAATATAATACGCACCGCGACGCTCTATCTCAAAAAATAGCATGATACATAGGAATAAATAAAATAATCTAAAAAATCAATAATTTAATTACGGTACATGCGATCGATCTGAAATTTTGATACATTGTTTTTTTCATCGGTACGAAACTGCCTGCAAAATTTCAGCTCGCTATCTTGCGAGCAAGTGGGTTAAAAATCTATCAAAAGTTTTGGCGACAAGGTCGGCCGCAGACACCACGAGTTAATATAAAGGATTTAATAAGAAAAACCCGTAAAAAACCAAGTTTTTTTACTATAAATCCTTTATGTACGAGAAGTAACTAAAAGAATGTTCATTATAATACGCAGCGCCAGACCATCCAGAAATACAAAATTGCAGTTGAGTCGTAAAACATGTTTAATATAATGCGCACCGATCAGAAATATGTTTATAAAAAGAGCTGTCAATAAAATACGCACCTTGTTGCGCGACAGAAAGGTTGTTCAATATAATACGCACCGCGACGCTCTATCTCAAAAAATAGCATGATACATAGGAATAAATAAAATAATCTAAAAAATCAATAATTTAATTACGGTACATGCGATCGATCTGAAATTTTGATACATTGTTTTTATTATCGGTACGAAACTGCCTGCAAAATTTCAGCTCGCTATCTTGCGAGCAAGTGGGTTAAAAATCGATCAAAAGTTTTGGCGACAAGCAAGCAAGCAAGCAAGGTCCGCCGCAGACACCAAGAGTTAATATAAAGGATTTAAAAAGAGCGCTTAGTTAAAACGTTCGTAAACATTAATGTTAAAAATATGCGCAAGTCCATTTCTACATTGGAAAAGCAAACTGGATTTTGTATCTATTACTTTGTATAATTCTGCATGACTCAATGTGTTGTTTTCATATTTTGATGCACGAAACTTGTGGCGAATATATGAGTGTAACTTTTGTAGTTCAGTATATAAATCATTGTTCAGATCTTCAGGATAAACATTTATTAGTCCTATATAACACTGAGATGTTTGTGGTACATCGACCAGACAAGAAAATCTAACTGCTATATCATTATATACCTATCCTCATCTACCCATCTCTGTCTCAAGTTTGTCAACAATGGCGTAAAAAGCAAATATACGAAATTTGTCTCTGGCTTTCAGAGATACCTCAGGGGCATCACCATCAATGATCACTGTCTTTCATGCAAGTGATCTGCTAGTGAAGAATACACATCAGCACACGTTTTCAAGTTCACGTGCTCATTTTGTAGAGCTTGACTGAATCTGTGAAAATGTAACACTTCTTCCCAAAAGATGAGCGTGAGAGCAAATTCTAATTCTTGTATCTTCTTTGCAATTTTTGTCTGCTTCTCTTCTGGTGTCCCCCTTCTGTGACAGGTCTTATTGTAAACACTCTAACGCTTCTATAATCTGAGGATGAGACTTTAGAATAGCTTTAGTTCCAACAGCATGT
This sequence comes from Ampullaceana balthica, assembly GCA_944989445.1. Taxonomy (NCBI): domain Eukaryota; kingdom Metazoa; phylum Mollusca; class Gastropoda; family Lymnaeidae; genus Ampullaceana; species Ampullaceana balthica. The sequence goes on along the minus strand of CALYLW010001508.1, from coordinate 46,337 downwards.
GCTTCCCATCTGGTATCGGAAAGAGAGTTTACCAGCGTTCAATCCACAAAGCATCCTTTCAGAATCTTCCATCTGTTTGTTGAAGCTGAGAAAAAAGTATAAATCAGTTGCACTGTATGGAAGAAGTTTACTGCCTCTAAACACGAGTCAACGGCACTTCTGCCTACCAGTTTTAGTGAATGGGTAGCACAAGGTATGTAGATATAAAACTAATTTTCCTCTAGAATTTTTTTCTGCATGCCCTTGTAATACCAAGACATATTAGCTGCGTTATGCGGGACTGACCTCTGCATTTCGCAAATCAATATTGCAAACTTCACTTAAGTACTGCAACTTTTGCTTAGCCATACCTTCACCGGTGTGACTTTGCAGCTCCAAGAAAGTCAAAAGGCGCTCAATGGGCTCTCCATCTACCACATATCGAAGAACAAAGCTTAACTGATCTATGAGTGAAATATCGGGTATTGACAAGCTGAAATAACCGGAAGCCTTTACTTCATCTATTGTTACTTGATGGACTTTTGGGGACATAATTGTAATCAGTTCTTCACATATAGTTTGGGATTATACATAAGAAGGATTTCCTGTCCAAGAATTTCCTTATTTAGCAATGTGTGATGCTAAAAATGGTTCAAACTGACTGATCAACTCCATCAACCCTAGAAAATGCAATTTTATAAAGATCCAGTTGTCCATCTCTACTGGACTACTTGGATTTCACCGCAGCTAAGCGTTTTATTATTTCGTTATATTCGTTTCATTTGTGTACTATTTGTCCGTTGAGGAAGTCTCTTTGCCGATACGTTCGCTGTTGTGTTACGTCCTGTCAGGCCTACTAATACCCTGTTTTTATGTTATACATTTACCTATTTAAAAGCCTTATTGCAGTCGCACCCCCCTTTACTTTAATAATGTAATCAAACAATGTGACCTACTTTGTCAGCTAATAATGTAATCAACAAATGTGACCTACTTTTTCTGCTAATAATGTAATCGACGAACGTGACCTACTTTGTCATCTATTAATGTAATCGACCAATGTGACCTACTTTGTCAGCTCAAGCCGGCTTTAGTCATAGGCAAACTAGGCAGCCGCCTATGCCCTCCGATTAGTCTCATCATTAGTTGGGGCCTCGCACAAGAATCATTCCATATTTGTTATTTATTTTTCGATAACATTTAGGACCACATAATTCACTTCGCCCAGGGCCTCCAATTCCCTTAGGTCGGTTCTGGTCAGCTAATAATGTAATCAAACAATGTGACCTACTTTGTCAGCTACTAATGTAATCAAACTATGTGACCTACTTTGTCAGCTAATAATGTAATCAAACAATGTGACCTACTTTGTCAGCTAATAATGTAATCAAACTATGTGATTTAGTTTGTCAGTTAATGTTATAATCAAACTATATGACTTACTTTGTCAGCCAAGATTGCCATCAAACTTTATAATCGACTGGTGCATGTCAAAGGTTAAGAGTAAACATCGGCCCAGAGATGAAATGCAACCATCGAAACGAATGGTTTCATGGTAACTTTATAGCCCTGCCAGAGCCGCGTGATGTCATCGTTTAACAAAACAATCGATACGCTCATTTTTGTCCCTTACAGGATTCAATACACTTGTTTTATCATGAACATAACACTTATTTTATCATGAACATAATACTTATTTTATTATGAACATAACACTTATTTTATGATGAAAATAACACTTATTTTATGATGAACATAGCACCTATTTTATCATGAACAAAGCACTTATTTTTATTATCATGAACATAACACTTATTTTATTATCATGAACATAGCCATATCAATTATCTTATCATAAACATAGCATTTATTTTATTGTGAACATAGCACTTATTTTATCATTACAATAGTAATTATTTTATCATGAGCATAACACTTATTTAGTCATCTTGAATTCGCGATGCAACGTTGTGGCACTTAAATAACAATATCGTGCAAACAGTTTCATAAGGTTACATTAGATTAATTCAGATTGATATGTCCTACGGTCCATCAGATTGTTATGTCCTACGGTCCATCAGATTGTTATGTCCTACGGTCCATCAGATTGTTATGTCCTACGGTCCATCAGACTGTTATGTCCTACGGTCCATCAGATTGTTATGTCCTACGGTCCATCAGATTGTTATGTCCATCGGTACATCAGATTGTAATGTCCTACGGTCCATCAGATTGTTATGTCCTACGGTCCATCAGATTGTTATGTCCTACGGTCCATCAGATTGTAATGTCCTACGGTCCATCAGATTGTTATGTCCTACGGTCCATCAGATTGTTATGTCCTACGGTCCATCAGATTGTTATGTCCTACGGTCCATCAGATTGTTATGTCCTACGGTCCATCAGATTGTTATGTCCTACGGTCCATCAGATTTTTATGTCCATCGGTCCATCAGATTGTTATGTCCTACGGTCCATCAGATTGTTATGTCCTACGGTCCATCAGATTGTTATGTCCATCGGTCCATCAGATTGTTATGTCCATCGGTCCATCAGATTGTTATGTCCATCGGTCCATCAGATTGTTATGTCCATCGGTCCATCAGATTGTTATGTCCATCGGTCCATCAGATTGTTATGTCCATCGGTCCATCAGATTGTTATGTCCATCGGTCCATCAGATTGTTATGTCCATCGGTCCATCAGATTGTTATGTCCATCGGTCCATCAGATTGTTATGTCCATCGGTCCATCAGATTGTTATGTCCATCGGTCCATCAGATTGTTATGTCCATCGGTCCATTTCGCTGTAAGCCTTTAGATTCATCTGGTTGGATAAAGTATTAACGACGCATTAAACATTTAAAAAATGATTTGTTTGTTCTGTTGTAACATAGCGGGAATATTATTAATTCACATTTTTATTCTTTTACCTTATTTTTCTTTATTATTAAATCACATTTTTTTCGTCTTCTTGCAATAGGTGCTGTTTATTATTTAATTACATTTTCATGTTTTTCCCTAAGTTTTTATTTTATTAAACCAGATATTCGTTCTATTACCATATGTTCTGTTGTTCTGCTACTGTTTAGTGTTTGTATTATTAATCACATTTTCGACGTTACCGTATGTTACTTCTAAGGGGCCGTCCATATAGTACGTCACGCTCCAGAGGGGGGGGGTGGTGTAAGAAAGTGTGAAAGGGGGAGGGGAGTCCGGCCATGTGTTACGTCACACTGTTTTATATTAAATTTTAATTATTTTGTTAATAAAAAACCAAATTTTTGTTCGAAAGTGTGACGTACTTTGGGGGGGGGGCGGGTCCTAGATTTGTGACAGTTTGTGACCGGGGGGGGGGAGTTAACAATTTTCAAAAATAGCGTGACGTACTTTATGGACGGCCCCTAATTATTAATCATATTTCGTTATGCTACCATAATTTGCCTATTATTATAAATTACATATTCGTTCTATTATGGACAAAGCGCTTCATGACCAGGAATTTTTAAATACATCAATTTTAGTATCCTCTCCTCCCCCTCCCTCTCCAGGTGATGATGCTTGTAGTGGTTGAACTACTTTCAGCCCATATTTCTACACGCTCACCGTTTCCTAGGTAGCTGAAAAATCGATCTCATTCTATAGCTTAACACTGGAGCGTGACAGATCTTACACCCGATTTCGTTCCTGTTTAAATTTATTTACTTCTGACATATATGGGGCCGTCCATAAAGTACATCGCGCTATTTTTGACCATTTTTAACTCCCCCCTCCCCCTGTCAGAAATCTCGGACACCCCCCCCCCTTTTTTTTTAAAGTACGTCACACTTTCGAACAAAAATTTTGTGTTTTATTAACAAAATGATTAAAATTTAATATAAAACACCGTGATGTCACACATGGCCGGAACCCCCCCTCCTCCATGTCACAAACTGTCACTCTTTCTTACACCTCCTCCCCCTCTGTAGAGTGACGTACTTTATGGACAGCTCCATAAGTACGTGGTAAATTCAATCCCCAAAGGATTGGGGATATTTATGAGGGCGCATTTATAAATAGTTTTATTTTTTATTGCTATATTTAAAAAAAAATCAATTGTCCATTTAGCTCCGTGTGTGTTACTTTACATTATTCAGTTGGCATCTATCGCGGTACATTATTCAGTTGGCATCTATAGCGGTACATTATTCAGTTGGCATCTATAGCGGTACATTATTCAGTTTGCATCTATAGCGGTACATTATTCAGTTGGCATCTATAGCGGTACATTATTCAGTTGGCATCTATAGCGTTACATTATTCAGTTGGCATCTATAGCGTTACATTATTCAGTTGGCATCTATAGCGGTACATTATTCAGTTGGCATCTATAGCGGTACATTATTCAGTTGGCATCTATAGCGGTACATTATTCAGTTGGCATCTATAGCGGTACATTATTCAGTTGGCATCTATAGCGGTACATTATTCAGTTGGCATCTATAGCGGTACATTATTCAGTTGGCATCTATAGCGTTACATTATTCAGTTGGCATCTATAGCGGTACATTATTCAGTTGGCATCTATAGCGGTACATTATTCAGTTGGCATCTATAGCGGTACATTATTCAGTTGGCATCTATAGCGGTACATTATTCAGTTGGCATCTATAGCGGTACATTATTCAGTTGGCATCTATAGCGGTACATTATTCAGTTGGCATCTATAGCGTTACATTATTCAGTTGGCATCTATAGCGGTACATTATTCAGTTGGCATCTATAGCGGTACATTATTCAGTTGGCATCTATAGCGGTACATTATTCAGTTGGCATCTATAGCGGTACATTATTCAGTTGGCATCTATAGCGGTACATTATTCAGTTGGCATCTATAGAGGTACATTATTCAGTTGGCATCTATAGCGTTACATTATTCAGTTGGCATCTATAGCGGTACATTATTCAGTTGGCATCTATAGCGGTACATTATTCAGTTGGCATCTATAGCGGTACATTATTCAGTTGGCATCTATAGCGGTACATTATTCAGTTGGCATCTATAGAGTGAAATCTCCTCCACTTTATGAAGATAGGAGCTCATCAACTACAATTTTCACTCACTGATAGCCGCGTCCATGTCTCGCTACATTAACGGTTCTCAAATTACCCCCGGACAACGCCCCTTTCACCTACTACCAAGCTCTAAGGGATATTAAAAGCTTAGAATCATTTATTTTAATTTGTCGATTTTTATGGACGATATTTGAACTATGAAATGGAAAAATCAATACAGGTTTGAACAGTCACGTGTACCCCCCCTTAATTGAACAATAAATTAAGTGACAAATCAGTCACAATATTGTTATCGAGTAAATGATTAGATGATTAAAATGATGAATGAGTGTCTAATGATGATAGATATTTAACAACAGATTTAGATATAAGCCATCCTCTCTGATCACTTACTCTGTATGTGATGTAAGCAAGTATGTATGCAGTGTAAGCAAGTATTTATGTGGCGTAAGCAAGTATTTATGTGGTTTAAGCAAGTATTTATTTGGTAAGCAAGGTAACTTACATGAAGTTTTAAGTTGTGTTAGCCAAAAACTTCATTGGACAAGCTTCAAGGCCATATTTAGATGAGACGAGCCATAAGCTGAATGAATTTATTGGCCCTTGATAACACTCAAATATACCATACCAAAAATGTGGCATAAAACACAATTTATTATTTTTTAATTTTCTAAAGAAGATTGAATTCAGGTTAGTAACACATTTTCATAAACAACGTATACACGATAAGCATTTTTACCGACAACGAAAAGACAAAAAAAAGGTGGGGGGAGGGGTGGCAACCAGTGGCGTAGCTAGGCGAGGGGGTCCACCCAAAAGGAGTGTACATTATCTCATGTCATGATGCCGAATGTCAAAATGCAGGGCCTCCCCCCCCAGAGAGGCCAAGCCCCCGGGCCCCCAAATGCCTAGCTACGCCACTGGGGGGCAACAATTAAAACGAACTACTATATTTAGAGATTTACCAGTCGATGGCATGCGGCTTGAAGAGTTCAATCTGTCATTTGCTGAATATCCTTATGACTAACAGTTTTGATAGCACTATTGTCACAAGACTGTCTTCTTATTTCTCTTAAGCTTATTTCAAAATCTGCTGTTAGATGATAAAAAAATGATATAAGCTATTCTTATCCTCAGAGTGTTTTTATGATTTACCCAGTTTGAAAAAATCGTTCATTCCGCAAACCGCCTTTGGGTAATTCCGATCTGATAATGTTAAAAAAGTTTGTGCAATTTCAGGAATGGAGTATATTGAAAAGTTATGATGTTCAGTTCGTATCACTCTAGCAAAAACTGAGGACTTTGACTATATTTGCCATAATTTTAATTAATTAACTCACTTTTAGTTTGGAGATTTTCTGACATTTATTTTCCTACCGATCGACCAGAGTCTGTAAAAATGGATCGAATTTTGCAGCTAGTTCTACAAAACCAAGGTAATTGCCGTCATTAGTAGAACCTAATTGTTCCTTGTCTCATGTGAATGGCTAGCCCCGTTCTGCAAGAGGGCACATTACAGCAGCAATTCTCTCTATGTCATGCCGCCAACATTGCTCTTTCTGCCCGTCATTGTTCCAAGCTTTGAAGCTAATGTTGTTTTTTTCATGTTCTAGTATATACACAAAGTAAAAAAGCTTTCCAGGGTTGTTATTGCAGCGACAAGAAATGGAATGAACCATCTTCCACAAAAAAAAATGATGAAAACGCTACATTAAAAAATCGGTTCTGAGAATATGATAAACATATTTTAAAAAATTCAAAACAGGTCGAAATTGCGGATGATATCATTCTTTTAAACAGTGGTTTCGAGCCTTTTTTCGTGTATGAGATCTCCCTTATAAACCACTGAGTTTATAATTTTGGAACAATATATTCTTCCCTAAATTATACAGAAATATTAAAATCACTCTAAATATTTTAGTGACACATCCAAAAGGTCTCCAAGTTTTATAAGAGAATCACGACAGTAGTCTGTAAACTTAGCTTTTGTCTTAACTAACGACGCGTTTATGCCACCCCCCCCCCAACCTATCATCCCACTCATCCCCTATAAACAGCCGCCCTACCTATTGCTCTACCAATCTACATAGCTGTCACCATACCAATCACCCTTCTCGTATAGTTTCTCAAAGTCTTGGAATGAACATATTAATTACACTTAGGTCTGCTAAGTTTTTCGTTTAAAATTATAAATGTAAGGAAAATAAGACAAGCTGATTTTTTTAAAATTGTGTGTTGTGAATTTTGAAGCCTATCATTAACTATTTGTTTACTGACGAGAACCTCTAATTCGTTGGAGTGTGAGAGTATTTCTTTCGGTTTAATTTTTTGGAAAAAAAACAACAACAAACGAAACAATACAAGCTTGTTAGTCCCATGCTTATTCCTAAGCACTAATCACCTTCACTGTCGTACTTGTTGTGATTGCATTGTTTAAGCATGTGGAACAAGATGGCTTATTTCGGAGACTGCATGCTGGTCTAGTGATGTGACGTGCTGGTCTAGTGATGTGACGTGCTGGTCTAGTGATGTGACCTCGTGCTGGTCTAGTGATGTGAACTCGTGCTGGTCTAGTGATGTGACGTGATGGTCTAGTGATGTGACGTGCTGGTCTAGTGATGTGACGTGCTGGTCTAGTGATGTGACCTCGTGCTGGTCTGGTTATGTGAACTCGTGCTGGTCTAGTGATGTGAACTCGTGCTGGTCTAGTGATGTGACGTGCTGGTCTAGTGATGTGACGTGCTGGTCTAGTGATGTGACGTGATGGTCTAGTGATGTGACGTGCTGGTCTAGTGATGTGACGTGCTGGTCTAGTGATGTGACGTGATGGTCTAGTGATGTGACGTGCTGGTCTAGTGATGTGACGTGTTGGTCTAGTGATGTGAACTCGTGCTGGTCTAGTGATGTGACGTGCTGGTCTAGTGATGTGACGTGCTTGTCTAGTGATGTGACGTGCTGGTCAAGTGATGTGACGTGCTGGTCAAGTGATGTGACGTGCTGATCTAGTGATGTGACTTGCTGGTCTAGTGATGTGACGTGATGGTCTAGTGATGTGACGTGCTGGTCTAGTGATTTTACGTGCTGATCTAGTGATGTGACGTGCTGGTCTAGTAATGTGACGTGTTGGTCTAGTGATGTGAACTCGTGCTGGTCTAGTGATGTGACGTGCTGGTCTAGTGATGTGACATGCTGGTCTAGTGATGTGAAGTGCTGGTCTAGTGATGTGACGTGATGGTCTAGTGATGTGACGTGCTGGTCTAGTGATGTGACGTGCTGGTCTAGTAATGTGACGTGTTGGTCTAGTGATGTGAACTCGTGCTGGTCTAGTGATGTGACATGCTGGTCTAGTGATGTGACATGCTGGTCTAGTGATGTGACGTGCTGGTCTAGTGGTGTGAGCCCGTGCATGTGTTGTGAGGTGCACTCGTAGTGGCTGTATACGGAAAGCTAATCCACTTAAAGTGAGTTGTTTCACCGACCAAGAGCTGGTGTCCTGATTTGCATTGTTGATGCACATTTGTACTACTACAACCACTACATGTCTGATAGTAATCATTTCTCAGAGCCCATCAAAATTTAATCCTCATGTCGACCGCAATCAGTGAAAGCAGACTTATTCCTATGTAGTCTTACCGAGTAGAAAACACAATAATTTGGTGACTCAAATGAGAACGGAGAACTGCCACACCAATTCAATCTTCAACAGATTAGACCACAACAAGGACTCGAACTGCCGGTATAGCAGCCTAGCCACTGAAACAGGGGTGCACCTGTTCACTTCGTGGCCCGCGCTCAACGTACCCAGGAAGGTTAGGATGACGGGAGTCCTACATCAGTGCTGTTAGCTCCTGGTAAATTTCCCAAATCGTTGGATTTTTTTAATAGCCAAATTAGGCAAATTTATAGAAATGGGAATTTATTAGGATTTGGCCTTAAATATGGGAATATTTGAGATTGCTTCGCCAACAGAATTTAATGCATGTGTGAATTTTTAGCCTCATTTGGGAATTTTTTTACTCCTGTCTGGGAAAATTTGGCACCTTGAGTTAACAGCACTGTCCTACATAGCCAGGAAGGCTAGGATGACGGGAGACAATTTTGTATGGCACTGATCAGCAGATGGGACAGGCTGCCCAGGCATTAGCCAAAGCTTTTAGAAAGTTATATCAATTTTACATAATCTGAGATTAGATTTGATTAGACTGCTGCGAGTTCATGGGGACGTATAAAGTTATTGGGATTTTTTGGCTACACCAGGCGAGGTGACTTGAATTCTATACAAAAAATTACTTTTAAAAAAAACTGGGAAAAAAGCAAAAATAAAAAATAAAAGTATTATGTTGTTATGAAGCTTTATTCTGCGAGCAAAGAACATACACCAAAAAGTTTTGAAAAAAAAGACACCATGTAGAATCCTAATAGACACCGATTTGAATAAAAATAATGAAGACTGTGTAGTAATTGTAGCACCACTTGGATATTATTATTTCTAAATTAAAACCAACTTTCAAATGGATCAGAAATTCGTATAGTGAGACACACTATTATCGTGATGGAGAGAATGTCTTTTTTAATGTAACATAATAGTGCAGTAAAAACTTTTTTTTAAAAGTAAAGAAGCAATCTGTCTCTTGCCCCCATGAACTAATCTCACAGCTTTTGCTCACGCTTTAAAATCCCACCACTGACAAGGGCAGCTTGGAGTCGACCACTTTGGGAACCGCTGATTTAAATAATGGAGATGGATTTAAGTCAGCAGCCAGAGCTGGAAGGGTTTAAGGGTTAACAGAGACGGACCGCAGTGTGTGTGTTTGAGTTGGAAGGGTTGAAGGGTCAAGAGAGACAGACCGCAGTGTGAGTCGTGTGAGTGCTGTTGTCGCCGACCGACGGGTCGGGTTTCTTACATTACGCCGAGCAAATCTCTGTCAGTGAGTAGTCGACCCTTACGGGCAAATATCTGTCATTGAGTAGTCGACCCTTCCGTTGTAGTGTAAGGGAGAGATCGATTTTCAAGCACTTAATTATGGTCATGAAAGTTTCGAGCATTTAAAAAAATATGTACATGTCTGTGGTAAGTGTATACATAATGTTAGTGAATAGTATCAACAATTAAATACTGCTGTAATATCAGTGGGATATTTATTTAAATATATGAAACTCAAACATTCTCTTCAGTAACTTATGTATCCATCATTCAGTGTTTTTAATGAGTCTGAAATGTTGTAAATAGTATGGACCGATGCCATCTGACAACATGATTTCAAGAAGTTGAGTGAATAGTTTTAAGGTTATTGTGTGAACTGTGTCAAGAAAGTGATTGTGTGAACCGTTTCAAGAAAGGGATTGTGTGAACTGTTTTAAGAAAGTGATTGTGTGACCTGTTTTAAATAGGAGCTTGTGTGAACTGTTTCAAGAAAGTGATGGTGTGAAATATTTCAAGAAAGTAATTAATTGTGTGACCTGTTTCAAGAAAGTGATTATGTGAACTGTTTCAAGAAAGTGATTGTGTAAACTGTTTCAAGAAAGTGATGGTGTGAATTGTTTGAAGAAATTGATTGTGTGAATTGTTTCAAGAAAGTGATTGTGTGAACTGTTTTAAGTAGGCGATTGTGTGAAATGATTCAAGTAGATGAATGTGTGAACTGTTTCAAGTAGGTGATTGCTTGAATTATTTTAAATAGGTAATTATGTGAAGTGTTTCAAATAGGTGATTTTTTGAAGTGTTTCAAGCAGATGATTGTGTGAAATTTTACAAGTGAGTGATTGTGTGAACTGTTTCAAGAAAGTGATTGTGTGAATGTGTGTGTGAACTGTTTCAAGAAAGTGATTGTGTGAATGATTTTGTGAACTGTTTCAAGAAAGTGGCTGTGTTAACTGTTTCAAGATTTTGATTGTGAGAACTTTTTCAAGAAATGGATTGTGCGACCTTTTTTAAGTAGGTGATTGTGTGAACTGTTTCAAGAAAGTGATTGTGTGACCTGTTTTAAGAAAGTGATTGTGTGAACTGTTTTAATAAAGTGATTGTGTGACCTGTTTCAAGAAAGTGATTGTGTGACCTGTTTCAAGAAAGTGATTGTGTGAACTGTTTCAAGAAAGTAATTGTGTGACCTGTTTCAAGAAAGTGATTGTGTGAACTGTTTCAAGAAAGTAATTGTGTGACCTGTTTCAAGAAAGTGATTGTGTGAACTGTTCAAGAAAGTGATTGTGTGAAATGATTAAAAAAAGTGATTGTGTGAACAGTTTTAAGAAAGTGATTGTGTGAACTGTTTCAATAAAGTAATTGTGTGACCTGTTTCAAGAAAGTGATTGTGTGAACTGTTCAAGAAATTGATTGTGTGAAATGTTTCAAGAAAGTGATTGTGTGACCTGTTTCAAGAAAGTGATTGTGTGAACTGTTTCAAGAAAGTGATTGTGTGAACTGTTTCAAGAAAATGATTGTGTGAACTGTTTCATGAAAGAGATTGTGTCACCTGTTTTAAATAGGTGATTGTGTGAACCGTTTCAAGAAAGTAATTGTGTGACCTGTTTCAAGAAATTTATTGTGTGAACTGTTTCAAGAAAGTAATTGTGTGATCTGTTTCAAGAACGTGATTGTGTGAACTGTTCAAGAAAGAGATTGTGTGAAATGTTTCAAGAAAGTGATTGTTTGAACTGTTTCAAAAACGTGATTGGGTGAACTGTTTCAAGAAAGTGATTGTGTGACATGTTTCAAGAAAGAGATTGTGTGAACTGTTTAAAGAAAGTTATTGTGTGAATTGTTTCAAGAAAGTGATTGTATGAACTGTTTTAAGTAGGCGATTGTGTGAAATGATTCAAGTAGATGAATGTGTGAACTGTTTCAAGTTGGTGATTGCTTGAATTATTTTAAATAGGTAATTATTTGGTTTGTTTCAAATAGGTAATTTTGTGAAGTGTTTCAAGTAGGTAATTGTGTGACGTTTTTCAAGTGAGTGATTGTGTGACCAGTTTCAAGAAAGTGATTGTGTGACCTGTTTCAAGAATGTGATTGTGTGAACTGTTTCAAGAAAGTGATTGTGTGAACTGTCTCAAGAAAGTGATTGTGTGAACTGTATCAAGAATGTGATTGTGTGAACTGTTTCAAGAAAGTGATTGTGTGAACTGTTTCAAGAAAGTGATTGTGTGAACTGTTTTAAGTAGATGATTGCTTGACTTATTTTAAATAGGTATATGTGAAGTGTTTCAAATAGGTGATTGTGTGAAGTTTTTCAAGTGAGTGATTGTGTGAACTGACTCAAGCAGACGATAGCGTGATATATTTAAAGAAGATCTGAAATTTTAAGTAGGTTATATAGTTAATTGCTTGAGATAGGTGATACAGAAAAATGTCTTTGGTAATGGTTAAGTATGTTATGGAAATTGGCAAAAGGTGAGAGAGAGTAAACGAGGAGCTTAGCGAGACCAGGGGCAGAGGCAGTTACATATCAATGAAGAACATGTGTCATAGTTGGACACATGTCACATTAGTAAATATGTCACATTGTATTGCACGTGTCACAGTCGGACAAATGTCATGGTAGGACACGTGTCAAAGTAGGACAATGTCTCAGTAGGACAAATGCCAGATTAGGACATATGTCACAGTAGGAGACATGTCACAGTACGACACGTGTCACAGTAGGACACATGTCACAGTAGGACACGTGTCACAGTAGGACACATGTCACAGTAGGAAATGTGTCACAGTAGGACAAATGTCGCAGTAGGAGAAATGTGACAGAATGACGCTTATCGAATTCGTTGTTGTATGATGCAGGACACGTAAGCCTTAAGAAAGATAAGACGCTAGAGAAAAAACGGCGAGCACAACTTTTATTAAGCTACAATATTTTTCTTTTCAAACAAATATCACGACAAAAAATGATAAAAGTAGCAGCAAAAGGTGTAAGGGGCCGTCCATAAATGACGCCACGCAATTATGGGGTAGGGGGTCGACCATTTGTGACGATGTGTGACGACGGGTGGGGGATGTGTTTAATAACTGTGACATCACATCAAAATGAGCAAACTTTAAATAAAAGTTCCACTTAAATATTTGATTGCTTACAGTTCTTTTAATGATGTTTTACATGGCCTCACGCGTGTTACGATATTAGAGTGAAGCCTTACACTAAATTAGGGGCGGCGAACTTGTTTGCCCGTTAAAAAGTATTTAAAAAATTATGTTGAGGTTACCCCCCGAAGCCGCGAGGTCCTGCCCAAACAACTCAGGGGTTCGGGGGGAGCATCACCCCTTGTGATGGTGTCACCCCTTGTGATGGTGTCACCCCTTGTGATGGTGTCACCCCTTGTGATGGTGTCACCCTGTGCGATCCACACCCTACGCGCCCGTAGTAACACCTCTCATTATAAATTTAAGATAAATTGATGTCATCAATTATTACAAAAAATAATGAAGTTTCTTCTTTAAATCTCTGTACAGTTCAGTTCTATGAGAAATGATGTTGCTTTATTTTGTACACAAGTACATCGAAATTTGGACCATTTTGATGTCAGGGCAAGTTGGATGATGTCTTCAGGGTCCAATCAATTTCGCACCACGACAATCAAGCACAAAAATTAACATGTTACATAGAGATAAATAGAGATAATATAAAAATTCATTTATTTAATTACTGTACATACGATTGATCTGAAATTTTGAAAATTCACGTTTATCATGAGCACGAGTCTGCATGCAAAATTTCAGCTTACTAGCATACGGGGAAGTGGATTAAAAATCGATCCAAAGTTTTTTCTGCATGCAAACAAACAACCAGACACCACGAGTTAATATAAAGGCATCACCTTCTAATTTAACTTTATCAAAGTAATCATTATCTTGTTTGAATTCATCAATTCTTTGACATCGCAATTATAGAGGAGCACAAAGACAACATTACCTCTTGAATTGTTTGAAAACTTTTCTATTGACAAATTGTACGACTTCATTTGAAAATTTAATGAAAAAGTATAATATTGAATTGGTTTGGTATTAACAGGCATACATACGCACGTTACCTCAGTTTGTTTTCAAGGCATTATTTTAAATGTCGCAGAGAGGATATTGGATACAGTGAAATCATGTGGATTAACATTATGGATATTCAATTCAAAAATACATTTTATGGAAGGAACTGGTTCAATTGTGGACTTATGGTTCAATTGTGAACTTATGGTTCAATTGTGGACTTATGGTTCAACTGTGGACTTATGGTTCAACTGTGGACTTATGGTTCAATTGTGGACTTATGGTCCAAGTGTAAACGTACACAGGACGCATTTTAAATGTATCTAGCGGATTTTATATGTCCCTAATGAGTCTGTATTAGTGAAATAATTAATGTCGCAATTGTGGTGATATATTTGGTGAGTTAGAGATAGTGAAATAATTAATGTCGTAATTGTAGTGATATATTTGGTGAGTTAGAGATAGTGAAATAATTAATGTCGTAATTGTAGTGATATATTTGGTGAGTTAGAGATAGTAAAATAATTAATGTCGTAATTGTGGTGATATATTTGGTGAGTTAGAGATAGTAAAATAATTGCACCTATTCTAAAAATAGTCAAAATGACATCCGTTGCCCGTAATCTAAAGTCAGTCTACGCTTTTTCTTTACTTGACAAATTCCATTTTAAAGAGCATTGAGTGAGGTTCTTTACTTTTACTAACTTCAAATTTTTTTTTAGAATATAAAAAATTAAAAAACTAGGATTCTAAGACTTTATAGAAATCGATTTCGACACATTAACCGACTCAATTAACGTACTCACTAGAGCTCATCCATCATTTTTCATTGGTTTTATTTGGCAGTTAAACGTTGGTCGATATGAGTTTTAGCCCAGAAAGGAATCGAACTAACCAGGACTGGTGCACCGATTCAACCACCGTCACGAGCAATGGCCTTGACCTCGGTGACCAAGCCTATGAGGTCAAAGTGACCGTTGCTTTCATTGTAAGCCTGTTGATCATTGTGTTGAACGCCATCAACCTCATTATTCTCTGGAAGGTCACGTGCATCAACTTGAGAGTCAAGGTAACTCAAGTTATAATTAGTCCATAATTTTAAAGGCACGCATAAAGCGCTATTTAACGCATAAAACTCTATTTGACACATGCAACTCTATTTGACGCATGGGACTCTATTTGACGCATGAAACTCTATTTGACGCAAAAAACTCTATTGGGTACATGAACCTCTATTGGACATATACATTTCTTTTTGACACATGAACTTCTATTTGATTAGTGAACCTCTATTGGACACATGAACCTATATTGGACGCATGAACCTCTATTTGACACACATGAATCTCTATTGGACACATTAATCTCTATTGGACACATGAAATTCTATTTGACGAAAATCCTACGGGAAGATCATTAGTCTTCTTGTCTCATCTATTACGACGCTTCTTCTATACAAAAGATTATTGCGTCCTAAGGTAATCCATGGCTTATCTTTAGTCTTGCATTTTTAAAAAGAGTTTTAAATAGTGATAGAGATTTGGTTTCCTTGGTTTGATCAGGCAACCCAATTCCCGAATTCCAGAGTTTTTTCCTGCATACGGAATAAGAAAAGTGTTTTTATCCCTATGTCTATCTGAGGGTTGTATTACGTTTTTATGCGATCTATTTCCAAGTCAAAATTAATTGCACTATGCTTATATATATATATATATAAATATATATATAAATATATATTCATATTTAAAAAAACAAACTAATTTGCTTTTTGTTATTTTCTTTTCTTGTGTTTGTAGGTTTAATGATTCCCAAAAAACATGATTCTTTGGAAAATGTGTGTATTTATTCTAAATATAGCCCATGACCTGTATGGCGCTAACAGTACGTGTGACGTCGTAACTACCCCTTAATTATAGGGACCTATATCTGACTAAGCGGTACTGATGATACAAGAACTTTCTTCAAAACTAGAGACTTACAAGCTAGAAAATTTATAAATATACAGTTGTACCTCGAGATACGAACTTAATCAGCTTCAGGGTGGCTTTCGTTTCTTGGATCGTTCGTATCTAGAACTAAGTTTTACATGTAAAATACTTACAGTGATCCGTTCCAAGCCACACAGAAACAACACTAAAAATTGAAAATGGCATGGAAAACTGTAGGAAAAAAGTAGGATTCTTCAATCCTTAAAAGTACACATTATAAATCAAATAAATAATAAGAAAACAATAAAAACCTTCTTGTCTTATTTTGACAAATATATTTAAATCTTCACTTACTAATGGGCTCTTATCAAATGTTGAAGATTGTTTTTGAGTGCATTTACAATGTTTTTGAAATGATTCAAATGCCATTGAACTGTTGGTGGCGCGTTGAATGCAGTCACGGGATGCCCAATGTTGTCAGCTGCTCGTTTTTCTTATCTTGGATTTTTTTCGTATCTTGTAACAAACAAGTAGTAAAAACTTGAATGACTATTTAAACGCAATTTGCAAAAAAAAATATTCCGACTTTTTTTTATTCAAGGAAAATCATTCTAGATTACATTAAAATTCATTTAAAATCAATAATTTCTAAAGTAAACTAAACAATTGCTATCTACAAATTGTTGATAAAATTACGGGAATCAAACGATAAGAGATTTTTCAAAAATTCCTTCTCCAACGACCAACATTGTTCTAAATATTATTAACCATCGTTTGGCGTTTGTTTCAACCCGATAGCTGTTATGGTTGGCGAGAAATTGACAAAATATTGAATTTAAAAAAAAGTCTATTTCCCAGGAATCCAGTTAACCTTTTCGGGATGTTTTGGCCGTGCACATCCTTGGGACCTCCTGAACATATTTGCATAGACCCGAACTCTCTATCTGGTATGGTTCAGGGAGAGTTGCTGGTCAAAGCTCGAACAGACAGGACGGACATTTCAAATATAAAAACGCAATTTTTCCCAAAGGAAATTGCATTAAAAATTCTTATATAATATATGTTACACCCAAAGCCCGAAGTTCGACCAAATCGTACTCAATACTTGTCAAAATTTTATTACAAAAAATCTTTATGTGCAGAAAATAACTAACAAAGATAAGCCTCGTTCACACCTCTGCGAGATCTTTAAATCATCTTTCCTTGCGCAATACACACTTTTTTGTTGTTGTTGTTGTTTTTTGTTGTTGTTGCTGTTAAATTTAATTAATTCGCTTCTGATAGAGTGTCTCTCATTTTGAACAGAAAATATTTTTATTATACGTTTTAGCAGAAAGTTGAGATCAACTTTGAATTTTATTTTGAACTAGATACGACCCTCGGCTTAGCATACGCCACAAACTTGCTCATAGATAATGAAAAGAGAGGGGGGAAGTACGTTGGGGGGGAACTGCCGATGCATTGTTGGTCTCGAGAAATGCACACTGCTGCTAGCTACCTGCCCCCCACCCTGCACCACTCTAGTCAGGGTCAGCCTTAGGGAATTGGAGCCCCTAGGCGAAGTGAATTTGGAGGCCCTAACTGTAATAGAAATTAAAAAAAAATTATATGATTCCTGTGCGAGGCCCCCACTAATCGGAGGCCCTAGGCGGCTGCCTAGTTTTCCGATGCCTAAGGCCGGGCCTGCCATAGCTTTCCAACCATAAACCGTGGTTATCCGACCATAGCGAGAGTCATTCGTCATGCTTATTTGCACTCGTCTTGTGCTTCTTCTGGTGAATTATATATAAATATTCTAGAAAATAATATAATTTTATAAAATTTAAAATAAAATTAAAAAATTGTTTTCTTTACTAGAGTGGCCTCCCATTCCATTTCCAATACTTTAAAATGTGTGTGTTATTTTAATTTAAAATTGATTATTAATTGCATATTGTGCAACCCTGTCAGGTTGTTAAAAGTCGTTTTTTTTTAAATTTCATTTTTAATTAATGACGACATGTGACAATTTATTCTTGACCCGTTCCATCATACATTCTCAATTCTTGAATGAGTAGGCGTGCATCGTTATCAGTGGTAAAGTGGAGGGAGACCGCGGGAGGGCTTCGCCTTCTCACCTTTTTTAACAAGGAGGGTGCTCCCACCCTGCATCGAGGGTATGCAGCTTCAATTTGACTTTTGTTTTGACTTTTGACACTGTGTTAGTTGTAGAATGTGTACCTTTGAGAAAAATACACAGCGTGAAAAATGTGAAAAAAGAGAGCTCTCCCACCTTTTTTTTAGTTTTAGGATTACAGCACTGATCGTTATACAATCGTACTACCTTGACTGAGTTCGATTGACTTTTTTTTTCTTTTACATTTAGATTTGGCTTATATATTTTTATGTTGTTACTTTTTTAAACAGTTAGACTTGACTTATTTATTTTTATGTTTTTGTTGATTCCAATAGAGCCTGATGACAAGTATGAGTGTGTCTGACCTCATTCTGGGCGTGTTCGTCTGCCAGCCCGGCGTCATAGCGGCCATCTTAGAGGACTGGCCTTTCACCTCGGCCTTCTGCCAGTTCACGGGGTTCATCAACGGCATGAGCATCGGAGTCTCTGCCTGGAGCATGACGGCCATCTGCGTGGAGCGCTACCTGGTGGTGGCGCGGCCCTTCTACTTCCTGCAACATCGGGGTCTTTGGGGTCTGTGGGTGGTCATCGGGTTCATTTGGGGGTTCAACACGCTGTTCTTCTTGCTGCCCGTCTTCACTGAACCCGATCTGTCGTACTACACGTATCAAAGAGAACATTTCATTTGCGGCTTCGTTTGGAACCCATACTGGCTACTGTACGTCTCGCTGTCTTTATATCAAATTATACCAGGGATTGTAACAATTGTATGCTCGCACTACATCGTCAGCACTCTGCGAAATAACAGGGTCGGTGACAGTGGCTCTGTTGTCGTGATCCGTGCGGACCCACCACCTGCGGAGCTGTCGGACTTTCCACGACATTCAGCGTCGGAGTCGTCGCGAGCCGAAATATCAACAACACACACGGAAGTCAAGAGTTCTGGGAACTCTTCTATCAAACTTGCAAAGCTGAGACGTGAGGCTAAGGTCTCTAAGGTGCTCTTCATGACAGAGTTAGCGTTCTTCGCATGCACCATGCCGTATTTAATCTCGAGTTTGGTTGGAGAGTATGACGCAATAAACATATCTCAGTGGCATTCTTTTCTTGTCTTGTGGGTTTTAAACTGTAACAGTTTTGTCAACATATTCATATACTTCGCGTCGTATGAGGAATTCCGACTAAAATTCAAAATGATTTTTATACCGCTATGCATTCAAAGATTACTAGACAAACATTAGGTGAAATTCTGCTCAGCAGTCATGTCCTTTGAACTGAAGTGTATTGGTTTTCTAGAATAGAGAAGGTTTGATCGGCTTTCATACTGTGCGTTTCTTGGAAAGACCGCGACATTTCTGAGACATTTACTGCCATGATGACTGAAAAGCAGGTAACAATAAGATCCTAAAAGGGACCCCGCTTCACAAACATTATAGATGCTATGACTAGATGGATTTTTTTTCAAAATAATGTTATGTATATTTATCAATTATGTAATTAAACATTTGAGATAATTTTATGAAAAGTATATGTATTAAGAATTTCATTTTCTTGCATCCTTCTTTTTCTTCATTATCTTCAAGGCCCCACTATGTAATTTTAGGGGCTTTGCAATGTTTCTGTGATATTAAGGACATTTCAATGGTCGGTTACAACCCAATTAGAGAATGTAAAGAATGACACTGTAACGAGAAAAAAGCGGTACCCCACAGCAACAAAAAACAACAAAACAACTTAGTTCCAAGATTTATGGACCAGAATCTGGGGCGGCCCCAGAAGATCTAAAACATAACCCTTATGTTATTATTGTACAAAAATTTGTTTCGTAATTTCATATCATGGTAATGGAAGATAATTTAATGTACCCTTAATACCACCTCTTCACAATTATTATTATTTTTTATTTACAATTTAAATTGCATCACCTCTAACACTGTTAAAAGGTTGCCAACTCAATAAAAAATAATCTTAAAATATAATTTATAAAAATAATTTTTATGGAGAAAAATTTTTTAAAGGACAAATGTGGATTTCAAATCTGTGAGCAGTGTGAGGCTAAGCAAGAAGACAAAACAAATATACCATGTTTATCAAACACTTGTATTGTTTTGGTTGTATGTCTATTGTCCACTCGAGACGGCGGTCTGCTTCTTAGCGTAGGAACATGGTATAACATGACATCAATCCCCCACCCCCACTACATTAATAATTACATTACACATCGACATCCTCTCGTCTCGCAAGACGATGGTGCATCACCGTTGGGTTGGTTGCATTTCTTCGTGTGGCTGTGCCGACAGTGGCGCAGCGAGAGAGGGGCAAATGCCCAGGGCGGAATTTTGTTAGGGGCGGCAATTTCCTCGTCGTTAATTAACTTTAAAGAATGACAATGTTAAGAGAAATGAAAGCTTTCTATGAAGAAAAAACAAACATAAGAAATTACTACAAGACATAAACGAACTATCCTAAAATATGTCCAGGTTTCTACTGCCAAATTTCAAACTCCATGTTGGATATACAGTCGGATCTCTCTAAGTCGAACTTCCCTAAGTCAAAAACCTCCCTATATTGAATTATTTGTTAGGTCCTGGCAAAATTCTGCGCCTATTACGCCATTTGCCTCAACTCGAAAACTCCGTAAATCAATTTTTTCCGGTTCCTTTGTGTTCGACTTAGAGAGGTTCGACTGTATATTCTTCTGAAAATAATGCCATTGAACTGAAAAAGCAAGGGGTTTAGGCAGTATGACATATGACACTAATCTGGTGGTAACTTAAATTATTCTTTAAATTTCACAGCCGCTCCCGTTGTAGAAGTAAAAGTTAATGTACCATATCACTCAATTTCAAACTTGAGCAAATCGAATGATCACGGTGGCACTTTCTTAGGGGCAGCAAATTCCTAGCTATTAATTAACTTCTAAAAAGGAAAAACTTTACAGTAAAGTTTAATAAAAGAAAAGTAAATCCAAGGTAAAAATTAATCAAAGAAATAAACATTTCTAAATCTGAAACTTAAAACTCCACAATGAATCTAAAGTCTTCTGATAGTAATGCTTCTGAACTGAAAAAAGGGCTGAAGTAGTATAAGAACATGGTTGGAGAGTATACAGGAGTTCAAGAAATAAGAACATGGTTGGAGAGTATACAGGAGTTCAAGAAAGGCTCAAAGACATAAATCACAATGTCAAATCTCTGTCAAAGAGTTCATTGAAACTGATTTGTTTACATTGTGCCCAAACTGAAACTGAATTTATAGTGCTAACAAATGCTTCGCAGAGGCCACACACAGAGAAACTAATGAACTACTTTAAGGATGAAATTTGCTAAAATTTTATGTGGAGACCTAATCATTTTAATCGAACCGTCCAGTGAAAGAACCAGTGAGCTAATTTTTGGCGATCAAAGCGAAAAGTTTGCAAAGATATGTAGAAAGACAAATGCGAAGAATATTGTTAATGTAGAAATTCATGTGAGGTTTTGGCAGTTAGAGAATTTGGAAACTTTGAAATTTTGACTTCAAATTACAGTATTCAAATTCAAATTATATCACAAGGACGATTTTACCTCACGGGTAAAAAAAGGAAAATATGAATTCAAGCCCAATTGATTTATTCAAGTTAATTACGATATTTAGTCTTCAAGCTACTTTGCCTAATGTAATATCATCAATTCGAGTAATGCTTATAACTTTCATAGTATTAAAAGCTGAAAGAGAAGCTTCTTTAAAATTAAGTTAATGAAAATTTATATACGATCAATAATGAATATACCAAGATTGACTAAGCTATAGATTTATTGGCTATTGAGCATGGCAAGGATGACAAACTTGATATTTTAACCATTGTTTCATAACGAAAAGCAGAAAACTTCACGTTTATAATGGAGATATATTGTTTTCTTTTGATTTCTAACATAAAAATTATAGCGTCCTTATTATACTTTCTAATACAAATTTTCTTTAGTTTCTTTCATCAAAATATTTTCGGGGGGTAGGGGCTGCAAAACTGACTTCTGCCCCGGGCGGCACATACACACGCTACGCCGCTGTGTGCAGTCCTATCATTGAGTCACAGTCTACGCCGCTGTGTGCAGTCCTCTCCTTGAGTCACAGTCTACGCCGCTGTGTGCAGTCCTATCCTTGAGTCACAGTCTACGCCGCTGTGTGCAGTCCTATCCTTGAGTCACAGTCTACGCCACTGTGTGCAGTCCTATCCTTGAGTCACAGTCTTAACCACAGCTTTGCACGTGAGTTCAGTGCTTCCCAATGTTTTGGCATTTCTCTTCTGTTTGTAGCCCCCTCCATACTTCGCTATTCGGCTAATATTACGCCCTCTTTTACACCTGTATGCCACGTAGATCGGTCTTCTGCCTTACAGTCTCAGTCGCTTGTGAGTATTATGGCTGCTTTCATGTCCCTTTGGCAGACATCTTTAAATCACAGACGTGGGCTACCTGTCTTCCTCTTTCCCGATGCCAGTTCTCCATATAGAAGGTCCTTGGGGGGCGGGGGATGCGACCAGGGCTCATTCTTTTTACATGTCTTTCACTAAGGATTGAGAACATGCTTTGGGTATTGGCACGCATCAGGACCTCCCTATTTGGCACTTTGTCCTGCCATCTAAGGCCAAGGGTGCGACGCAGGGACCTCACGAGGAAGCTATTAAGCTTGCGCTTATTGGATATATAAGTGGTCAATGTCTCGCTCCCGTAAAGCAGCGTCCTGATGACGCAGGCTCGATAGACTCACAGTTTGGTTTTATCCGTTTGCTTGATGATTTGACAGACCTGTTTATTTAGTTTAGCCATTGTGGCAGCTGTCTTTCCAGTTCTACTGTTTATTTTGTCCTCGATAGACAGTGTATTGGAGACTTTGGACCCAAAGTAGGTGAAGCTGTCCACAACCTCCAAGTTTTCATTGTCGATATTGATGGTAGGAGGAGAACGTGTGTCTTGGGCCATGATGTTTGTCTTTTTCAGGCTGATTTTCAGACCAAATTCTTGCAGCCGTTAGAACTGTCTGATTATGGCAAGTAGGTGTGGGGGACAGCCAATTTTTTCCAGGATTTGGAATAGCCCGCTGTGACTTAATAAATCAAAGGCTTTCGTATGATCCACAAAGACAATGTATAATGACATCTGCTGCTTCATTAATATATGAAAGCAATAATATTAAAGCAAATTTTAGAATAATTAATGTAAATATTTCATATGTTTACGAACATCTCGAAGTCATACCACATTAATGTCTTCTTGTCTTGGTCATATTTGTTCAATGGCCTGTTGATAAATTTGCAGATTTAAGAAGAACAGATTGAGACAATAGAATGTGTCCAAACAATGCCAAGTGGGATGTAGTTACTTAGCATATACGTTTGTGACACTCCAACTAAAACTATTTGATCTATAGTTTAGGGTCACGACTCTTGACAATAATCAACACACATTATTCCCGTAATTGATGTAATGCTTCTTGGATGTAATGCTGTTAGGTTCAATAGTGCGCACCAAAATTACTGCACCAAATATAACTCTTTTTGAACGTTCCCCGTAAAATTGTTCAATATAACAAATGAATCAAATAAAAATAAATAAAATAAATTAAAGTTATGTATTACGTTATTTTTTAATCTGAATTGTATTTATTTTGAAAACTTCCGTAATATTTGTCGGGTGATACGCTAGTTATTAATAAACTCCTATGCCATGCCTTTTACACCGTGCCCTCTCTGTTTTGTTGATTATTAATTCAATCATTTTATTTGTTGAATCTCTTTGCCTTTGGCTCTAGATTTCTCTCTCCGGTCCAGATGCCTCGGCCAAAAATCAACATTTAAATTGATAACATTTATAATTAAATATACGTGGTGTTCTGAACTAAGAGTTCATCAAAACTGAAGTGACGAAGAGCTTTCTTCGATCTCATATGAAAAAATGTGTTTATCGACTTTTAGTCTCCTGGGATTTTTTTTTAGTGTCCCATAACCTCGTGGTCGTAGAGGGTTCCAATGTTTCCATTAGAACTTTCTCGGAGCTTGGTAGACTTGGCGGCGCCGAACTCCTCTCCAAGTCAGCCGGAGGACTTGTTAGCAATAGTCATTAATCGACTACGTGGAAAACTTTGTTTAAAAATAACGTCTCCGTGTTTAAAATGAAATCGCCTTTGAATTATATCAAATGATGAATTAGGGTTTTACAAAGGTTTACCACTTAGATTATATTTGTGCTGCATGCATTTGTGTTGGATTATTGGATATTCAACCATCATAGTTTAGCGCGCCTAGGGCCGGGAAAGGGAAATAAAGGGGGGGGGATACAATTAAAGAATGTATAATTTTTAAAAGTTTTGTGAAGATTAAGGAAATACATTTCACAAGTTATTGTGCTAGCGATGCCCAAGTAGAAACATATATAACATTATATTAAAACATATATAACATTATATTAAAACATATATAAAATTATATTAAAACATATATAACATTATATTAAAACATATATAACATTATATTAAAACATATATAACATTATATTAAAACATATATAACATTATATTAAAACATATATAACATTATATTAAAACATATATAAAATTATATTAAAATATATATAACATTATATTAAAACATATAACATTATATTAAAACATATATAACATTATATTAAAACATATATAACATTATATTAAAACATTTATAACATTACATTAAAACATATATAACATTATATTAAAACATATATAACATTATATTATCGAGTTAAGGAAATACATTTTTCAAAATCCCACCTAACTTGTCCTTGTTTGATCAATACGAAATATTAAACTTTCTGAAATGTACACAAAGTATTTTATAACTTTTTACATTGTTCCCTTTTTACAAAATTAAAATATCAGCGAAAACAATGACGTCATATAATATTTTTTTTTACAGCGCATATTTAATTTGCACACCTTTTGATGCATTGCATGGTGCAGTAATTTGGTGCACTGCTTTCTAAAATTAGTATCTGTTGAACATACTTGCAGCTTGGTGTCTCGCAGGGTCCGACCACGAAGAGAATTATTATATAGATACTTTTAGTTATGTCTCATATGTAAGGGATTTATCCAATACTTTTAGTTATGTGTCATATGTAAATTATATATAGCCAAAAACTTTGTTTTTACAAGTTGTTTAATTACCAAGCATTCATTACACGCAATAAAAATTAATGATATTTTATTTAATAAACCAAACAAAAAATTTACAACTACTTGAGAGAACGAAAGAAAGCCCTCATTTTTACCTAATCAAGTGGTTGCGACGATTTAATACAACATACATGGATAACACTATCAAAATCGAACACTATTAAGAAATAAAACCTAGAGCCAGAGAAATGACGTTTCGTCTAATAAAACAGGGGTGCGCAACCTGCGGTCGTAGGCACGAAAATGTGCGGCCGTGGAAATCTGTTTAAATTATAATAACCTGTGGCTGTCAAATACTTGCAATTTGGAAATATATTATGTAAAATTGTAAACGAAATATCGAATATTCATGTACACTCTTTTAAGCACTTTTAAGCCGAAACCATGTGATGCGAACATTCGCTGTGTGGTGCTTGCTCTGTGTATCATATAGAATGGGACTGCGATAAAGTTTTAAAATAATGCTCTGTGTAACCGTGTAACCGTCGGTCAATTTCACTAGCAGCTACAGTACACGAAAATACCCAGAGGACTGTGTACAAGTATCACTCTTAGCAAACGTGAAAAACTGTATCATGGATGTTAAGTGCATTCATCCGGATTATTCTTTGATTCCTCAGTCGCGCGATACCGTGCAACGCCGTCAAAGTAATATTGCCGAGCAGCTGAAGCTCCCCATGCAGGCAAAGATTAACAAGGAGGGCAGCCTGTTTGCACTGGCTGTTGATGAATCTACTGACATTTCAGATTCAGCGCAGCTACTCATATTCATTCGCTCACTATCATCAACATTTGAATTGTGCGAGGATCTGCTCTCCATGGAGACACTCGTTACTCAAACTCGAGGAGAAGACATATTTTTGGCAGTTAAAAAGTCTTGCATCGATTCGCACGTTGATCTGTAGAACCTGCGAGGTATCTGTACAGACGGCGCTCCTGCAAGGTTGGTAAGCAACCTGGATTCGTGGCTAGATTTTCCGATTATGTGTTGAAGGATCACGGTAATGACCAGCTCATAAATCTGCACTGCATTATTCACCAGGAGGCGCTGTGTTCTAAATCTGTAGATTTGGCTAACATTCTGAAGGATATGAATCGCATTATCCTTTTCATTCGTGCGAATGCTCTTCACCACCGCCAATATATACACATTCTTCACACAAATTATTCGTCGGCTGAAGATATTCTGTACTACACCAGCGTTCGTTGGTTGTCTCGGGGAGAAACATCTCGTCGTGTTCTGCAGCTACGAAAAGAAATACTGGAATTTTATGCCTTGAAAAACAAGGACTGCCCACTGCAAAACCAGGTCTTCTTAACATCTCTAGCCTTCCTTGTAGATTTGTTAATTTATATCAACTGCCTCAACGAGTCTCTGAAATGCAAAGGAACAACAGCTTGCCTCATGCACAGAAGAGTACAGGATTTCTGTGACAAATGTCGTCTGCTACAAGTCATATCCAACAGCCCAATCTCCATCATTTCCCGCAACTCACCGCTCTAATCAAGAGCCATGAAATAAGAAAAGATGAAATTCCGGCTACGTCTTTTTCAGGCGTCCTCAAAGAGCTGTTGTTGGAATTCGCAGAACGTTTTCAGGATTTCGACAAGATCTCAGAAAATTTGAAACTCATTGCTTCTCCACATTTGGTTGAGATTGAGAGTGCGCCGTTGGATGTCCAAATTGAACTGATGGAACTAAAAAATAACGCGCAGCTTGTGAAGAAATTCGAGGACAAAAACGATGTACTGGGGACATGGAAAGTAGCTGTGGAGTTTCCCCAGCTTCGCGAAATAGCAAGAAACACTCTAGTGCTGTTTGGAAGCACTTACATGTGCGAAGCGTCATTTTCACGAATGAAATGTCTCAAGAACAAATGTCAGACCAGACTGGTTGACATCAATCTGGCGTCAGGAATACGACTGATGATCTCCTGTGAGTGCCCGGACTTTGCGCGACTGTCGGCAATCATCCAAGAGCAAGGCAGCCACTAAACTAAACTAAACACATATTCTGTAGGCCTGAGACTAATCTCTTAAGACCTTGGCTAGTACCTGGGCAAACTGCTCCATCTGTTGAGCATTGCCATACAACATTGTCTTTACATGGGACTCTTCCACCTCCCTCACCCCCCCGGCGATATCAAGCGCCGGGCAAGACGTCACCAGGTGTACGACTGTCTCAGGGGCTTGGCTGCAATGACGGCAGTTCGAGTCCCTGTTGTGGTCTAGCCTGTGAAAGTAAGAGTTGGTTGGGCAATGTTCTGTTCCCATCTGAGTCACCAAACTCTGGTGTTTGCGACTCAGGTTCCACCACTGGTCTGAACGGCTTGGCCTGGGCATGTTAGCGAATACCCCTCTGGCTGTCGTGTTGTCAGCCCACTCCTGGTACCACTTACTCCGGAAGTGGTCCTTTAGCCAGGTTTTAGCCCCAAGATAAGTGACTGGGGCCTCTGGTTGGGGCAGTGCTGCAACTGCTTTGGCCAGGGAGTCTGCCTTTTCATTGCCATTAACATTCACGTTGGCTCGGGATCCACTGCACGGTTACCTTACCTCCAAGTCTTTCGAGTCTACCCACTTCCTCCAAGATGGCGTCAACCAAGTGGGTACTACGCTTCTCACTAGCCAGGACTTCGAGGGCTGATCTCGAGTCACAAAACAGTATCGTGTCGAAACCAAAAAATTCCGACCCCTGCAGTGTCCGGTGCACACTTTCCAGGGCCCTGTGTATAGCTTCAAGCTCCGCATCGTAATTCGATGCCATAGTCCCACAGGGACCTAGAAGTTCTTCTTTTGGTGGCCCTCCTATTGGGTATAAGATGAGCGCACCATATCCTGCAATTCCTTCACTTGAACTGGCAGACCCATCCGTGAACACTTTCAATTGGGTTCCCGCGAACCCTTCTATCGTCTCAAGGGCAGCCGCTTTCTGTACATGTTCAGGGCTGCGTTTCGTCACCGCCGTGTCAGTCAAAGACGAACGTATTTCGGGGCGTGTGCATTCCGCATAGGGCGGTTTGAGTGGGACGCTCATAATATGTCTTCTGTTTCGTGGGGGTTTGACGCTTCTATCAAGTTCCGTTACTTGATGCATAAATGAGGAACGTTTCAAACACCCACGTCCGCCCCAGTTGTGCTGCATCTGGTAGCAGGGCTCCCTAATGTCTAGCCTGCGGTACCTCTCTGCAGTCGTTATGATTGCCTTGTCCCTACGAATATCGAGCGGTTCTACGTTTGCAATGACTTCCACAGCAGCTGTGGGTGTCGTTCTGTATGCGCCCCAGATAAATCTTAAGGCCTGGTTCTGGATTCTAATTTCACTAATTTCTGGATTCTGGACTGCTGAGTAACATGGACAGTGTTAGTGAAGCAGCTTATCACTTTCCCATTTTTGTGTTCTCAGTGTACTAATGCCACTTAAAAATATACTCATGCTGTACGTGTGTGACATGATGTTAGGTTTACAAGACTATATTCAATAAAGTATAAATATAAGTGAATATCGATGGAAATGTTTTTGTTTGTAATTAAGCACTGTGTTTGCCTACAATACATTATGATTATGTCATTATTATCTCGCGTTCACTATTAGGAGAGATAAACGTTTGATAGTTACCGTTCGTTTTTCAGTGAAAAAAATCAAAAGTAATTTTTTTTATGCGGCCGGGAATAGCCCAAAGGTTGCCGCCCCCTGGATAATATGATAATAACCTCAGTAAGACTCGAAAAACAAACACTGCAAAGGTGAAGTCGTCTTGTCAGTAGATATTATTTAATAGAGATAGTAAGATACCTTCATACGGTTCTTTAGTTTATTTAAAAAGAAATTAAAGCTAGAAATTAAATAATTAAAAATAATAGTCTGTGTTTGAAGTTCACTTTGGATATAGAAAATGTATCGTAAAGCTATATTTACTATTCATAACTTTTGTTTTAAGAATTGATATATATATATGTAAACATGTATATTTATATATATAAAAACATATGTATAGTATTGTGTGTACATATATATATAATATATATATATATATTATATATATATGTACACACAATACTATACATATGTTTTTATGTTAAGAAAAAACTTTAATATCAAAATTACAAACAAGCTTTTAAACATATAATTTTAAGAAGTAGACTGCTAAACAAAATTAAAATAAAATATTTATATAGCAAATTTTAAAAGAATTTAAATATTGTTTTCACCATGATAGTATCCTACAATTATCAGAAATTATGTGAACAAAAAAGAGAAGGTTAATACGCTATTTTAGTGTTTTTTCCCATAAATGTACCTATTGTATAAACGTTATAATGTTTATAAATAGTTTGAACTAAGGACAAGGTGGATAGTGGAATGTTAGCGATTCATTGACATTGTATCCCTAATTATAGGGATCGAAGTCAAGTGGCGTGCCACTTGGATAAACACATAGGCATTGGAAATATCAGAACACTATAATTATAATACATAAATATAATTTATAGTCTTTAAATTAATTTCATAGTTTAAATATTTGTAATATAAATATCATTTTTAAATATTGGCAATTATTTTTATTTTATCTCAACGCATGTGTTTTTATCTACGTGCTAAAGAACAATTTTAAAATACAAGTTATGAACATTATGTCTCATAGATTATAATTCGTTTTTAAGGATTTTATACAAATTAAATTTAGATTTTCACATTTCTTTTTTTAAATCCTTTATATTGTGGTGTCTGGTTGATTGCTTGTCGAAAAAACTTTGGATCGATTTTAACCCACTTCCTCGTAAGCTAGGGAGCTGAAATTTTGCAGGCAGACTCGTGCTGATGATAGAAACAATGTATCAAAATTTCAGATTGATCGCATGTACTGTATTTAAATTATTGCATTTTTAGTTTAATTTATTTATCTCAATGTATCATGTTAAATTTTTGAGATAGTGTCGTGGTGCGACCTTTCCTGTCGCGCTATAAGGTGCGTATTTTATTGACAACACTTTTTATAAACATATTCCTGATCGGTGCGCATTATATTAAACATGTTTTACAACACAACTACAATTTTGTATTTTTTTTATTGTCTTGTGGTGGGTATTATAATGAAAATTCTTTTAGTTACGTCTCGTACATAAAAAGGATTTATAGTCAAAAACTTAGTTTTTTACGTTTTTTTTAAATGCCTCAGTTTTGTCAACACAAAGTCGCATTAAATACATCAGCATCGGTGTTTTATAGTGCGACATTTAAAAGAAGCACAATTTTAATGAACGTCAAAAATAAATATATTAATTCATAAATATAACGTGTTCTCTAAAAAAAAATATAACCATTTCTTCAATTTTAGTTTAAAAATATATTTATTGCCAGAATATAACTATTTCTAAAAAATATAACTTTTTACTTTCGAATGCATCTAATCTTTTATTATTGTACTTTCTTAGAAATATAACAAAAGTAACAATTGAATAACCAACACTGTCACGGTCTGATACTGTGGATGTTTAGGTATGAGTGGGCACGGGTCGCTGATCACGAGGTGAGATGAGCTTTGGGCATCCGTTGTAGAGTTCAGGCTGTTTTTGGTGCTCCCCTTTGTACGGCTCGGGCTGTTTCTAGTGCTCTCCTTTGAACAGTTCCGGCAGTTTCTTGTGATGCTCCTTTGAAGAGATCAGGCTGTTTCTGGTGCGCTCCTTTGTGGAGATTAGGCTGTTTCTGGTGCGCTCCTTTGTAGAGGTCAGGCTGTTTTTCTAGTGCGCTCCTTTGTAGAGCTCAGGATGTTTCTGATGAGTTCCTTTGTTGAAATCAGGCTGTTTCTGGTGCCTTTCTTTGTAGAGATCAGGATGTTTCTGGTGCGCTCCTTTGTAGAGATCAGGCTGTTTCTGATGCGCTCCTTTGTAGGGTACAGTCTGTTTGTGGTGCGCTCCTTTGTAGAGATCAGGCGGTTTCTGGTGCTCTTCTTTGTAGAGATCAGGTTGTTTCTGATGCGCTCCTTTGTTGTGTTCGGGCTGTTTCTGGTGCGCCCATTTGTTGATTTTGGGCTGTTTCTGGTGCTCTTATTTGTAGAGTTTGGGCTGTTTCTGGTGCTCTTCTCTGTAGAGTGTGGGCTGTTTCTGGTGCTCCTCTTTGTAGCGATCAGGCTGTTTCTTGTGCGCTCCTTTGTTGAGTTCTGGCTGTTTCTGGTGCGCTCCTTTGTAGAGATCAAGCTGTTTCTGGTGCTCACCTTTGTAGAGTTTGGGCTTTTCTAGTGAGTTCCCTTGTAGAGTACGGTATGTTTCTGGTGAGCTCGTTTTTAGAGTTCGGGCTGTTTCTGGTGGACTGTTTTGTAGAGTTCGGCCAGTTTCTGGTGCGCACTATGCATGTCTCTGTTTCAGACACCATGGCGTAACGTTGTGTTACGAATTGTTGTAAGCAGACAGTCGCTTTTACTGGGGAGGTTGGGGGGGGGAGACTGGTGTGTACCGAAGAATGAAGCGTGATACGAAGTTAGAAGAGAGATGAAGTTGTGTTGTAATTGAACTATGTTATTGTTAGAAGTTAGAAGAGAGACTTGGTTGTGCTATACTATGACCAATGTTACAGTATTTTAAAGTTGTAAAATTAACAGGCACGGCAATGTCCTAATGATGTGATTAAATCTTTTGTTAAATGAATCAAGTGTTGACGACGTCATCCAACTTCCCGTGTTACTTGGTGTTCTCCTGACCCAGCAGAGACTCTATCGGAGTTGTTGACGCTGATTGATCTCTGTGGCAAAGGAAGGACCTAGATCCCCTCTAGACAACGGATCCGCCTCAAACACAAACAATAGTTAAAAAGCTTACGAAAACTGCATTCATTATTAAACACACTAGCGATATACTCGAGTTTTTTTAACGGTTGTTTAGTAAATATAGTTGGATGTCAATGGCAAGTTGTTTTTTATTCTCACAAAAATCGTTCATCAGCCGAACTCCTCTAATAGTGATGACGTGTTATTTTATTTATATACCGGAATAATCAGAAGACGCTACGATGTCACTTGTGTGTATTCTCTCGTATGCTTCCGTAACACAACAAAATAAATAAATAAATATAAATTTATACCGACTAATTAAAGTTACGTTTAACCTGTCTTCATAAAACAGGACCGTTCCCAATCTTTGGACCCTTTAAATGTTAACAACCTTAATAAATACAAGTTCAAAACACATGCTTATTTATTAATCACCCTACTTGCTGGGTTTTCACAGTAAGATTCCAAATACAATTTTCTCAAGTACAAACAAACAAAATAAGAAATTTTCTGTAAAATATTTATTGATTTTGTCCGAAAAATAATATATATATTGATCTTCTTAGAACAATAAATTAGATGAATGGATTCTGGATAATTTTAAAAAAATTTACTTCAGTAAGTAAATTGATTTTATCATGGGTAAAAACGCTGGCTAGCAAAGTGCTAGATACTAGATAAACAAAATGAATGTATCTACAAGAGCCAACGAAATGCCTTAGAAATTTTAAAAACTAAATAATAACCGCTGTGATAGCTAAAATATAACACATATTAATGCATTTAATAAATTAAAAATGAAAGTTCTCAGGAGAAAATAAAATTCGCAGCCAAATAATATACGTGCCAAAACTGCAGGCTTACCCCGGCCCTTATTTGAAATCTTACAAATACAGTGCATGTCTAGAATGTTTTATGAAATATTGTTAAATAGGCCTAGGTCTAATTGTTTTTTCTTCCCTGGATCTTTTGTTTTTTTGTTTTTGTTTTACATAACAAATTTATTAACAATTGAATTAAAAACTTTAATTTTTAATTATTTTTTTTTAGATTTACAATGGAGAAACCAAACTTTCACAAGTTGTTGTATGAAGAATATTTGAGGCATTTCCCAACAAGCGCAAGCAAGAACCACAAAGAGAAGTAATTGTAATTTGGAATAAATTGAAAAAAGAAGATGATTTTCCAACAAAAGTAGATTTGTTATTGAATAGTAATGCCGCCTTAACACATAAAAATAAGGCAACATTAATGAGCTTCTGGGCAGACCAGTCTATGAAGAGTGTAGATGTCCTTCCTAAAAAAGCAGCCACACATGTAAAAATGGAAAAAGAAGTTGTGAAACATCAAACACAAACCATTCAACAAGACCTCATAGAAATCGATTTAGAAGCTTGTCCATCCAGTACTACTTGTGATGAGAAATCTGTAAAATACAAAGCAAAAGTACAAGATGAATTACTGAGTCAGATAAGCATCATCAAGACCGATTTGATTGGCTTGTATACACGAAAAGAAAGTGGTGCTTTAAGTTCAGACCAGGAAAAGGAACTAAAAGAAACAAAAATTAAGGTTGATGAGCTAGAAAAAAAAACTAAAAAGAAAGAAATATGTACTAGAAAAACAGAATATATACCGAAAAAATAAAATAATAAACTTTAACGCAAATTTGTGCTGAACACCCTGAAGTCAGCATCAAATTGAAGATCCGACAGAAAGCTGGTCGACCAAAATTTGACGAAGATCAGCCGCTCCTTTTAAAAAAATCCTTGTTGAGATTGCATTGTATGGGCCTGCTGCTCACGACAAAAGACAGAGTGATATTTATCGTAGTGCTAGAAATCTCGATGATTTGACAGAACAATTAAAGATTCCAGGTTTACAAATAAATAGAAGCGCTGTTTATACTCGGCTTTAGCAAAAAACGAAGTTTATCATCAGAAGGCAAACACCATGTAACAACTGTACCAGTGAAGTCAATCGAGCACAAAATGATTTACACTTAAAACAAATTGATGGTAGGTTTTGTACAGCTACTTTGAATCACCTAGAAGAAGTGGCTTCTTTGTTGGGACCTAAAGAAGTATGCTTCATCTGTCACGATGACAAAGCCAGAGTCCCCATTGGATGGACAGCAGCTAACAAGCAAACTCCACTTTTAATGCATGTCGAATACCGCGTTACATAGCCTGATCACGATCATCTAGAAACAAACTCATATCATCTGTTTATGCTGGCATTGAAATCCAAAAAGACGGCTTAGGTAAACCCGAAGCTGTAACATATGCAGGCCCAACTTACATAGCCATCAGATCAGGCAAGTATTTCTCATCATCAGCTTATAGACATGGACTGGACTATAAAGGCTAATTGAATTTGAAGAGTTTGACATCGTTACAAACGATCCAAGCAAAACGATGATCAAACCGATTCTTATTATGTCTGTGGATGGTGGACCTGATGAAAATCCAAGGTTTCAAAAAGTTATTGATGTGGCCATCCATCATTTTGTGAAGCAGAACATTGATGCAATATTTGTAGCAATGAATGCGCCTGGTAGAAGTGCGTTTAATTGAGTAGAAAGGCGAATGGCTCCTCTTAGTCGAGAACTGTCGGGACTAACTTTGCCACATGAACATTTTGGAAGCCACCTCTACACAGAAGGTCGAACAATTGAGGAAGAGTTGGAAAAATTAAACTTTAAATATGCTCACGAAACATTGTCAGAAATATGGAAGCAAGTAAGCATAGACAACTTTCCAACAGTGGCAGAATATATTGTGCCTGAAAAGTCTGAGCTTGAAGTTGAAAATGTTATAACCAAAGATCAAGTTTGGTGCCAAAACATATAAGGACAAGTCAGCACTTTCTACAAATTGTCAAATGTTGTGATTTAATTTGTTGCCAACGGATTAAAAGCTCGTACTTTGATATTATTGCCCATCGAATTATCCAATCCAATTTCAGTCTGCCAAACTAATGAGGGCCTTAAAACACCAGAATTATCTGCTAAAAACTCACATAGATTTCCATCTCTTAACTTCAATCAGTCGGTGAAAGTTGAAAACATACTATCTAGATCAGCAAAAGCATTCAAAATTCTTCCATATTATATATATTGTCCATCTATTCAGTTGATCATGTTTGAACGGATCTGTAAAATCTGTCACCTCTATGTTGCTTCGCAAGCCATGTTAAAGAATCACGTTCAACAGCACCAACACTGCCTGGGCCCAGTCAAATATTACATGCACCCCAACAGCAAAGAATTCGTCCAATGCGAGTGGAAGCCAAAAGACAGAGAGAGCTCATGGCAATTATTGATTATGGAGAGATGTTCAGTGCAGAATGGCTAGATGAAGAAAATGTTGACTTGTCTGGTGTTTTTGTTCCACAAGAAATTATTCAGCCAGAACCTATGCCAATAATAAGAATTGAGGAACATTTGACATCTCCATGGGAAGATATAGAGGCTAGGATATAGGATACGGATTTGTTTGTAAAAAAATATGTTTAATATATACGTTAAATTGTATTTATAGTTTAACTTTTTAATCTCGTTTCTTCTTGAAGTTAGAACAAGTCTTTGTAAATATTTAAATAGTCTTTAAAATTTAAAAGTTATATTAATTTGAAATATTTCATAATTTAAAGATGTAATGTGTAAACATTTTTGTAAACCTTATAATCTCTATTCTATTGAGAGTAGGCCTTTGTAGTTATGAATTGGAAATATGTCATAAGTTAAAAGTTTATTAAACATTGTTTTTCTTAAATTTTTCTTTTTCTTCTTATTATTTTATTATTTTATATAATAAGGGGGGGGGGTCTCTGGAAGTTTGACAAGTTGTTGACAGGGGGGAGGGGGGAGATAAAAATCGCCAAAACATTGTTGACGTAATTTATGGACAGCCCCTAGCCAAAAACTCAGGTAATAATTGGACCCTTGTCTAACTATCTAGATAGCTATTTATATATCCTTGTATTTTTCCATGGCCCACGGGAGCCTTCAAATTCAAGGGGTTTCATACAATTCAATCGGTGTACAAAGTATTTCCTTGTTAACTCCCTTAGATTGCCTGGCACTTAGACCTACCAGCCGATTTTTTTTTAAATTTCGTCTGGCTGACATAATTTTTCGGCTGACATCCGAATTAGCCGGATTTCTCAGTAAATTGACATTTTCAGCTGATTTTCGGCTGATTACGAAATATTCATAAACATCATCCAGGGCTGTTCCAGCAAGTGTTACAGTGCCGGTATGTTGAGAGATGGGCAATTAATTTTGAAGAAGTCAACAAAACCATCTTTAGCCACATTTTCAAAGGCGAGCAAGTCTCTACAGAACCAGATAACGATATCTCTTGTCAGTTCATGACTTGATGTTGCCTGACATTGAATGTTGCCTTCTCCATACTTACGGAAATATCCCAAAATTTTATTTGACTTTTCCTTGACTTTGTACTGACACATTGTGCTTGACACTTAAGTGAAGATTCATATTGCCAATTGATGTAATTGCGGCAAAATTGGTTACTTTTGAAATGTGACCCTTGTCACCCAATGACTGCTGAGCAGTGAGACACAGCTGACAATAAACTCGATCTTCGTCTACATTTCTCCCATCAGCAGAGAACAGGCCACCAAAATATTTCCAGCATTGTGCTTTAGAATTTCCATGTAGGCTAGGCGGTTTAGGTTTTACTTGTAGGTTTTTAATGAACTGCCTCTCTTCCCGGTTTAGATGACATTTGCTGACATTTGAGTTCACCTAAAATCATCATATAGTCATAAAGAATTGTTACATTAGAAATTGTGTAATGTAAAAAGGTAATCCTGCAGTCTTAGCACGTTTATTATTTCACTGCGAATTTTAATTTTCTCGTGAGAAAGTTCATTTTTATTTTATTAAATGCATTTATATATGTTATATTTAGCTATTATAGCACTAATTTATAAGGCTTTTTAATTTATAAGGCTGTTTTTTGCCATTGACGCTACATAATCAGAGTAGAGTAGGATACATCCATTTTGTTTATCTAGCACCCTACTTGCTGTGTTGTCACAGCAAGAGGCCAAATGAAATTTTCCCACTTACAAACAAACAAAAAAGAATCAAACATCTAGTAAGCAAATAAAAATAAAAATGTTCATTAAAATTAAATATTTATTGATCTTCTAAGAATCTTAAAATAGATGAATGAAACTTTTTTTTATAAAAATCTTCAGTCAGTAAATTTATTTTATTATGGGTCGTTCAAGGTAAAATAATCTGGCTAGAAGGTTGCTAGATAAACAAAATGATGTATCAATTGTATCCTACTCCGATTATGTAGCGTCAAGGGTCGAAAAAGCCTTATAAATTAAAAAGCCTTACAAATTAGTGCTATAATAACTAAAATATAATATATAAATGCATTTAATAAATTAAAAATAAAATCTCTCACGAGAAAATTAAAATTCGCAGTGAAAAAATTTACGTGCTAAAACTTCAGGATCACCCTTAATAAATCATCAGTTATTGACCAACTAGTATCTAGTTAATTGAAACAATTAATTTAGGCTTACCTTTCTGCAAGTAGAAGATCGTTGAGCCATAATTGAGTTATAATAAATCGCCTATTTACGACAAAGCTTAACGATACCTTAAATTAACTAATTTATTTATTTGTAATTTTAAACACGTTTTATTAACTCGCTTTCGTTCCTGTGGCATTGTTTGTTGGTGGTTTGTTGGTTTGTCTGTCCACAATTTTTCAAATCTGCAAACGTAAAATTAAACCACTTCTGATGGTCCTAGAGAGCTCAAGCTTCTACCATAGATAGATCTTGGATGACAATGCATTGTATCAAAATTCCAGATCGATCGAATGCAACATTATTAAATTATTGAACTTTTTAGTTTATCTATATTTTATTAAATAGGCATCCGTACCCGCCTGCCGTAGTTTGATTTCACGTGGGGGTTCACCCCGTGACCTCATCGCTTTGTTATTAAACGTTGGGCGGGCGCTTGTGAGGTGTTTGGTAAAATAAATAGAGGTAAACAAATATTGTTAAAAACCACGTTTTTATTAGTGGACTAAAAAGAATAAAATAAATAACGGTAAAAAAGGATTTTTAAAACACACGTCTTTACAAGTGGACTAAAAAGAAGAAAATAATTTAAAACTTATAAATTTAAGTACTTCGATTTAATATGACTAAAAACGTGGGGCGGGTGTTTGGTATAAAAATTAAAGATTTCTAATTTAGAAGGCAAAAAGAGAGATCTATAAGTGAGAGAATGAGTGAACCGCATATGTTAAACCTCATAAGCTCCGATCCTACATTTTTAGTCATATTAAATCGAAGCACTTGTACTTATAAGTTTTAAATTATTTTGTTCTTTTTAGTCCACTTGTAAAGACGTGGTTTTAAAAAATCATTTTTTTTACCTTTATTTATTTAATTAGTATTTTATAAATTTAGATTGTAAGAAAAAGATAACTTGCAAGAAAATTATCAATGATTATTTAGGTTTAAAACAAAAAACTGTGCAAATAACTCATTTTTGTCACACTTTCGGCGAGGGTTATTCTAAAAATGCAATCGATCTTAAAATGGAACACAATGAAACTTAAGAAAACAAAAACATTACGTTACGGCGGCTCGTTAATTTTTCGGCGGATTTACGGCGGACAAAATACGGCGGCTAATGCGGCGCCGCATTTTTCCGGCGGATTTTCGGCGGACGAAAATTTTGTGGCGTATTCGGCGCGCGGCGTCGGCTGAGGGGTCTACTGGCACCTAACTGAAAAAAAAATTGCAAGAATGTTAGACACAAATTACTTGAGTGTGTTATTGCTCCAAACCGATTGTGGGGCTGCGTAGCTTTTTTTAAACACTTTAGAAAATGTTTCTTTAATTAACACTCTGATTGATGAGTCATCCATGACACTTTTATGATCCGATAGTAATTTTTTAATAAATTATTTCTAATATTATCATAAAAATACATTAAAGTTTTGTTTGCAATTGTTTTTCCTAAATTCTAGCTCCAGTTTTCATTCTGATCATATGTTTGAAGTATGCAGTGAGATAACGATGTTCTTTGATTTGATTTTGCAAGTCTTCTTCAGTGCGTCCTCTGGTTCCTTTTCGTGTTAACATTATGACTATTTCAGCCTAGAAGATAACAACGTTTTAGAATGTCACAGAATAGTTTTACATAAATTATTAATTTATTTATTGTTAACGATGAAGTTAAACAACCAGGTAGTTGAAAATTATATTATGTCTTATTCTCAAAACCGATTATTTTAATAATCCCTTATATTAACTTCACCGCCTTCTCTCTCTGTCTGTCGTTCGTCGTCGGGCAGCGGGCGGGCGGAAAAAGAAAAGTAAAAAATGACCCACTTCCCGTGATGCCATCGAGCTGAAATTTGGCACACACACTTGTGTCACCTAACAATGCATTTTATCAAAAATTCAGATCGATCGAACGTATCGTAATTAAATTAATCCATTTTTAGTTTATCTATTGTAGCCGTCTGCTAGAGTATGTTTTACTGCAGGGACACGCCGGTGGGCCAGTAACACACTGCTCCTGGTCTGTGATAGTGTACATACTGTGCATACCCACAGTACACACATAGCACCGCACCATGTGCACCGCACCGAGATGCACTGGGAAGTAGTGACTGAGTGACGTATTGGTGCGTTGTGTGTTGTTCCGGTCCCAACGTAAAACGTGTTTGGTTGCAGAATTATAAAAACAAATAAACCTTGATAACTATAATCCTCCACCTTATTGTTGACTATAAAAAACTGTATATTAGAAGCCTACACACGGCTACAGTTTTGGCGCTGCGAGCAGGGTTCTAAGGTGAGGATAGTTTGTGATAAGTAGTGAATTGTTTGAAATTCTCAGCTATGGAACAGGAACAGATACAGTTTAGTCGTCTGCCAAAGCTACCAAAGTTCACGGGTGACAGCGGGGCAGAACCCTTCGTGAAAGAGGCACGACTGTTACTACAATTACAGCCCATGCCCTCTGCCGCTGCGGTTACCTGGATCATAGGCGCCTTAGAGGGGCGTGCCCGCCAGGAAGTGTTGGACCGGGCACCGGAGGAGATCAATACCCCTGAGAAACTGTTATGGCTGATAGTGCAGACATGGGGTGAGCAGAGAGACGCAAGCACTCTAACAGCAGCCTTCTACCGACGTCAACAGGGCCTGTGTGAGACAGTCGACGATTACTCAGCGGCTTTAAGAAGTTTCAACTGGCGAACTCTGCACGACCTGGCATCTTGGCGGATGACATGCTCCGAGATGCTTTCATCCAAGGCCTTCAGCCAGCCGCCCTACGTCGTGACATACGAGCATATGCCAGATTGCACGCTGGCAGCTCTTTTGAGCAAGTCCGGAAGGAGGCT
This sequence comes from Ampullaceana balthica, assembly GCA_944989445.1. Lineage (NCBI taxonomy): Eukaryota > Metazoa > Mollusca > Gastropoda > Lymnaeidae > Ampullaceana > Ampullaceana balthica. The sequence continues at coordinate 5,916 of CALYLW010001508.1, read as the reverse complement.
CAACGCTGGATGAGAGAGGACTTCTCTGACGTCGACGCAGCTGCTCAGCTCTCAGCAGTACCTCTCCCTGACTTGGCACAGATGACACAACAACTAATGGCCCACATAGACCAGCAAGTCGCAGCTGTGGCAGACAGTCTCCACCAGTCGATTCGCCAGCAGCGAGGGGACATGGACTCTTACGGTGTCCACTGTCCACCAGCTCCCATACAGCCTATTATGGATCCACGACGACATCGGCGGCCCGCACGCAGACAGTCCACTCAACTCCTGGGACCATCTCCGCAGGGCACCCTGACCTGCATGTGGTGCAATCGAAGAGGTCACATAGAAGACGAGTGCCAGGCCAAAAAGAGGTACGTCTCCCACCAAAATGGTGCACCCCAACAACATCCTCAGCAGCAGCAACAAACACGTCATCAACAGCCAGACTGTGAATTGCCTCAACAGCAACCTTCGTCCGGAAGACCTTATCCTTCACACACTGCTGTTAACCGACGTATAACAGTGAAGTCGATAGGAATGACTGGTGCCAGCCCAACCCTGGATATAGCCATAAATGGTCACCAGGTTGCGGCACTTATTGACACGGGGAGCGAAGTAAGCACCATCACAGAAACAAGGGCATCCCAACATCTTGGCCACCTCAACCTTGACACAGGCTGCATCACATTGCAAGCCGTCAATGGGGCTGAAGTACCATACCTCGGGGTAACAACTCACGACGTGAAAATGTTCGGGCAGTATTTAAGAAACGTCCCCTACCTAGTTGTCCCAACATCAATAAGCCGAGCAACGCATGTGCGAAAGAAAGAGGCGCCAGTGCTGCTTGGCATGAATGTGCTAAAATGTTGGCTACCCCGTACCAACCAAGTACCACAGTTTCTGGCATCAACAGCTGCCAGCTGTGAATTAAAGACCACGCAGAGTGTTAGCCCACCCAGTTATCTTACCAAGGAGAACAAGGAAAACATGTCGTCAATATGTAAAAAGCCAACAAAGGTACGTCACCCACGGCCCAGCAAGCGCCGTAATAAAAAGAAGCACCAGGACCCACGGAATCTGAGGGTCAAAGTGGTCGAAGAGATAACCGTCACGGACCGAAATAAACGTGACCCCCCTCCATCAGTCGGGAACTTCGTCTATGTCAGAAATCGAATCTTGGGTCATAATAAAATCCAAGACGTCTGGCAGCCCGACTTGTATTGCGTCATCGCACGCCTACCCCACACGCACTTGTATAAACTGCTGCCGCTTGCCGGAGGGCCAGAACGAACGGTCAACAGAGCAGACCTTCTGCTGGCTGAAGCACCGCTCTCTGACATGGTACCAAGGTCAGATGCATGCCCCACAAACACACCAGCCGAAAGTGACAGTGATGAGGATTATCCCATGATTTGGTACCGGTGTAACAGGCCAGATTAAACCCCTGACCAGAATATACCCGGGTATAATCTGGCCTAGGCCAGAATATACCCCCGGGGTTAAACTGGCCTAGGCCAGAATATACCCCCTCAGGCCAGAATATACCCCTTTGACAACATGGGGATATATAGTAAAAAATGGATAAATGACTTTTTAGACTTTCTCTTCATGTTTTAGCTGTGTCAAAGAAATTAAACTCTTTTCTTAAGTAGCAAAATTGTTTTAATTAAAATAAAATAATATTTATAAAACATTTTACGTTTCAAATGTTGATATTGTTAGTTTCAAATGTTGATAGTGCTAGTTTTTAATGTTGATAGAGTTGGTTTTAAATGTTGATAGAGTTAAATTAAATGTTGATAGTGTGGTTTTAAATGTTGATAGTGTTAGTTTTAAATGTTGATAGTTTTAGTTTTAAATGTTGATAGTGTTAGTTTTTAATGTTGATTGTGTTGGTTTTAAATGTTGATAGTGTTGGTTTTAAATGTTGATAATGTTAGTTTTTACTGTTGATATAGTTGGTTTTAAATGTTGATAATGTTGGTTTTAAATGTTGATAGTTTTGGTTTCAAATGTTGATAGTTTTGGTTTTCCTGGTTGTTATGTAGTTGTTATCTAGTTGTGTATTTGTTATGTAGTTATGTAGTAGTTATGTAGTAGTTATGTAGTTATGTAGTAGTTATGTAGCTATGTAGTAGTTATGTAGTTATGTAGTTGTTATCTAGTTGTGTAGTTGTTATGTAGTTATGTAGTAGTTATGTATTATTTATGTAGTTATGTAGTAGTTATGTTGTTATATAGTTATGTAGTTGTGTAGTTGTTATGTAGTTGTTATGTAGTTGTCATGTAGTTGTTATGTAGTTGTTATGTAGTTATTATGTAGTTGTTATGTAGTAGTTATGTAGTTGTCATGTAGTTGTTATGTAGTTATGTAGTTGTTATGTGGTTTTTATGTAGTTATGTAGTTGTTATGTAGCTATGTAGTTGTTATGTAGTTATTATGTGGTTGTTATGTAGTTGTTATGTATTGCCAGTGTTCATGTGTTGAATTACTTTATCACTAAGGAGGATATGGTTGTCCTCTGTTCCTGTCAGAATGTAGCTTATGGACGTATGGCCCTGAAGGTACCTTCCCTCCCCCTTTTAATATGTATGTCAGGGTATGAGAATCACTGCGAATGATTGTTGCGAATGATTGTTGTGAGATTGTTGTGAGCCAGTGTTGGAGTCGGGTCAAGGCGTTGTTTACGGGTATGAACTCCTATCACGGGAATAATGTCTAGGATGGCTGAGTGAACTTCTGGTCACACGGGATATGTCAGGGACGACCAGAGGACACGCCAGGGGTCAGTTGAGACCAGTTGGGGGGTATATAAGAGAGTAGTCGAGATGAGTGCGGGGGGTGGCAGAAAGCTGTGTAGTTCGGACAGTGTTGTGCAGTCAGACCGGTCAGGATAGACCGGGGAGCTGCAGGGTTGCAGTAACACAGAGAGTTGAGTTTATTGTGTAATGGGACTTTCATTGTATATGGATATTATGTCTGAAATATAACCCACAGTAAGTACGTACTTAATTACGTATAAAATATGTTAAATATTTTAAGATTATTCATAGTTATTGATTTTTGAACTGTCAAAATTAAATTTGACAAATTAAACTGTATGTAATTTTGTTCCCATAATTCAAGTCAATATATTAGGTAAAAAGTTTCAGTAGACACATAGGCGTCACTAAGGTTGGTGTCACCCGGGGCGGTAGCTCTTGATGTCACCCCCCCCCCACGGCGTGCCCCATACATCTCCTCGAGTCTGCCAAGTACAGGTGTAACAGGCCAGATTAAACCCCTGACCAGAATATACCCGGGTATAATCTGGCCTAGGCCAGAATATACCCCCGGGGTTAAACTGGCCTAGGCCAGAATATACCCCCTCAGGCCAGAATATACCCCTTTGACAACATGGGGATATATAGTAAAAAATGGATAAATGACTTTTTAGACTTTCTCTTCATGTTTTAGCTGTGTCAAAGAAATTAAACTCTTTTCTTAAGTAGCAAAATTGTTTTAATTAAAATAAAATAATATTTATAAAACATTTTACGTTTCAAATGTTGATATTGTTAGTTTCAAATGTTGATAGTGCTAGTTTTTAATGTTGATAGAGTTGGTTTTAAATGTTGATAGAGTTAAATTAAATGTTGATAGTGTTGGTTTTAAATGTTGATAGTGTTAGTTTTAAATGTTGATAGTTTTAGTTTTAAATGTTGATAGTGTTAGTTTTTAATGTTGATTGTGTTGGTTTTAAATGTTGATAGTGTTGGTTTTAAATGTTGATAATGTTAGTTTTTACTGTTGATATAGTTGGTTTTAAATGTTGATAATGTTGGTTTTAAATGTTGATAGTTTTGGTTTCAAATGTTGATAGTTTTGGTTTTCCTGGTTGTTATGTATTTGTTATCTAGTTGTGTATTTGTTATGTAGTTATGTAGTAGTTATGTAGTAGTTATGTAGTAGTTATGTAGCTATGTAGTAGTTATGTAGTTATGTAGTTGTTATGTAGTTGTTATCTAGTTGTGTAGTTGTTATGTAGTTATGTAGTAGTTATGTAGTAGTTATGTAGTTATGTAGTAGTTATGTATTATTTATGTAGTTATGTAGTAGTTATGTTGTTATATAGTTATGTAGTTGTGTAGTTGTTATGTAGTTGTTATGTAGTTATGTAGTTGTCATGTAGTTGTTATGTAGTTGTTATGTAGTTATTATGTAGTTGTTATGTAGTAGTTATGTAGTTGTCATGTAGTTGTTATGTAGTTATGTAGTTGTTATGTGGTTTTTATGTAGTTATGTAGTTGTTATGTAGCTATGTAGTTGTTATGTAGTTATGTAGTTGTTATGTGGTTGTTATGTAGTTGTTATGTATTGCCAGTGTTCATGTGTTGAATTACTTTATCGCTAAGGAGGATATGGTTGTCCTCTGTTCCTGTCAGAATGTAGCTTATGGACGTATGGCCCTGAAGGTACCTTCCCTCCCCCTTTTAATATGTACACCTTGGTTTTTTAAGATCTCGAGTGCGGCCATAATATGAAAACTTGTCTAAAGTAAGGCCAAGAGTTGTGCTAAGACGCTTTCTTCTTGAAATTGTTAGTGGCTTAAAAGTCCTGATCTGCTTTTGTTTTGAGACAGGTTGTATTTACGATGATATCTGTTTATTCACCTGTGCTTTCTTGTTCCTTTTGTTGTATGCTCCAATTGACATTACCTTTAACAGAGTCATCGGGGAACTGATTGGGTGAAGAAACCTGTTAATTGCTGTAAACTTTTACGTTACTGACATTGTCGGTGTTTCCTAGTATTTTGTCAGTCGATATATTTTTTAGCTAAACTCTTCTCTTGTTTAATGATTCTACCACGAGGTAGGGACCAATCCATCAGGGTTGCATGATTTATATTTACGGCTTTCAAAATAAATTAGGCTGGTTTAAAATATAATAATAGTGGGCGACGAGATCAGAGGTTCTTTTGAATACAGATAAAACGGAACGCAATCCGTGCTTCATTACAATAGATAAATGCATGGAAAGTGGACAATCCAACTTTGGCGAAATCCATAAGGATGACCGTACTGTTTTAAGGGTAACACAGGTAACTGAATTACGCTGATTTAAAAAATAACAATAATTTGCGCTACTGGAACAAAGGTTTCTTTTGAATGTCTTAAGACGCCGCAATGTCAAACCGAGCTACAGATAAAGGTTCGGAAATACGACAAGCAACATGGGGTGAAGTCAAACGATGTTTCCCACACTTTATTCGGCCCATTCTTTTAATTATTTTGCAGATCAGTGTGTATTCAGATAGATTTTTTTTAAAGGAAAAGTGCCATGATATGTTTATTTCAAAAATAAAATGAAGATAGCTCTAAACCTTGGTTGCCAGTAACATTTAAAATGTATGCCATGAAAAAACATTCATGCATAATTTAATTCAATACTTTAAAAAAATCTTTATTGCCATACTCAAAATAATTAAACAAAAATGATTGGATTAATAAGCGAGGTACACGAAAAAAATATTCGCAAGTGTTTGAAAATCTACAACTATAGTCCCTATCGCGCTTAAATTACTTTTTTTTAAAACTAATAAATTCATCTATTGTTTGAATAATTCAACTTTAGACATCGTAATAAAAGAAATTGTTTTTTTTATTGTTAATAAAACATCTTTCCTACTTAAGTAATAAGTTTAACCTCTATGACAAAGCTAAAACTCCAATAGAATGTCTAAATAGTCATTCAGTCATTTTTTACTATATATCCTCATGTTGTCAAAGGGGTATATTCTGGCCTGGAGGGGTATAATCTGGCCTAGGCCAATTTAACCCCCGGGGTATATTCTGGCCTAGGCCAGATTATACCCGGGTATATTCTGGCCTAGGCCAGTTTATACCCGGGTATATTCTGGTCGGGGGTTTAATCTGGCCTGTTACACCGGG